>CM062814.1:264192989-264621169 GCA_031772625.1 Pinus tabuliformis | reverse complement strand
GGGAATCTGGATTACCTCGTGATTAAATGGATCACTAGAATGGGTCTTTCCCAAATGGGCAAGAAAGCATGCTCTTGATAGAGGTGAAGTTGTTAATCATGTGAAAGGTGCAATTGTTACAATAGATCCAATTCTAACTATTAGTCAGCGACATGCTTGAGAAATAACAACCACTTTCGGTGAATCTCTATGAAATGCAACAAGTACTCTAAGATTTCCGAGCACAAAATCAACATTTTGGTTTTTATGAGCTATCAGTCAAAGAGAAATGTGGTAGTAGAAATCCAAAACTTTTCACAAAACTAGTAGATGAGGGATAATTCCAAATATGCAAGGAATTTTTTGGGCACTTAGTTAACATGTGGCAGAGCATCTCAGATCCTTAGCACAAATCAAATCTAGTATACTTAAGAAATCAAGGATAACAACAAGTGAAAGGAATAGGGTACAATTGGAAAATCACCTCAGATTTATAGAAGTCTTCGAAGCAACCTTTAATCAAGTTGGACATCATCCAACAATTAACCATATCATTGATTATCATTCCAAATTTCATGTAATTTATTAAAGAATGGTTTGATAGGATTTTTATTTTTTATAATTCAAAACTGTAGGTACTATGTTTGGGATTTAGTTTATTTTATAGTTTTATTCCAAAAAATGAAGTAGCAACTACTAGCGTAATGTAATTGGCTAAAATAACACTCAACTTTCAAATGCATAC
This sequence comes from Pinus tabuliformis, assembly GCA_031772625.1. NCBI lineage: Eukaryota > Viridiplantae > Streptophyta > Pinopsida > Pinales > Pinaceae > Pinus > Pinus tabuliformis. The sequence goes on along the minus strand of CM062814.1, from coordinate 264,620,445 downwards.
ATTTTATGGATTGTTTAAGAGAAAAAATTAGTCGTAAGAAATAGGGTGGCACTTAAAGATAGCGCTACAAAATTTGGAGATATTTGCAGCTAATGGACAACTATCAAGGATCCAAATTGCAAAGGACAAGGGAGGTATTCTTAGTACTATTGTTTCTCGAACCAAAATAGCTCCATAGAACCAACACCTCTATATATCCAAAGAACACTTGACACAAGAGGAAGATGACATGGCATCTTTGTGACCAGATACAATTCGAAACCTTATGCAACTGGTTTTCAATTATTTTAGTTTGTTTTTTGTTTCTCATTCCTAAGAAATAGGAAAAGGTAAGATGATTTAATTTTTATTTAAGTTATCATTTGTAATGAACAAAGCATTGTTCATTATGAAATAAAAATACTACTTTATCTTTGATTTTAAGTTGTGGATCTCAGGGAGAAGTGATCAATTTACAAAAGAACAGAGAAAATTTTGTTATGGAATTCTTGTGTTAAGCAATCGGTGATGTGTTCTCTCATGTAAAGTTGTTTTTTTGGTTAGTTTTCTATATGGTTTTCCCTCCTTATTGTTGCAATAATATTAAGGGATGAATTTGTTAAGTGTAATCTACTCTAGCTTGATAATAATATTAATATTTTTCTTGTGAGGTTTAAGTATTGAATTCATCTATGTAAGCTATATGTTTAAATTTATCCTTAATTTGATTCATTTCATCCACCCACAATACCTCTATAAGGAGCAGGAGCTTTCTTAGCTGGCTCTAATCGAAATCTTCCTCTGTCTATCTGTTATTGATTATTGAAAACCTTTATGACTCATGGTCAATGGGCTCTTCCTTCATTCTGCAACCATAATTTTGAAACCAAATCCTTGATCTTCGTACCTAGCCTAAAACCATAGACTATTATTGATTGAAATCCATTGAGAGAGAGCCCTCTCTATTATTCGAAAGACTAGTTTCCAATTTTGCGAGCGGTTTTTGGTTACCTCTACAAGTTTCCTTTGCAGCCTAGAAAAATTACATAGCGTTAACAACGTGCATGCTTGAGATTTCATCCACTTCGGTTGCTCCTTTTGATGAGATGGTTTGATCTCTCCATTACCAAAAATTGATGCTATATGTCCAAGAACTCCATAATTATAACACTTCCCAATTCTATTATTCTTCTTTGTCCTTCTTCACTTTTTCTTCTACATCCTACATGGCTAATGGTTCTAATTATTCTCACTACTACTATATGCTTCAATAATTTATGATTTACTTGTAGATGCCTCACTACTATCTTTGAACCTTTCTAATTCATTCCTTGCAAAAATTGCTTTAGTCTTCAAATTTTGGCACTCATCCTCCAACTCCTTATACTACTTCCACATTCCATTTTCAATTTTTCTTCCTCCTTCTAGTTGAATTTTCAGATATAAAATTCCTTCCTTGAATGCACGATCCTTTTCGTCAAACATTTCTAGCAGCATCTATTGATCTTTATCTTCAACTATGAGCCTTTGAAACTTTTCTTCTAGTGCCTTTACCTTGGATTTCTCATCATATTTTCAACTGATCTATTATTTTCGTTCCTCTTGTTTGATGCTTGATCCATATCACTAGGAATTCCATATTCTTCTTGTGAACATGAATGATTTTCTACTACAATAAAAGTAGAATCCTTTATATTTTCTTCCATTTCTGGAATGCACAATTTTCCTCCAAGATACCAACTTTTCAACTTATCTAACATCTCTCTTGCAGTCTCATGATGCTTCACATACGTGCTATCTCATTTTGAAATACCAATGAAAGTCATCTTTTTAGCGAGGTCATTATATTAATATTTAATTCCATTTTGAACTAATAGAAAAATATCTTCATTAACAGATAAAAAATATGATTCCAAATTCACTATCGAGCTTGAAACTTTACCTATATGAAACATTGGAATTCCTTGTGGATCCATTTAAAAAAAAATTCAAAAACTATACCAAAAACGTGAAGGTCCGGTCTCTAGCGATCAAGCTACAAATGGAATCCCCACTCTGATACCAATCGTTGGAAACTAGATCAGTACTGAGACAGGGGGTTGAATTAGTAGTGAATGCACCTATAACATTTTCTTGAAATTTTTAATCTCTAACCATGCATAACTAAAACCCATAAATAGAAATTAAAGCATCGAAAATGAACATGAAACATGAAAACCATTCAAAACGTAGAACACAAATATGTCTGGTGGAACACCATCGCCGAGTCAAAAAACCACCCATTGTTGTTGTGATGCTCAAATATTCTACTATGTCAAACAATTCTTTACATAGAGATTCAAATGGCTACTTTCAAATGGACACTCTTTGTCATGTGGGTCTACAAAATATGATCTCTTGAAGAGCACCATGATAAACGATCTTCACTCAGTTACTCTTGAATTATAATTGAATCTATAGACGTTGATATGCTGGAATCCACCTTGATCAATGAGCCTTGCCCAATTTCTTATGAACTATCTAACCACCATTGGATTAGGAAAACTACTGACTTATATTAATTTCGCCTGAGTCACCCAACTCCACTTCCCTATGTGGTTCTCATTTCATACATTTTCAAACTCGAACCGAGAGATTCTCAACATGAATGCCACAACACCAATATCTTCAAAGAACAAAATCAAAGCCAATTTTTCACCACAAACTACAACAAAATCTTTCCACACACTTCTACCAATCCACACTTCAGCTTCTCACTCACTACACAAAAATGATGGTTTGAAACATATTTCTTCTATCTGTTGCTACTACTGTTAACTATTTTACAAGATTTGTAATAATATCCTCACACAACTTTCACATCTTCTCTACCCTAACACTCACTCAACACGACATAAGAATCAACTAAACTATCATTGATCTATATTTGTTATATATATGAAATCATGTGCTCAACTCAATAATTATAATAACTATTTAGCGCCACAACTTTAGTCATATGGTTGATTTGGTCTGAATTTAGCTCATTGACTCAATTAAGAAAGTAACTCCACTTTCCTTTTGATATTTTCAACTTCGATTATCTTTTAGAGGCCCAACAAAATTTTGTGAGCATATGCCGAAAAGTGTTGAACAACAAGGTCGCCATAATAAAAAAATTAGTTAATATACATGAGGAATGCAAATATTTTTATTTGAAAAAGCTCTATCTCATGGAAATCACTGGACAAACTCGACTGGAACTCCTCAGTTGCTCCAATAAGCCTCTCTACTAGCAACTGGAGCCTTTAAATTCCTCCCACAAAATTTCCTCCAATAAGCCTCTCTACTAGCAACAAATTCTCTTCTCCAATAAGCCTCTCTACTTGCAACTGGAGCCTTTAAATTCCTCCCACAAAATTTCCTCCATCCAGCTGGGGAAAAGTGTGAACAAAAACAAGTGAAATTCAGTCTAGGACCTCTGTTGACTAATGGATCACCTTCCTCAGCTCTTCAACACACCTCGAAGCCTATCTAACAAGTTTTAAACTGATGACATAGGCCAAGGACTCCACAACAAATCACTAAGAAGTAGTCCCTAGTCTACCAACCCCATCACCAATATCAACACCTCCATCTCCTTAAGAAACAACGAAAACCTATCTAAACACCTCCACCACCTATAGAAACATCTATAACTCGTGTAGTAGTATCTTGAACCGATGCAATAGCAACATCAAGTCATCCAACTTCCTCCAATTCTGGTATAATCACCTCCAAGATATGTAGCAACATCTCTAATGCTTCGAAGACATATAAAAACATATGCAACACCTCTAGGATCACTCCAACCTCTCGAAGCAACAACATCTCCAACATGTGTGGCAATTCAATCATCAATCTATGAGAATCCACCATATCATACCTTGTATCCATCTCTACTCAACCTCCCATTCCTACAGTAGATCATATCATAAACATCTTGACATTAATGCCAACTAACAAGACCATCATTTTGAACACTAAAACAACCAAAAACTCATCAAACATCATGAGGTAGACATAGGCATATGATGAACACCACCAAGACCCTATTTACATCAATGGAAATGCTACAATGCCAATAATTTTATCTTATAACTTATGTATTTTTTATTGAAATGTTAAAATAGAAGTGAAAAGACATGTCAAGGTAAATAATTTTTTTAATTATGGAAAGAATGAATTATTTGCAGCATGTTAATCCTCTTAGAAATATACTAAAGTTTGTTATGTGATATTAACTCCCAACTATCAGAAAAATAGTTGAAATGAGTTATGCCCGGGAAGGGGTAGGAATAAAAGAATAAAAATCATCCTTTGGTTGTCATTAATTATTAACATAATTTTTGGATGAGACAAACCACCAATATTATGTTCACGGCTAGAGATAAATGTTATGAGGTGGACCTATGGGGGAGAAAATAGAGAAATGTCTAACGGTTGGCAGGAACATTGAAGCCTTTAGCTTATCCCTTGAGGAACCTAGATAAGTATATAAATTATTTAATTTGTTAATAACGGAAATCTAAATGTGGCGAGTGTTTCTCAAAGGATAGGATGCATGGTTGTTGTTAAAGTCAATGGTTATGAGAATTGTATATTGTTAAACGAAGATTTTGTTGGTGTTGCCAAATGAGAATAAATGTATGTGTATCATACAATTGAGTTGTTTTTTCTTATATACTCTTGTTACACATAAATAAAGGTGCTCATGTGTGAGGAAAAAGGCGTTTTTTGTTATTGAAAGTAGTAAGATTCTACCCATGAGGTTATTTTGGAATTTTCTGGGTTGGAACAACATAAATAAGATAAGGGAAGGGTTGAATAATTGGCCTAATTATTCAGTAAATAAATATGGTATGGTAGCATAGACATAAAAATGATTGCATAGCTCATTTGTATCAATATATGTGTTTTAAGAAGTAATAGAGTAGAAGGGTTTTACAAATAAACATACCTATATTTTAATCTTAAAGTGAGAGGCTATGCTTATGTTTAGGTTAGACTTGAAAACTTATTGAGGGTAACAATGGTTCACAAGCACTAACACAATTGGTTAGGGGGAAAGGAGGAATAAAACTTACAAAATCTAGAGTGGTCCCACATCACAGGGGTCCACTAGGTTTTTGACTTAGTACTATGAGTAAATGATAATATGATATTGATATTCTCAATGAAGAATTGAATTAGTATCTTAAAAATATTTCACAGAGAGACAATACATAATATATGTCGATTTAAAGAGAAAACTCAATTAGGAAAGTGAATTAATTATGTAGCCATCTTCAAGAAAATAAATACTAAGTTATCTAGTAAAACACAAAAACAATATATATATATATATATATATATATATATATATATATATATATATATATATATATATATATATATATTTATGTATGTATGTATATATATATGTTATACATATATACTATTATTCAACTATTTAATGTAGAATAATTCCTTCAACAAACAATTCATGAAGGACTTAGCCATAACTCTTGGGAATTGAATAACGAAGAATCTTGCCTTATATATATATATATATATATATATATATATATATATATATATATATATATATATATAGATAGATAGATAGATAGATATATATATATATATATACCTTTGGAACGTCAAAGGATTGATGGAAAAGCATAAATAATAACTTTCGACTAATGAAGCATTAACAGGATATTTTGAAGACAATATATGGGTACACAAATTTTCAAATAAGGATAAGATGAGAAACAGTCATTCTATGTCAATAATTTACAAGGTGCATGAGTTTTTACAATGCAATATTATGCAAGCAATTGTAATAGACAAGAAAGATATAAAATCAAGGAAACTAAAAATTGAGCAAGGGTGTTGGAAATACATAGAGGAGGGGGTGAATCAGTATTTCCTTTTCGCGCTATTGTTTTACTAGTTAAAACATATATATTCAGAACAAAAGATGAACAACAAGAATAAATGCTTTTATTAATATAAACTGTGCAGTAAAATAGATAAACTATATGGATGGTTACAATCAGTTGCAAAGCTCCAACTTGGACTTTGGTGAGGCTCCAACCTCCAGAGCACCAACTCTATTTTGCCAAGACACCAATCTTGGAAATAGGAGCACAAACTCCCAAGGAATTCAATCCTTCCTACTTCTGAGGCATCAATCCCAAGGATTCCTACCCTTCTTGCTGTTGAGGCACCAACCCCAATATTGTCAAGGCACTTTTGATGATAATGTTCTACTCTCAAAACTCTTCTCTACTGAGGTCTACCTGGTTATAGTTTCTCTGTAGTCTCCAAGCTACAACATCAATGACAACCAGTCTTCTCTTAAAGGAGTCTTTTACAACTCTCCCTACCATTTGCACAGAGTCTCCAATAGCTAACCTTTGATCATATCTCCACAATGCTTTAGTGAGTCCACTACAACTGCACTAAAACTCTGCATAAGAACTTGCTTTCCGTTCAAGCATATGTTCTAATGTCACGGTGAATGTTTCACCAAGACTACTTCTCTGCTGGCAAATTATACCCTCTAAATGTCTCCTGTCCTGTTGGTCCTTCAGCCCTCTTTTTGTTCTCCTGGACCCTCTTTTTGTTCTGTTGTTTTCTCCAACTATTTCAATAGTGTTCAATAGCTGCAACATCCTTCACCAATGTTCACCAACAACTTCATACAATGCTTAACCACCTCTTCTGCTTTTGCTACCACACATTCTGGTTCTTCGCAACACCAATAGTCACTACAGTCCTCTATTTTTGCTGCTTTTATGCATTCCCATGCCTCTGTCCATTCATTTCCTCTTACTCGCTGGCTCTTTGGCTTCCTTCTTGCCTGCTTTAGCTTCCTCACCACTCGCTTGTCTGTCGTTGTAGCTTCCTCTGTCTCATCGGGCTCACAGGACACGTTAATTCATAAAAGAGTGCCAAATAATCCACGGAGACACATCTCACTGGTTACGACTGTAGCAATGCTCCTTTAACAATGATTGTGGGCATGTACAGGGATTCTTCATTTAACGGAAAACTACATCCTGATCGCAATCATAATCGCCATGAATCAACCTCCGGAGCTATCGGGAGCATTATTGTATGCATCTCTGCCTCAAAAGCCCGCGCATGGAAAATATACAATTACACAGGATTTCTGAGTGAAACAGATGAAACTTGTTAAAGAGCTGGATTTCAATAAATTTTATACCCGGATCTATACTGTATCAGGTCCGAAGTATAACCAAAATCGGGAGTTGCCCTTGGTCAATGCCCGATGGCTGATGGACGCGATAAGACATTAAGCCAAATCGTAATATAGCATCGGGTCCGGTCTTGCAATCGCAATAATTTGTGAGGGTCCTTTATATATCGTACTGATGACTCCACCAATGGACGATGGCCGATCCTTCACTGCTCCGATGAACCAGATACGATGTAGCTTTCAACCATAGTTTAACATCGGGCGCTTGCCCTAGGTGGAGGTCTAATCCGATATTCGCTAATCACTATCGGCGATCGCAACATATCGGTAGTCGCAGCAATCGGCAATTGCAAATCAGAGGTTTTATGTGGCATGGCCTCATGACTTGTGATATAGCGACAAACACGACATTACAATAGGTGCGATATAAAAAGATTATCGGGTCCACAATGGTATTCGCAATCGGAGGTTTCGAGGTGATGGCACATAGTCGAACCACCGATTAGCACTGTCGCTGATATTTACGCATATGCCCTTTCCGATAGTGTAAATGCCATATAACTAAGTCTTCGGCCGCTGATAGTGTTCAATGAACATATGTATGGTTTTTGGCCTCCGATAGTGTTAAATGCATACTTATATGATATATGTTGCTCCGCCTGTATTTGAATGCATATATGGCCTCCGATGGTATATTTGTATGCATATACACTTCCCAATAGTGTTATCTGTGGATATATGGCTCCTTTAATTCTTCCTCTCGGTTCTTCTTGCCTCTGTCTTCTCCTCTTCTCCGGTTCTTCTTGGCTCCTTTAATTCTTCCTCTCGGTTCTTCTTGCCTCATCTTCTAGGCGGTAAGGAGGCAGGCTAATTCGGTTGCCGACCACTTGGCAAACCATGGGATCGAGAACCCAAACGGAATGGTGGACAGCTGTTGGCATCAGGTCGAGAGTAATCAATTAAAGGAACGGTGCTCTCGCCTCGCACGAATAGATTTGGTGGCAGCTGACAAGGTAGAATGGCAGGCCGCCTAATTCACTACCACAAGAGTATGGATAGGCCGACGGGATGAGAGCCATCAATTCACAGCAAGCATCGAAGGACAACCTGGTTGAGGGAAATAATGCGCACCGCAGGCCACAGACAATTGTACAGTATCATGATCCGGAGTGACTTAAGCCGCCGCAGAACCGCAGGACAGAGGGACACTTGGCACATTCAGAACCGTGCAGGAGGAGGTGATCGAAAACATTCTCAATCATCGAAATTGCCCTCCACAACTCCGAATTGCAGCATTTATGTTGATCGGACATGCAAATTGCATGTCGCGATCCGCTCCACCGCCCGAAATCTTCCCGCTATTATCTATATATCCTTCCTTGCTCTCCATTGGAGCATCACTGCTCCGGTGCTCAACAATCAGAGATCATTGATTTGCATTATCATTCAGGCAAGCAACAATCAGGAGAGGGCTCCCATGGCGGGGGAAGGTTGTCGAAATCAATCTGCAAACAGCGACCTGCAGCGGGCTAGAGATATGTTCGAGCGGAGAACTTCCCAACGGAACAAACGGAAAATCATTGACCTGGAGGCCTCGGCACAGGAGGAAGAGAGCAAGTTATCCGACCATCAGTTAAGCCAGGAAGTAGACTGGCTGCAAGATCCGGGGACGACCAGCACTCGGGCGACTCAGTTCGTTCGCACTAAAGCAGAAGCGTGGCGCATGAAGACCATCCTGGCTAAGGCCATGGATGTCCAAGATGAACAGGCTGAGCAACTGCGAACTCTCCAGCAGTTTGCTGCCACAATGACTAAGGAGCACATGGCTGTGGTTCAAAGCAGTGAATTTAAACTCACCTCTCTGCATGAGGAGGTTGATACTATAAGCAGAAAGCTCACTGTCCTGATCAAGCTGCTCAGGAAAAGCATTGAGCAAGACAGCAAGCCTCCAAAGCTGAAACGGGGTGGTCCGTCGAAGGTCAACCAGGAAAATGCACTCAACTGCAAAGAGATGCACACAGTGCCAGACTCCCCAAAAAAATTTGATCTGTCTTCCCTGTCCCTCTGTCGGACTTTGTCATGTATGTTTTGTTTTCATTTTCTCAGTTATGTGCTAGCAAGTTTTTTTGGCCTAAGTCGCCCTGCGTGGTGCACTTTTCGGCAGCACTCTGTCTCTCATGTTTGCTACTCTCCCAGTCCTAGGTTTCAAACTGTTTTTAGCTGGTAAGGTCTGCCTCAAAGCGGCCAGTCAACTGCTTCGGCAGAATTTTTGTACTATATGTTACTATTGTTAATATCAAAGCTTATTTACACAAAAAAAGGAGGAAGAAACAATATAAAATAGTGGAACCAAAGCATCGTTTGTGGGAAGAAAGGAATTTTTGAAACATATTGAAAACAACGAGATAAAATATGTTGTTGTAAGGAGGCCGAAAGCAGTGTTGTTACACACTGAAGTTGGAGATTTTCCTGAAGAAATTAGGACATGTTGCAGGAGTTCAGTGACATTGTAGTGAATGATTTACGAGATAAATTACCTCCTAAGAGAAGTATCAGTCATCAAATAGACTTTAGACCTAGAGCTAGTTTACCAAACAAGGAAACATACCGAATGAGTCCTAAGGACAATGAGGAGATTAGAAAATAGGTAAAGCAATTGCTGGACAAGGGTTTGATAAGGGAGAGTTTAAGCCTCTGTGCAGTTCCGATAGTTTTAGCTCCCAAGAAAGGTGGACAATAGTGAATGTGCACAGATTCAGAGCCATCAATAAGATTACCATCAGGTACAGGTTTCCATTTCCACAGATGCATGACATGATGGACTGCTTAAATGGAGCATCATATTTCTTGAAAATCAATCTGAAGAGTGGATACCACCAGATCAGAATCAGAGAAGGGGACGAATGGAAAACAACTTTCAAGACTAATGAATGACTGTATGAGTGGCTGGTGATTCCATTCGGGTTAAGTAATGTCCCTAGTACCATTATGCGCCTAATGAATGAGATGTTGAAATAAATCATTGGGAAGTTTGTGATTGTATATCTTGATGATATACTCATTTTCAATAAGACTAAAGAGGAACATTTTCGACATGTCCAAAGTGTGCTAGAGAAATTGCAAAAAAAAAGTTGCTAACAAACTTTGTAAAATGTTATTTTTTGCAGAGGAGATTAGTTTACTTGGGTTTTTTGATAGCAGAAAACGAGCTGAAAATGGACCCAAAGAAAATTACAACTATCATTAGCTGGCCATCCCCAAAAAGTTCGTTCGAGGTTCATAGTTTTCATGGGTTGGCAAGTTTCTATCATAAGTTCATAAGGAATTTTAGTGAGATCCACGCACCTATGTTGGACACAATAAAAAAGGGAAGTCAGCCTTTCTGTTGGACTGAAGTGGCAGAGAAAAGCTTCCAGAACTTGAAGACAAAGATCACTGAAAGGCCAATTTTGAGGTTGCCTAATTTTAACAAATTGTTCCAAGTTTGTTGTAATGCCAGTGGTACAGCCATTGGGGCCGAACTCAGTGAGGAAGACAATCATGTTGCTTATTTCAGCGAGAAATTGAATGAAAGCAGGCAGAAGTACTCATCTTATGACAAGGAGTTCTATGTTGTCATCCAAGCATTGAGGCATTGGAGACAGTATTTGCTAGGTAATGAGTTTGTTTTGTTTTCTGACAATTCTACGCTGCAGTATGTTATGTAGTAACATAAGCTAAACCACAAGCATGTGAGGTGGGTTGAGTAATTGCAGAGTTTTATGTTTGTTTTGAAGCATATCAGTGGACAGACCAAGAAGGTAGCAGATGCAATGAGCAGGAGAGCTTTGCTCCTACACGAGAATACGATACAAGTGCTGGGTTTGGAACATCTGACAGACTTGTATCACACAGATGCAGATTTCAAGGAGGCTTATGAAGCCTACCAAAACCCTTTGTTGAGGAACAATAGTCCATGGTTGGACTATAACTTACAAAAGAACCTACCGTTTAAAGGAGGACAGCTATGTATTCCTGACTGTTTGATGAGGGAGAACATCATCCGGGAGAAGCACAATGAAGGTCTAGCCAGAAATTTTGGCATTGACAAGACCTTGACTACCTCAGTCACTTTTATTACTGGATGAAGATGTGAAGACATGTGCAGCAATTTGTAACTAGGTGTAAAGTGTGTCAGTTGGTGAAAGGACACTGTCAGAATATGGGACTCTACACACCACTTCCTATTCCAAGTAGACCGTGGGACTCAGTCAGCTTGGACTTTGTCTTGGGTTTGCCAAGAACACAATGTGGTTATGACTCTGTGATGGTGGTAGTGGACTGGTTCTAAAAAATGGCACATTTCATTCCTTGTAGAAAAACCAATGATGCCACTCATGTAGCACACTTGTTTTTCACGGAGATTGTCAGACTGCACGGCTTGCCTAAGTTCATTGTTTCCGAAGGGGATGTGAAATTTATAGGACATTTCTGGCCCACCAAGTGGAAGAAGTTGGACACACAGTTGAATTTCAGCTCTGCTTATCACCCACAGACTGATGGGCAGACGAAGGTGGTGAACTCGAGCTTCAGAAACTTGCTACGACACTTGATTGAAGAAAATTCATGGATGTGGGATCGTGTACTTACCCAGGCAGACTTCGCTTACAACGATTCACCGAATCACAACACGGGGTACAATCCTTCTCAGATCTTTTATGGCATGCATCATCACGGAGTGCATGAGTTATGAGATCTTGGATAGCTCGAAAGACGGAGTGCTAACGCGAAATATTTTGCCAAAGCAATGAATGACCTACATGAGAAGGTAAAGTCAAAGTTGCAGGACAATAGTCAAAAGTACAAATAGCGGGCAGACCTGAAATGGTGAGAGGTACAATTTAATGTGGGGATGAAGTTGTCACACATTTGCACAGAGAATGATTCCCTAAGGGTGAATACCACAAACTGAAATATAAGAAGATTGGCCCTAGTAAAATTCTGTGTAAATTCTCTGCAAATGCCTATGAATTACAACTACCTCCAGGGATAGGCATATCGCCCATCTTCAATGTGGCAGATTTGTTTCCATACACTGCCAGTCCTGAAGACGACAGTTCAGCATGGCCAGAAAGGGACACCTAGAGGGAAAGTGGTTCTTGGATGAGGCAAGTGCCTTTGGCTCAGCCCCTTGAGATCGAGAGAATTCTCAACACATAGGTGGCCAAGTGAACTCGTAGGAAAGAGTACCTTTAGTACCTTGTCAAGTGGAAGAAGTGTCCCAATGAGGACAATTCGTGGCTTGATGCAACACAGATACAATGTGAAGGATATTCTTTCGAGGAGCTCCTAGAATGGAGCCATGAATTTTCGTTACCTCGGGAGCGTGATGCAGGAACATCCAGCTCATGGTGAACAAAATGAAAGTGTTTGTCTCATAGGATTGATAGGTTGACAGGTCATTGGTACCTGAATCTTTTAATTTTCTTTAGTTTCTAGCATTTAGGACTTAACAGCAGGATATGCTTCACTTTTTTTTCAATTTCCTTTTGTTACAATTTTAAATCAATTACAGAATTTGCATGAAAGAACAATTATTAAATGTAACTACATGTAACTGATTGACAGTTCTTGAAACTGTTCAATAGATCCTACAAAAAGAAAAAACATGAAACATTGTAGGGTGGTTATCCAGCATAATAAAAATAAGAATAGCATTATCAAATTTCCTATGAACATCTAAATCCATCGTAACATCGAATTACATATATATTTTCTGGTTTAAAGACTAGCTTGAGTGTGTTACTAATAGCAGTAACGAAATAGAGAATGAGCTTTTTGTTTCTTAACAGACAGTGACAATATCAAACCGAGCAAGCAAACGAGGTCTCGTGAAAGCACCAACACCAAGCAAGAAGGACAAACAACCAGTTGGAGAATCAAATATGACTTACAAAAAATAAATACAATTCATAAACCCCACATAAAGTGTTTGAAAAAGGAAACTACAACTAAACAAAGGAGGGTTCCAGATCACCCTTGAATACAATCACAATAAAGGGACTACATGAATTTACAGGTACAATAGAAAACTGAATACATATTTTTCTTTCAATTTCAAGCATATTCAAGTCCATATATAGAATGTTCAAGTTCTACACCCGAAGACAAAACCAAAAATAAATTGTATGTCAGTAGAGGAGTCGGGTTCGAAACCCCAACATAAAAACCCTACATACAAACTATAAAAGCTAAATAATGATTCAACTATGACTTGAAAACCCTAACCAACAAGTTTGGAACCACAACCTCATACCACTCTAACCACTTGAAGGACAACGAGAGTTTTTAAGCCTATGCTTACTCGGGAGTAGTGTCGAGCAAGAGGAAGGAATCGACAGGTCACCAACTAGCAAGGGAACCCTGCTCACAAAGGAGCAAGACCCTTAGCACAACAAGAAAAACCAATTGTAGAACTAATGTAGAGAATAAGGACTTACCGTCTGTAGATGATGAGTTGAGGTCGAATGTTGGGTCACCTGGTGGTTGTGACCTGAAATCATCAAACCAAATAACAAATTACACTGTGGAACAAACACTGTGAGCAAAGAAAAAAATACAGGAGAAAATGTACTCAGGAGAAAGCAACTGTACATAGCACCCACAAAACCTTCAGGGCCAACGAACCCATTTGCAGAAGAGAGAGAATCGATCTTTGAAACCCTCGAGCTGTTAGGATATTCCGACACATAGGAAATAGTTAAGTTCAACTTGGTCTAGTATAGAGTTAGGTATAGAGTTAGGTAAAGTGTGTTTCTTTACCGTTGTACATTTTGTAACTTACAATCCGACGGTCACGATATGTAGTGATCCGACGGTTCACTCTCTCCTCGGTATTACCGACACTTGATCGGTGGCTTGACACCCGATTGGTCCATGAGTTCTATTTAAAGCGCATGGAGGGTCATTGTTCGGGTAATCCATGCATGAGAGAAGCTTATGTAAATTTTCATTCTTTGATTAATAAATTGCCTGTAGTAGCCACGTTGGCGCAGGCCGTGGACTGTTTCCCTCTTTGAGGGTTTTAACCACGTCAAAAATACTGGTGTATTGATCTGTGATCTGGTTGTGAGCGGTGTCCTTTTGGTGTTCTTTCTGAGGAACTTACCCTGTAAATTCCTACATGGTATCGGAGCTATTTGAGGGCCGCGTCCGTTGGTGATCCAAATATGAAGCCGGTAGAACTGCATCCGACTGCCGTTTCCTAGATCTGTTGTTTCTGACTGCTTTCGGGCCGAGAGGACTGCTCTGTTGTGTTCGGAGCATCTGTTCCAGTGAGGAACCCCTTTCGTTTCACGCGAAAAGGTTTCCGGTAGCCCTAGCTGCGTCATTTTTAAGATCTGGAGGTATACAGTCTTTATTTGCAGTTTACTGTTATTTTCTCTCTGCTTATTTCGGTTTCGGTTTATTTAGCTTTTTTTTAACCGGATCTATACCTTTCATTTCTGCGTATGCTCTTTGCCCTGCGACTCTGTGCGATCTGGACAAATCAGAAACAAAAAGGAAGGATTTTTCTCATGCGTATGCTCTTTTCCCTGCACCTTAGTGTGATCTCGGAAAATCAGAAACATTGAGAAAAATATTTAGTTTTTCGGCTAAAGCTAACTTTGAGCCGCAAGGTTCATTTTTGAAAATATCTAGTTTTTTGGCTAAAGCTAACTTCGAGCCATAAGGTTCGTATTCTTTGCATGTCCGTGTTGGGTTTTGTGTTTTGTGTTTTGTAGGGAAAAAGAGCTTTCTCAAGGCAAGCACGCAAACCAAGCCCCCCCCCCTCTCTCTCTCTCTCTCTCTCTCTCTCTCTCTCTCTCTCAAATTTTTTGTATAGATCAATTGGTTCAAAGCTATTTTAAAAGAGTAGAGGTCTTGGGTTCAAGTCTCCATTTTGTGGGGGCGGATTATTTCATTCCCGCACATTTGCGCACTTTGCCGGCAACTTCAACAATTTTTTTTCAAAAAGCCATAACTTCTTCATCCGGAAGCCTTTTTCAGAGCCGTTTTTTTTAAAACAGCCTAATTTTTCGAGATCTATCCATTAGAACACTTACGTTCAACATCTTCAGCTTCAGTTTTTTTTAAAAATGGAAAGTCCATGCCAAGTCATTCTTGACAGCACTAACTACTTCCAATGGATATCCTACATGGAAGATTTACTTAGAAGTAAAGGTCTCTACAGAATAGCCACAGACCAAGAGAAGAAACCAAAAGATGAAGACAAGGCTGCAAAATGGGAAAATAGACAAGATCAAGCACGTGGTTTGATAGGGATGTCTATTTCTCCTGATCTTAGATTCCATATTGCAGATCACTAAAGTTTTTGGGATTAAAAATGAAATTAGAGCCCATCAACTTGAAAATGAGTTGCTTACATTGGATCCTAATAATTTTTCTTGCATTGAAGATTTCTTGTCCAGCTTCAAGACACTTAGATATCTCTTGGAAGGTGTTAAGGTTAAGAAAGAAGATAGTAACCTTATTTATTCCATCCTTACTAAGTTGGGACTAGCCTACTCTGTATTTGTTTCCACCTTCCATTCTACAAGGGAAGCTTTCATTTGTCAAGGAAAAGACTACAAGGCCCCTTCCTTTGACTCTTTTTGTGATTCTTTAATAAGAGAACAAGAAAAACTCTTACACCTTGGTCTTCTTAATCTTGGAAGCTCTTCCAAGAAAGCGTTAGCCGCCCAGCAGCAACCAAATTCAAAGAATCCTAAGAAGTCATATCCTAAAAAGAATGGTCCTAAACCAAACAAGGGTCCTAAGCAAACTCAGCCTCAAAATGAAAGATCATTTCAGCAAAATGATAAGACCAATAAAAACAAATGGAAGAAGACTGATAGACATTGTAAATTTTGTAATCGAGATGGCCACTTAGAATCTAAATGCTTTAAGAAGATGGAAGCCTTGGAAGCCGCAATGAAGAAACATAACATCCATGTGGAGCATTCTTCAACTTCAACTTCAACTTCATCTTCAGGAATGGCACTTTCTGCATGTCGCTGTCAATCATCTCAGTCTGGTTATGCATTAAACGTATCTTCTTCTTCTCATTCTCATGAGTGGCTCATTGATTCTGGAGCCTCTTATCACATGGCCAAAAACCAAGCCATGTTTTCTTCTTTAAATGATTGTAACACCAAAAATATATATGTTGGTGATGATAGATCTCTTAATGTTGTAGGGACTGGAACTGTTCATCTAGACAATGGTCAGTTTAATGATGTATTATGTGTTCCAACCTTATCCTGCAACCTTCTATCTGTATATCAGATAACTCATTCAGGTGAAGGTAAAATTGTTGAATTTTCACCTCATGATGTTGTAATCAAGGATCTGAGAGATCCTAAACAGATTCTAGCTACTGGTATTGTTGATGATTCCACAAGGTTGTATAAGTTTCACAACTTTGGGTCATCAAATCTTCCCTCAGTATTTGTTGCTCATAATGATGAAGTGAGCAAACTTTGGCATGAGCGATTTGGTCACTTAAACTATCGCTCCCTTCAGCATCTATGTAAAGAAAATATGGTGACAGATCTTCCTATGGTATCTTGCAGAGATGGTGTTTGTTCCGGATGTGTACTCGGAAAACATCATCGGGACAGTTTTGAAAAACGTGCCTCTTGGCACGCCTCAGCCCCTTTACAGCTTGTGCACAGTGATTTATGTGTTCCACTTCCTGTTGCTTCATTCTCTGGCTACAAGTATTTCTTAACTTTCATTGATGATTTCTCCAGACACACTTGGGTATACTTCTTAAAACTCAAGAGCGAAGTATTTAACACTTTTTTGGCCTTCAAAGCCTTTGTTGAAAAACAATCTGGAAATGAAATTCTTAAGCTAAGAACTGATAATGCTGGAGAATATGTTAAAAACACATTCATCAACTTTTGCACTGAAAATGGAATTCAAATGCAACATACTGTTGCATACACTCCACAACAAAATGGTGTAGCTGAAAGGAAAAATCGCACCTTAAAGGAAATGGCTAATTGTATGCTGCAATCTAAAGGACTCAGTCTTAGTTTTTGGGCCGAAGCAGTTAATTGTGCAAATTATATAATCAATCGCAGTCCTACTAAAGTTCTAAAGAATATCACTCCAGAAGAAGCTTGGAGCTCCATTAAACCAGATGTAAGTCACTTTCGTGTTTTTGGAAGTGAAGCATGGGCCCATATTCCAGATGAAAAGCATAAAGCTTTAGAACCTAAGAGTGAGAAATGTACTTTTGTTGGATATTCTGAAGATGTAAAAGGTTATAGACTTATTCCATTTAAGTCAAAAATTGTTATCATTAGAAGAGATGTAAAATTTGATGAAAATAAATCAGCCTGCGAGCCTAGTCCGGCGGATGTGCCACCCCTTCCTATCTCTTCTACTTTTGAAAACATTTCTTCTTCAGATGATGAAAGTGAGGATGACAATCCTCCCCCACCTTCTCAGGATCCTCAACTTCCAAGATGGGTCCGTGCTACTCGGGATGCAGCAGGTGATCTTGTCGGTGATCCTACAGATCAGCGACGTACACGTTCTCAGTTTGAAAGAGCCTCTTCTTTACTGGCTCAAGCTCCAGTAAATCATGATCCTGACACTTTTGCAGAAGCTTCAGGCCATCCACATTGGGAAGCAGCTATGAATGAAGAATATCATTCATTGTTGGCAAATGATACATGGGATCTTGTTCCTCTACCAAAGGGACGCAAACTTGTTAGATGTAAATGGGTTTACAGAACCAAGTATGGACCAGATGGGAAAGTTGATAAACATAAAGCTCGTCTTGTTGCTAAGGGCTTTTCACAGGTTGAAGGCATTGACTACACTGAAACCTTCTCCCCTGTTGCCAAAATGAACTCTATCCGCCTTGTTCTTTCCCTTGCTGCCTCTTTAAAATGGGAAGTCCATCAGATGGATGTTAAATCTGCCTTCTTGCATGGGGACTTGCATGAAGAAATCTATATGGAACAACCCATTGGCTTCATCCACACAGACTCCAGCCTTGTATGTCGACTTAAGAAATCTCTTTATGGTCTCAAGCAAGCTCCTCGGGCTTGGTATGCCAAAATGGATAGCTTTCTTTTAGAATCTGGCTTTTCTAGGTGTTATTCTGACAATACTGTCTACACCAAGAAAGTGGGCAACTCTCTTATCATCCTTGTTCTTTATGTTGATGATCTTATTCTTACTGGTAGTGATCCCAACCTTATAACCCATGTGAAGTCCAGCCTTAAAAAGAAATTTGAAATGACAGACTTAGGACACTTACACTATTTTCTCGGTCTTCAAGTCTTGCAAACCAAGGAGAGTATTTCCCTCTCCGAGTCCAAGTATGCTTGTGATATTCTTCGTCATTTTCTCATGGAAGACTGTAAGCCAGCCCCTTCTCCCTTTCAGTCTGGAGTGAAACTTTCAGTACTTCTCCTGAAGTTGATGCTACCTTATACCGTCAACTTGTAGGAAAACTTTTGTATTTAACCCATACTCGTCCTGACCTTTCCTTTGTTGTTGGCCTTGTTGCTCGTTTTATGCAAAACCCCCGTGAAAGTCATTGGAAAGCAGCCAAAAGAATACTTCGTTATGTTCGAGGTACAATACAGTTTGGGATTCATTACAGTGCCAAAGCAGTTCCTCTATTAGTTGGTTTCACTGATTCTGATTGGGCTGGTGACCCTGATGATCGGAAGTCTACTACCGGTTATGTCTTCACTCTTGGTTCAGGACCTATTACATGGGCTTGTAAGAAACAGGCTGCCATTTCTCTTTCGTCAGCAGAAGCAGAGTATCGTGGTGCCGTGGAAGCTAGTAAGGAAGCCTTGTGGCTTCGTCAGATCCTATCAGAGTTTGGCTTTGAGCAGCAGCATCCAACCACACTTTGGTGTGATAATCAAAGTGCCATTCAGCTATGCAAAGATCCAGTCCAGCATCAGCGCAGCAAACACATTGAACTACACATGCACTTCATCAGAAAGCTCATTCATGACCATGTTCTTGAAGTGCAATATTGTTCAACAGATGATCAGGTTGCAGACATCTTCACAAAGGCTCTCACAGAGGCGAAGTTCACTAAACTTCGATATATGCTTGGAGTTCAGGAAGTTGTCACTAAGGGGGGATAGGCTCTAGTGCCTCCTTCCTTCTCCTATTGTGTCATATTTGTAAATCCTTCAATCCTATACCAAGTTGTCCTTAAGGGGGGATGTTAGGATATTCCGACACATAGGAAATAGTTAAGTTCAACTTGGTCTAGTATAGAGTTAGGTATAGAGTTAGGTAAAGTGTGTTTCTTTACCGTTGTACATTTTGTAACTTACAATCCGACGGTCACGATATGTAGTGATCCGACGGTTCACTCTCTCCTCGGTATTACCGACACTTGATCCGTGGCTTGACACCCGATTGGTCCATGAGTTCTATTTAAAGCGCATGGAGGGTCATTGTTCGGGTAATCCGTGCATGAGAGAAGCTTATGTAAATTTTCATTCTTTGATTAATAAATTGCCTGTAGTAGCCACGTTGGCGCAGGCCGTGGACTGTTTCCCTCTTTGAGGGTTTTAACCACGTCAAAAATACTGATGTATTGATATGTGATCTGGTTGTGAGCGGTGTCCTTTTGGTGTTCTTTCTGAGGAACTTACCCTGTAAATTCCTACACGAGCTAACCAACGAACATAAGAGAATAGATAGTGCCATTATATCAATAAGACCCAACTAGCAGAACAGAGCCATGATCGAATAATGTAAACAGAGTCTAGTTGATAAAGTCAAGTCAAGGACGGAAGCACAAATAGAAAGGTCACAAAACCTCTTGCAGAGACCCAAGTGAGCTAGGGCACCGCGCGAACAAGCCAAAATGAAAAAGATGGAGTAAAATAGGCCATTAGTGTTCCATAGTACAATACAAGGCAAGAGGAAGGAATCCGAGGTAGAGACAGGTGTCTCCCTTACAGCCAACGCATACGAATCAAACAAAAAAGAAATCAAAATAATATCTAGCTGCCCTCAAATCACACATTTAATAATTTCATTAATCAACATTCATATAATTTCATTAATCAATATTCATGTCTAGACTATAGAACACGACTAGTCTGATCAATTATGCAAGTTGGAAAATTTTGTCCCCACAATAAACTACATCCCAAATCTACTTTGTTACCACATTTAAAATTTGGAAATGACTTTAATATATATTTAAAAGCTTAAAATTCATACTCAAATACAACTAATAATTGATAAGATAAACACAGAAAATAAAAATGATAAAGATTTTAAATATTACTCCAAAACAATAATTATAACTGTAAATATTGATAATAAAATTGCTATAATTGTATGAAATATCACCAGTTTGAAGGAAAGGGTCCAAACGAAACACATACAAAAAATACGGAAAGATACAGGGCATTCCTAAATTTCCCGAAACAGAGAAACTAATCTTTCTTTTTGGATTGTGACGGGTGAATGTAAGGGATGACACGCTCTAATGGCCAGCTGCAAATTCCTTGGTGTGATACGTTTAACCATGAGACCTTTACTGGCATTTCCTGCCAGTTCTAAAACACCCAGTTCTAAAACATGTGCAGTAACATTCTCCAGAATGCCTGCATCATATACACCTGCGGTAGCTCCTACCCTTACATTTGAAGATACTCGAGACTTCAAAACACCATGGATCAATTGCAATAAGAAAAGCATTTCAGTCCACATATTATAGGATCCCTTTTTCAGAGTATTTGAATTGTTTCAAAGCTTAAGAAATAAATTTCTCTCAAGGCAAATGCTAGCTACAATTACTTCATCAGAATCAAGATTTTGACATGAAAATTTATAGAAAATAAACAGATAAAAACCAAGTCTAGAGAGTTCAACCTATTACAGGAATTGTGTGGAGTTCTTGTTCACAGAATTATTTGAGACGTTTCATCTTGAAAACAAATCTCTGGAATTAATTCAGTTGTATCATGAAAATCGATAAATACAAATGCAAGTAAAAGAACTAAAAAACCTGCTCCACATAGTAACCGAGGCATGTTTTTGGATTGCGACGCATGATATTGTTCTTGCTTAGTGAATTACTACCATAGGGGTTGAGATTTTCATGCTTTTATTTTTAAATTTTAAATTTTAAATTACTTTTTACTTATTTATAATAATTTAATTTATAATTATAATTTAGTTATTTTTTAATAATTTTGAATTTGGTATCATAAAATAAAATAAATGTACTGATGTTTATTTTCTTTGGGCATATTTATATGTATATGATTATGCTAGTTTTTAGACATTTATCTAATTCAATATTTAATAAGTTGTTCGATATTTATAGGCTTTCAAGACACTTATCTAATACAATATTTAATAGTGAAAAGGTAAGCTAAGGGCTATGTGTTTCTAATTGATTTTGTTTGTTGTGAGTTTAAAATGGTAGGATATCAAAGCACCTATCAACAAAGTAGAAAGCGTGAAACAAAAAAGAAGAGGAAATATGTGCTCATAATGGATGTGGAGAGCATATACCTAATTGGCTAAGGAGAATCCCAACCACACAATTAGCGCTTCAAAAGTTGAATCTCAAGTTTTGACAACACACATCCATAAATTAGAAAAAGTATAACAAAGAAAAGAGGAAAGATGTGCTCATAATGAATGTGTAGAGCATATCCCTGCTTGGCTAAGGAGAATCCCAACCACACAATTAGTGTTTCAAAACTTGAGTCTCAAGTTTTGACAACACACATCCATAAAGAAATTGAGTAGGAGACTTCATGGTTACAAATCCATCGATAAAAGAATGTTGATGTGAGAAGAATCACAACTAAGAGGGAGATCACTCAACTAATCTCTCTATATCTACTATTGTCTATAATGTTTTGGATGGTAGGTTCACCTATTGTAGAGGTCAAGTTGTTTTGTTCCAGGTGCAAAAAAAAATAACTATTATGGTTATGCTTTAAATGAAACAACTAAGGTTTCCTAAAAAGAGGAGTTTTGATATTACAAAAATTTAAAAATTAGTCTCTACAAGCAATATAAACAAACCTTTGTAATACAAGCAAATAAATATGTTTTCTTCTCCCAAGATATCATCCTTACAAGAATTGTGTGGAGATCTTGTTCACAGAAGTATTTGAATTATTACATAGCTTCATTGGAGATGTTTCATCCTAAAAACAGATTTATGGAATTACTTCATTTGAATCATGAAAATCCATAAATACAAATGCAAGTATAAGCATTGAATAACCTGTTCCACTTAGTAATCGAGGCATGTATGCGAAGTCCTTGGCCCAACTTGAATCTGAAATAATTGGGATATCTCATTGTGAAAGTTTGAATATACCAATTGAGGATGAATTATCCCAAGGACTGAACCTTTATACAATTACCGACAAAATTGTCAGGAGACCAATATATTTCTTTAAGGTTCACCTATTTTAATTGAGAGATGCACCCTGGGCAGGATTGTGACTATTGTAGTGACCGAGGCAGTCGCACCGGTTGGGAAGAATCAGTGGCAGAAAAATCGGGTCAATTGTACAAGAACTGGTTGCATTGGTCGAGCACGATGGAAGCCTTTCAAGTTCATCGGTGCGATATGACTGTTACCAACTCTGTAGCCAATTGTGGATTGATTGATTGAACCAAGATGTGTTGACATAGATCCTATTCCAGTGTATATTTCAAGGTAAATAAGTGCGTGAAGTATCATGAAACTAGACCAGACTAAGTGTGATTGTCACATGATTTGATATTGTTGTTGTTTTCTCATGAATCCATGATTGCCACACTGTCAAAATTGTCACACTAATGTTTGATGACCAATTTTCCATCTTGACAGGTGCTGAGAT
This sequence comes from Pinus tabuliformis, assembly GCA_031772625.1. Classification (NCBI taxonomy): domain Eukaryota; kingdom Viridiplantae; phylum Streptophyta; class Pinopsida; order Pinales; family Pinaceae; genus Pinus; species Pinus tabuliformis. The sequence continues at coordinate 264,597,357 of CM062814.1, read as the reverse complement.
CATTCTGGAAAGTCCCTATCTAGGCCCACTAGTCTAGTTGATTTTCGTGAGGTTTGAGTTTGACATTGGTTGAAAGTCTTTATCATACTATTATCAAGTTCTTTAGGCATATCGAAGCACTCTAGTAGGCCAAGTTCATATTTTTTTAGTTTCTTCATTGAAAGTCAAATTGTCAAGACAAAGTATGTAGAGCGAAGTGGTATGGCCGAAACAATGAAAGAGCTTGACAGAAACACTCAAGACTCTATCAAAGAGCAAGATCATTATATTAACAAACACATAGATTAAGCCTGACTATGATTTATTTTTCACTAACACTCCGCTACTCCCGCCCACTAATATTGATGACTCGCTGAGCTATCATCGTCATACGAACAGGCGTGATTAATGTTTTAACAAACTTATACATGTGCCAGAGATCCAAGATCTGGTTATTGGGCATCCTTAGCACACAGCAGCAGTGGAGGACCAGTCTCCTTTGTCATATAGATCCTCATAGGGGTTGTCGTGGGTGAAGAAGTGCCGCGACAAATGTGTAGTTGGAAGCACGTCTGCATCTCAATCAACTAAGCGGTGAAGTTAGTTTTAGTACCATTGGACGCTGAACAATTTTTTTAGGTAGGCAAAACTACAGTTAAAAGGTGTTTCTCTCATATATATATAGAAATGGGGTCATAAGCATTTATATATATATTATAATTACTTGGAAGTATAAGGGGATTTGAGATGAGGTATGGGTTTGATATTATTATTTTATACATATATAGATATCTATATCTATATCTATATATATATATATATATAAAAGAAGAAAAGAGGAGATGGGAAGGGGTTTTAATTTTTTTGGAATATACCATAGATAATGTTTATTTTCTTTAATAAGGTGCTTTGAAGAGATCCAAGAAAACACCCAAAAAACATATTGATGAATTAGATAAAATGTATCGTCATTTACTCACCAATACTTTTTTAGATGACCATAATGGTAGAAATAGAAGACCTTTCACACTTCGGAAGCCAAGGAAGTATATGAAAGAGGGGCTAAGCTATTCACACTTGGATATGAATTGCAAGGAACAAAGTCAATCATAGACCTTCATAAGTTGGAGGAATTAGACATGTGTTTCTCCAAGGTGGGTTGACCAAAATGGAAGAAATCCAGTTGAGTGCTCAAGCCATTCATGCTTGTGTTGATACAACATGAACTCTTAGAGCATCTTGTGAAGAGGTCAGTCTCACAATTTCCACTTGTCTTAGTGAGGTCATATCTCTAACATCGCCTCTACTTCCTTACAATAATGAGCTCATGATGGAGATATTGTAGTTGATAGTGGAAATCCTTCAAGGGTTGAACAACATGGTGCTTGCTACCTTTGAGAAGTAGTGCAAAATATTAGAACCCATGGTAGAGTTTAGATTTGGCACATTCATGCTATGTTTGAAATGTGATGACTTAATCCTTTAGAGATTCCAAAAAAATTACGTGAGAGTTACATGAGCTCATAGAGACCCTGTCAAAGCAAGCATGCAAAATATTGTGTCCTTGTTCTTAGAAGGATATGCGAACATCTGCAAGATACTAAGATCCAAACTATTGACCATTTGGAGGAAGGAACTAATTGTATCACGAGCTACCTATGATATAGTGAAGAAGTAGGTCATGCAAAACATAAAACTTTTTAGACCAACGTCCCAAACTATAGAGTGGGTTTTAGCATTATATAGTGTAAAAGTCTACTTTCTTACTTAATACACTCAACCTATTTGACTTTTTTTCTATAGCAGTGGTGTTTAGACTAGTATCACCTATTTTAATCTAGTTATACTAATCTTCTAGTCTCTCTCTCTTTGTTTTTTTTTCTTCAGGGCTTCCTCAATCAGGTTTACATACCATGATAATACACTTCTCTCTCCTTAGGCATAGAATTAGTAATTTTCAATATTAGTTGTATCCCTCTTCCTAGGGGTACCTCATCTATTAACCTTATTAGAAATTATTTTTCTACTGGTTATTCCGCGGTTTTAAATATTCCACTAATCCTAGAAATTGTGTTATAAGAGGTGACACTTCATATCTTGAGTGCATCCAAGTCTTCCCTCCCTCCTTAAAAGGTCTAACAGGTGTTTCTATCCTTCCTATTCTCCTTACCTCTAAATTTTTTGTGACATAAACTGATTTTTTATTTAAATTGTTCAACTCTAGGTTGGCCCTTAGGTCTCATATTTGAAACTGTAACTATGATACCACTTGTCACATCTCCGGTGAATATTTTTTTTTGTTTAAGTGTCCACATATACATTAATCATCGCTTTATTAGTAAATCACAACCACAAGCACCAAGTTGTATAGTAAATATATTAACAATCAATCAAGTTAACTCATATATATATATGGTCATTTTGACTCCCTACATCCTTCCTTCCTTACAGTAAGTAAGGCCATAGTTTCTTTCATGTTTTACCATGTAATTAGTGTAAAGAGGCATTGTTTCCCTTGCATGCAATTTAAGTTTCCACCCACATTTAATTAAATACATATTTAAGGAGTTATATGTAGTTATATCATAAAGGAAAGGATTATTTTCCCTGTAGAGCACTCTTTGTTTTATTATTGTTATGCTAAGAAGTTACACATGTGTCTCCCAATGAGGTACTAGCCCTTCCTTTTTTATTAATTATTTATCCTTAATTTTTTTTAATAAAATAAATACTAAATACAAGGGAACAATTCTCATGCATACATTTATAATTTACAGAGACTATACAATGTTATTTTAGTTTAATCACCTATTCTCTGTACTCTTTCTCCCCTGCACTTGCCCATTGTGTTTTCTATTCCTGCAACAACAATCTCAAGATACACAATACAAGCATGGAGGAATTTATTCACTAACAATTCATACACACTCACCATATTTTTCTAACTACATACACACATTAGCTTTCCCATTTTTTATTATTACTCTTAGTGAAAAAGACCTTCTGGGCCTCGTGACTTCACCCAACCATCTTCCCTTGGTAGCAGTGTTTTCATGAAATAAATATGTTTTCAATCTTCTAATCCTAACATTCAAGATATTTTTCACCAGTGTCTATCTCCAACTAGGGTATTGGTGGTTGTTATCTTTCTCTTCTATAGTAGCCCCAATCAAGAGTCGGAATGATGGCATTCATCTCCATCCAACATTAATCTTCTGAACTCCTTTAGAAAATCTTTGCACAACCATTTCCTTTATTGTTCCCCCTTTCTCTTCCTACATTCTCTTCTTTCTTTGAGATTTCCACCCACCCCGCAAAGAGAAGAAAGATCCGGTGGAGGTGAAGAGTTGCTCCCTTTTTTCTCTTGTTTCTTAAGGCATAACTACTTCATTGATTATCTTTTGACTAAAAAGGGAAGGCTTAACTCCCCCAATGGTCTTTGTGACATTTTCCCAATATATATATATATATTTCCACTTATTTTGCTAAGATAAAATATTCACACACATATAATAATTTCCTATAACATTAATACACATCTATATTACAATATTCCAAATTTGTCAATAACAAACATGTATATTTTTTCTGTCATTTAATTTGTTCATATCTATTAAAGATTCAAGTCCTAAATCATAAAGTACTTGAGTCTTTTACCAAATATATTACAAAAAAAAATTAACCAAACATAACATAAAACAATTACATTATATTATTTAAAACATGAAACCTATATTACTTAAAAAAAACACCGTTTAACAATTCAACATCCTTGAAATTTACTATTTCATAAAATAATGTGACATTTTGTTATTTCCAATAAAAAAATTACTTAAAAAATCTAAACATTTAAAATAAAACTTGAAAACAAAATCATCATGACCTAAAAATTAATTAAAACAAAAATATAAAAATTTGAAATAGAATTTAAACACAAAATGATAATAATGTGTATCACATATTATTTTAAATCCATGCTTTTAAATCCATGGTTGACTAAACATAATTGTATCATAATATATGTACAGTGGCAACATCCTTATACATCCAAACTAGGCCAGCCGCACATAAACAGATCATATGCAGATTATGCAAGTTGGAAAATTTTGTCTCTACAATACAGGACCACACTTGTTGGTTGGAAACGCGTAGACAAAAGTCTTTCTATATGTGATTTAGGCCGAAGCTCTTCTTATAACTGTTATGGATCACAGAAGTCTCAATTCAACAATCAGAAATCTACTTTGTTACCATATTTAAAATTTGGAAATTACTATAATATCATATTAAAAAGTTTAAAATTCATACTCAAATACAACTAATAATTGATAAGATAAAAGTACAAAATAAAAATGTTAAAAATGTTAAATATTACTCTATCACAATAATTATAACTCTATAAATATTTTCTTATAATAAAAATGGTTATAATTGTATGAAATATCACCAATTTCTGTAAGTTTCAAGGGAAAAGGTCCAAACCAAATCCATGCAACAAAATAAGGAAAAATATACGGCATTCCTAAATTTCCTGAAACAGAGAAACTGAAAAAATAATTTCCTGAAACAGAGAAACAGACAAACTAATCTTTCTTTGTGGATTTGCCACAAAGTGACGGCTGAATGTAAGGGATGACACCTCCACCAGAGATGACACCTTTGATCAAAGTATCAAGTTCTTCATCTGCTCTAATGGCCAGCTGCAAATGCCTTGGAGTAATACGTTTAACCTTGTGATCTTTACTGGCATTTCCTGCCAGTTCTAAAACCTCTGCACAAACATACTCCAGAACGCCTGCAGCATATACTGCTGCGGTAGCTCCTACCCTAACATTTGAAGGTACTCCAGACTTCAAGAAACGGTGGATCCGTCCCACTGGAAACTGCAATAAGAAAAACGTTTCAGTCCATTTCAGTCCACATACTACAGGAGCCCTTTGTCAGAGTATTTGAATTTTTACATTTCAGAAATGATATTTCTCTCAGGAAAAAGCATGCTAAACTTACTTCATTAGGATCAAGATTTTGACATGAAAATTTATAGAAAATAAACAGATACAAACTAAGTCTAGAGAGTTCAACATATTACAGGAATTGTGTGGAGTTCTTCTTCACGGAAGTATTTGAATTATTACAGAGCTTCATCGGAGATGTTTCATCCTAAAAATAAATCTCTGGAATTACTTCAGTTGAATCATGAAAATCGATAAATACAAATGCAAGTAAAAGAACTGAAAAACCTGCTCCACATAGTAACCGAGGCATGTATTCGGATTGTCACGGATGACATTGTTCTTGATTAGTGAATTACTATTTTAGGGGTTGAGATTTTCATGCTTTTATTTTTAAATATTAAATTTTAAATTATTTTTTACTTATTTATAATAATTTGATTTAGAATTGTAATTTAGTTATGTTTAGTAATTTTGAATTTTTAATATAAATAGTATAAAATGTATGATAAAATAAAACAAATTTACTAATGTTTATTTTTTTGGGGTATATTTCTAATGTATGTGATTATGCTAGTTGTTACATATTAGACACTTATCTAATATAATATTTAATAAGTTGTTAGATATTTATAGTTTTTCAAGACATTTATCTAATACAATATTTAATAGTGACAAGGTGAGCCAAGAGCTATGTATTTCTTCTTCCTCTTTTATCTTTTTGACAACACACATCCATAAAGAAATTGAGTAGGAGACTTCATATTTACAAAGCCATTCACAACTAATAGGGAGATCGCTCAATTAATTTCTCTATATCTGTTATTGTCTACAATGTTTTGCATGGTACTTTTTCATCATTGATGCACTGCCACTTGGTTCACATATTTGCAGAGGTCAGGCTATTGGGTTCTATGTGCGAAAAAAAATTCTCCCTTGGAATTATTAGTTTTGGTAAAAGTAATGACTAAAGCTAAAAAAATGGAATATTATGGTTATGTTTTAGATGAAGTAACTAGGGTTTCCAAAAAGGAGAAATTTTGATATTGCAAAAAATTAAAAACTAGTCTCTACAAGTAATATAAACAAATCTTTGTAATACAAGCAAGGATGATTTCTTCTCCAAAGAACTATATATGAGTTGTAATGTATGAGAAATGAGATGTAATGTATGTGAGTGAACACCTTCTTGTACGAAGAAGACTTTTTGGAATTTATGGAGAATGGGTTCTCAAAGCATGATCAAGCAACCTAATTTCCATAAAATTAAACTTGTAAAAATAAGAAAAAAAAAAAACAAGATTCATGTTTGAATGTAGAGTTTTGTAAATGACTCTTTGGGAACCAAGATTTCTTTATATGAAAACTTGCATATGTTAGCCAACCATAAGAATCCAGGGGCAACATTGGTTTATCTAATGTCGAATTTGTGATGTGATAGCACTTGCTGGGAATCACGATTTTAGTTAGACCAAAAGAAGCAGGTGTTAGCCAAGGATGGGGAGGATTCGTTTATCCAATGTACAACAAACTCAAGTTTAAATTTGATAATATGGAAGGATTCATTGGAAAGCAAACCTATAATACTATGGGGCTAGAATATCAAGGCAATGACAAAGTGAATATTGTGAAGCTTCAGGCCATCAAGGGAGAGTTTAAAACATTGATGACAGAGACAAGGAATTTTGACTACTTCATGAACAAAGTGATGGTAGTTGTGAATCTCATAGATGGAAATTTAACTTAATAAATTGTGGAAACATTTTTCAAAACCCTACAAAAGAACAATCATATGTTTTTCATCTCCATTGTGGAGTCAAAAGATATATAAAAACTAAAAACACGACAGCTAATGGGATGTCTTTGTCTCATGAATCAAGAATCAACATGGATGAGTCACTATAACATGCTCTAGAAACTTAAGAACCCATTGGTAGAGGAAAATGTAGAGGGTGAAGAGATACATGTAATCATTAATTAGTTGAAAGAATGATAGATCCACGGGGGAGATGTAGAAGATTCATAGACATATCCAGGATACAATATTACTACTACAAAAATATATAGTCACTATGAAACTTAATGGGAAAAGAAAAAGTGAGACCTAATCAAGCAAAACTAAAATGTCTCCAATATTGAAGATGATACACTTGATTCAATTTTCATCTCATTTCGAATCTTTGAAGAACATTACATTAAGGATCTTTGATTTCAAGATAGTGATACAATAATCACATGACAAATAATAGGAATCAAATTTTAGTATTGATAGTTTTGTTCGATATAATATTACTTTAGTAGATGATCATCATGTTAAGGCCATAGGCAATGGTGTTCTTTTGTGTTAAGGGAAATGAGAAGAAATATGTTCTTAATGTGTTTTGCATTCCAAATATAATATATAATATCTTTTAAGTATTGGAAAGTCATGCCAGCATGGTAATGATGTTGGATTAAGAGATTCAACATGCATAATCTTAGATAAGTCACTGAGTAGAAGACTTGCTACAAAGGTCTAGATCAGCCATAGTATAATTTTACCATTGAATATGAGAAGCCGTAAATGTGTCAAAGAGCATATATGAAATGCTTGAAGCATATACTAGAAGGGATTGTGGCATATCAACTATGGTCACCTAACTTTTAGGAGGCTTAATCTCTACTAGAAAATTTAATGGTTAAAGAAATACCCATATTCAAAGAGAAAACAAACATTTGTTAATGTTCCATTCTTTAAAAGCCTCAATGAGACACTTTTCTTGGAGCCTCCTATAGATGTGAGGAGAATCTATTAGTTGTCCAGACACATATATGTGGAGCCATTGAAAATGAATTCTATTGGTTGTAGTTTTTACTTTCAAAAATTTAGTTATGATTTTATGAGGAAAGTTTCAGTATTTTTCTTCAAGATAAAATGAGATACATTTACAAAAGGATTTAAGGTCGTAGTGGAAAATAAAACTGAAAATATTTCAAATTTCTTTTACAAGATGGAAGGGAGAGGGTATGTATCAAAGGAGGTTGCACATTTTTATAAACAATAGGGAATTAGAGGACATGCACTACTAGATGTACTCCATAACAAAATGTAGTAGTTAAATCAATGTATTACACCATTATGAACATGGCAAGGAGCATATTCAAAGCTACAATTGTTTGGAATGATTTTTTGCCAAAGGAATTTTCTTCTTCATTCTATATATTCAACATACCTTTAAAGAATCATATTGCGAAAGGTAATGTTCTTGAAGAATGGTGGAGTGGAACAAATTCAAGTGATTCTCATTTCTAAGTTTTTAACTATATTTCCCAAGTGCATGTCCTATAAGATGTAAAGAGATAATCTAATAATATGAGTTAAAAAGATGAATTTTCATTTGGTACACTGAATAGTTCAAAGACTACATACTATATAATTATGTCACTAAGAAATTTGTGGTGAGCAAACATTGAAAATTTTTGGAAGAAAATTTTGGAATGGTCAATAGAATGAAGGAGTATATGGTAAAAATCTATCTCTCCCAATAGACGGACATGTGAAAGGTTGACTGAAGCAAATCCCTTCACAAATATTTCCATTTTTACAGTGCATATACTAAAATATAGGTCTTCTTCTAGCCAAGAATCAACAAATTCAATGAGAAATTAGAGAAATAAGGCTTGTTCATTTAGTGAGTTAGTATATTTAGTGAGAGAAAAAAAAGGATGCCAAGGGAAATAGACTAGAAATGTGATGACATGGATCAACAATATCATTTTTTCTTATTATCCTAGTGTCCTACTTATTCTAAGAGCGAAGCAACAACTTTGGATACTCTTAGGAATATATTATCCATTATAATTTGAAATAAATGGTTATTTTACCATATGGATGTTAATTGAGCTTGAATGAGAATTTAGAAGAGGTGTATGTATATAAAAAATTGGGATTCTTAGTAAAAGAAAAATACGACAAAATCCACAAGTTGAATTAATTCCTGCATGGCATGAAGCAAGTTACAAGAGAATCTTATTTTTGATTCCCTTATGTTTACTCAAAAATGGATTTAGCAGGGATGTCGTGAGATTATTTTTTATACTAAATCACCATAAGATATAACCATTACAATTTTTATTTATGCTAATGACATGATATAAAAATAAAATATGATATTAGATGAATTCAAAGCTATGATGAAACCATGGTCTAATGTAGTTTTTGGAAGTGAACTCAATCAATATGCTCAAGGGATTTTCATATGGCATTGGAAATTAACTTTGGTTGACTAACTTTCCCCGGAGACAACGATACTTAATTTCAGCCTCTTGTTATAGTGAGGAGAGACCCAAATTTCTATATTATTGTGAAAACTAGTATATATAGTTGACTTAGAGTTGTTCCTTCTCTCTATTTACCAATTGTGACTGATATTTTGCATTGAGGAAAAATTTGGATTGGTTGGAATATGTTTCATGTACTTTTGATAAACAAAAATTCTCTCATAAGGAAAGAATTTTGGGTTTCACATAGGGCTGGTTTTTAGCCTAATATTTTTGTGTTTTGTCTATTTTTCATTGGCTATTGTGATCTCTTCTCTTATTGAAGAATTGAATGGTTTCATTTTTTCATGTATAGCTACTTGTTGATTGAAGAATAAAGAAAGAACTGATTGCATCAAAAGAAGTATTTATCAGTTGTGAAAATCTATTATAGTCCTAGCTACAATAAATTTCAACACATGAGCCTAGGAACCACCCTACTTGGGAGATCCTAAAGGGAGTGGAATCCTAACTATGTGGGGGTTTTAAAGAAGTTACAATTTTTTATGTCTAGCTTTTGTTGTTTTTGGTACAATGGTTTTTCCTCTAGTGGTTTTGTGGTCCATGGTTTTTAACCCATGGTTTTGCTATTTTTATTAAGGAACTATGCTTCTTATAGAGCTTAAAAGGATTAACAATTTATAAATGGAACCAGAGATATGTATTGTATTATAATATCCTAAAAATAGATATATTGGAAAAAACATTTTTTATTTTCTAATTCATTTTGTTAATGTGTATATTTGTATTCTATCTTATCTTTTCTGTTTTACTAACAATTTAGTTGAATCAATTAACTGTCTAAAGTTCAAACCTAAAAGAAACTCATTCTCTATAAATCTTTAGAGGAAATCCTTGCATTTATCTCAATTCTGCTCTATTATGGGCTACGTTTGTTCCACTTCTTCAAACGAAAATAGTGATACTCTAGCTTGTAACCCAAAAGCATAAAAAAGGTGTACGTTTCTCTAACGAAAGTAGTTGGCCTCCACGTTGGAAGACCGTTCCCTCATAAGACCATCGATCTAGTTCAAAAACCACTCGCAACTATAAACTATGAAGTGCGCAGCATGACTGACCCACATTCTATAGACACGAGTTTTAAATGGGTACTCAAAACCAATAACCACAGAACCTCCAAGATGACCACTCCAACTGGAATGTGTGTGGAACATTGTTATTAAAACGGGAAATAAATCTGCTGCTATGGCCAGTTATTTCGTGAAAGTATAGAGGGTGGTAGACCGAGATTTCTGAAAGAGATTAAAGGACCGATAACTAGAGTGCCCAGTCAGGTTCGAGGCTAAGCGCAGTTTCGTAATTGACAGTCACACACAGAATGTATCAAAACCAGCAATGAAGCCTAATAAGAGAAAGGAATTGCTAAACAATGAATCAGTAATTGAGTACACTATCACTACCCAACAAATCAATGGTTTAAGGCAAACAACTAGATGACACTATCACTACCCAACTAATCAATGGTTTAAGGCAAACAACAACATCTAGTTCAGATATATGAATACCGACTTGATGAGGTTTCTTCCTCAACACAATCTTGTCTGCATCGACGAGTCACTCTTCGCACTTGTTATTCGCCGAAATCCCCAGGTTCGAGTTCGATAATTTCATTCATTCAATTCCATTTTATGTACTATGTAGCATATAACCTCAGCGCCATGGATCTCATCAAGAGCTAAAGGCATGAACCTTAACCTTGCCCTTGTGCATGGTCCTCGACTATAGCGACCCGAGAGACGCTCTGAAAACTCTCTACTTGAAAACTCCCCACTGCTCGCTTCAATTAGAAATCAATGTTTTCTGTCAAAAATGGAGAATTGACGCACCTTTAACCCAATGGTTTTACCTTTTCTTACACAAAATCAAACATCAAATGGACTAACAAGGAACAACCGGATGTGGGGATGTGTCGTACGACCCAAGGAAAACATCAAAACCAGCGCAAACCAGAAGGATGCAGTCGAGGGGGTTTCTGGAGGTGGTCCAAAAAGATATTTCTAAGAATTTTTTCTTAATTCTAAATACGGCAAGAAGCCATTAATGTCCATAAGATTTTAATGGTGTCTCGAATTGATATTTTAACAACCATTAACCATAAGATGTACACCATCCGATAGATGTCATAAGAGGTGTCTGGATTAGCAAACGGTTTTCACAAATGAACCTAGCGCACGCCCGTTTACACGGATCTCTCATTGAATAGTAAAAGTCACAGACATATATCATTTCACAACAATGAGCAACATAACCGTTGAAAAAATCAAAAGGAAATTGCAGTATCAATATTGGAAAACATTAGAACCTGTAGGCCCGCACGAAATGAGCGAGAAACCGGATTTTTCCTCTCAGTTTTATCATTAGCGGCTGTGGTGGATTTTCCCTTCTGGGCGACCTTCGCAGCTTTGACGGATTGATTGCCTTTTACTTTCGGTAGGCCCTCGGCACCTTTGCCAGATTGATTCTCTCCCACAACCATTGTGTCTTCCTGGTATAAGCGCTTGGATAATCAAGTAGATCTATAGACCTGCAAATGCCGTCTTTTTCTCAAAACCCACTTTACATGGGTTACAGATATCTCCCAATCTTGGATAATGCAGAAAAAAAAATAGCTTAATAGAGCAGTGCGAACGTGCAGAAAGACTGTTTGTATTTGAGCATGAAAAACAGTAGATAAAAGACCTGAATAAGTACCTTGAGATTTCAGAGGTGGCGATGTGCAGCTTTCTTACTGTTCGGTCCGCTCTTCTGAGCGGAGGTGGCGATGTGCAGCTTTCTTACTGTTCGGTCCGCTCTTCTGAGCAGAGCTGGCGATGTGCACCTTTCTTACTGTTCGGTCGGCTCTTCTGAGCAATCAAGAATGGTGTTGGCTCTTCTTATCTCTCTATTTATAGAGATTAGGTAGGGAGTTGAGCAGGGGTAAAAGTACTTTAAGGGTAGGTCGAAGATTAAAATACTTAGTATTAAAATTAAGTAGTATTTTAAAAAATATTATAATATTTATTCTTAAAATTATATAGTATTTTTAAAAAATAATTATTATAAAATGGGTAAAAGTATTTTAAGGGGTATGTCCAAGTTTAAAATACTTAATATTAAAATCAGTATTTTTAAAAAATAAATATTATATAAGATGTTAAATAATTTTAGAGTTATATATATATATATATATATAGGATTGGGTAAAGATTTTAGGGTGGTAAAGTTATTTTAAGGGTAAATCTAAGTTTAAAATACTTTAGCATTAAAATTAAATACCATCTTTAATAAATAATTATTATTAAATATGTTAAATGGTATCTTCGTAACAAGACAATTAAATATTTTAAATTAAGAAGACATTGTGTCAAAGAAAAAAAGGTAAAATTAAAATATGAATATTGTAAAATATGTTTAAAAAATTAGTTAATTAATGGGAAGAAATAAATTTTATAAAATAAGTTAGAAAATTTCAGAATGAATATATTATTATTATTATTAAAATCCAATTTTAAGGTCACGCCAAGCCACACACCAATTGGTGTATGAGACCCTTTTGGGACAAGAGACCCACCTCCCTGAGGGTCACCTCCACACTGTTATGCTATAGATGAGAGAGAATATATAGTGTAAAATAAGTTGAAACGTTATGAGGGATATAAGTGAGACGGGATAAATATTATAAAACAATTCAAAATATTTAGAAAATTTAAGTGGATATATAGGTTACAATCTCCTAAATCATAAATTATCATATGCCCCTAAAAATTAGAAACTGGGTTGGGGTGCCATACCATTCCCTATACCTTATACCTGTATAGGGGTGAAGTTACCACATTAGCATTGAAGAATATTATATTAAAAATTCCGACGAAAATGTAGGGAGGATGCCAATTCTTAGTTCTAGTTTTTGATGGGGCTTAGACGTCTTGGTCTTAGTATCAACTACGAGTTTCTAACAGATGTGGCTTTCACATGTTGGATATATCTCGAGAGAGGTTGCTAGCTCCCGATCAACCATTTGTTTTGAAAAGTTCAAACAAAAATCAAATTTCATTAAAAAATAATTTTAAAAAATTAAGTTTATATGTGAACATGATTATTTCAATAAAGCTTAATGATGTGGAGAAGATTTGGTCCATACTTAGTACAATATGATAAATCCCAAATTATAAATTAATTTTCATTAACCATAGGATTTAATTTTATATATATAAATTTTAAATATTATAAAATAAGTGAGAGCATTTAAGTGAATATATACATTAGATTGTCTTAAATGATAATTTCTCTTTTACATATAATAATAAATAAATATTTTTAATTTCAAAAACCACTCATAGTAATTAATCATTAGTTTAGAGGTGCTCTATCACCCACTATATTGACATAGGGGAGATGTTGCCACATTGGCATTAAATAATAAAAATTCAAATGAAAATGTGGGGTTGGTTCTAAGTTACTATTTGCAGTGGTCTTTAGACATCTAGGTTTTAGGATGAATGAGCTATGAGTTTCTAAGATAAGTGGATTTCATGCTATTGCATATATATGAGTAGGTTGTTAGTTCCTCATCAACCATTTATTTTGAAAAAATCAAACAAAAATCAAACTACATAAATAATAATAATAAAATTAAGTATGTTTATTTTTGGACATGATTATTTTCATAAAACATAATCATATGGAGAAGATTTATTTGTATTTAGTACAACACCATAAATTCCAGAATATAAGTTTGTTTTTGTTAACCATATGATCTAGAGTTATATAGATATATTTTAAATATTATAAAACTAGTTAAAATATTTAGAGAATTTAAGTGAATATATAGATTACAATGTCTTAAATAATAATTTGTCATTTGTGTCTAATAATTAAAACTTATCTGTCATCTAAAAATTTGCACATAATAAATAATATTTGTGTTATACCACTTAGTATACATGCATATGTTGCAACATTAGCATTAAATAATATTATATTAAAAATTCAAACATAAATTTTGGGATGTTGTAAGCTCTAGGTTTTTCTCTCTCTTAGTTCTTGTTTATGGTAATCTTTAGATGTTTGGGTCTTAGGATGAACTATGACTTCCTAATAGATGGGATTTCAGACTATTTCACATCTCACTAAGTTGCTAGCTCCCATGAGACATTTATTTTGAAAAATTCACACAAAAATAAAACTACATTAAAAATAATAATAAAAAAATTATGTAGCTTTATGTGTGGAGGTAAATTTTTCAATAAAAATGTAATTGTGTGGAAAAACTTTCTCCATATTCAATACAACAAGTTAAAATACTTAGAAAATTTATGTAGCTTCCCATTTCTCAGCAAATTGATTTTTGTTAACCATATAATTTAAGTTTTATAGATAAATTTGAAATATTGTGAAACAATTCAAATTTTTTAGAGAACTTAAATAGGTTGTGATTCTAAAGTCGATACTACTAGAATACCTAAAGGATGGTTTTGACTTTTCAGACGTGGTGATTTGCACCTTTCTTACGGTCCATGCTTTGGAGCAATCAAGTGTAATACCCCTCCATTTCTATCATACTAGCCAATGTTAATGGATTTATATAAGAAAAGTTAAGACTCAATAAAAATTGGGGTAAATAATTTATTGCAAAATAGATAAAAGAAATTTAAATGCTTGGAAAATGGGACCCCTAGAGATAAGACTCTTGCCAAATGAAATCTCATTGGAGAATGGGAATGGATAATTCTTTAATGATAAGAAACCTAGGTCAAATTCTAGATAAGCTAAGATTGATGGGAGATAGATATGAATTAAGCTCCTAAGTTGGAGGAAGATGTTAGTTCATCATCACCCATTTATTTTGAAAAAATCAAACAAAAATCAAACTACATAAACAATAATAATAAAATTAAGTAGGTTTATTTGTGGACATGATTATTTTCATAAAACATAATCATATGCAAAAGATTTCTTTGTATTTAGTACAACACCATAAATTCCAAAATATAATTTTATTTTAATTAACCATATGATCTAGACTTATATAGATATATTTTAAATATTATAAAACTTGTTAAAATATTTAGAGAATTTAAGTGAATACATAGATTACAATGTCTTAAATAATAACTTGTCATTTATGTCTAATAATTAAAACTTATTTTTCATCTAAAATGTTTCATCTAATAAATAATAGTTGGGTTATACCACTTAGTATACATGGAGATGTTGCAACGTTAGCAGTAAATAATATTATATCAAAAATTCAAACATAAATTTTGGGAGGTTGTGAGCTCTCGGTTTTCTTCTCTCTCAGTTCTTGTCTATGATAATATTTAGATGTCCGGGTCTTAAGATGAACAATGTGTTCCTAATAGATGGGATTTCAGGCTATTGCATATATCTCTCTAAGTTGCTAGCTCCCATGAGACATTTATTTCGAAAAATTCATACAAAAATAAAACTACATTAAAAATAATAATAATAAAATTATGTAGGTTTATGTGTGGAGATAAATTTTTCAATAAAATCATAATTATGTGGAAAAACTTTCTCCATATATAATACAACATGATAAATCCCTAATTAGAAATTGACTTTTTTTAACCATTTAATTTAAAGTTATGTAGATAAATTTTAAGTAGTATAAAGCACATTAAAATACTCAAAGAATTTAAGCAACTTCCCATTTCTCAGGAAATTGATTTTTGTTAACCATATAATTTAAAGTTATATAGATAAAATTGAAATATTGTGAAACAGTTCAATTTTTTTAGAGAATTTAAGTAGGTTGTGATTCTAAAGTCGATACTACTAGAATACCTAAAGGATGGTTTTGTGTTTCGAGACATGGTAATTTGTACCTTTCTTACGGTCCACGCTTTGGAGCAATCAACTGTAATACCCCTCCTTTGCTATCACACTAGCCAACGTTAGATGGATTTATAGAAGAAAATTTGGGACTCAACATAAAAATGGGGATAAATAATTTATTACAAAATAGAAAAAGGAATTTAAATGCTTGGAAAATGAGACAACTAGAGATGAGACTCTTGCCAAATGAAATCCCATTGGAGAATGGGAATGGATAATTCTTTCATGATAAGAATTCTAGACCAAATTGTAGATAAGCTAAGATGGATGGGAGACAGATATAAACTAAGCTCCTTAGTTGGAGAAAGATGTTAAGTTTGGAAAAAAACATAAAAAGCCTCGTCGGAGAGAAAGGCGAGTTTTTATGGTAAAAGCGTGTGCAGGTTGATAAAAGATCCACAAACGTAGGACACCCTTAAAGGAATTCTTATCATGAAATAATGGAATTAAATACCCATGGAGGAGATCACCAAGAGGTTGTTGATCAATGGGAAAGTACTCTCAGCTTGGGGGTGAACTCGAGAAATTCAGTTCTAGGTTTGATGGTAGTGCTCAATTTTCCAAGTGACACTCTTTCAACTAATATGGTTTGATTGAATTGCATAGGATGTTTCTAGATTATTTGGCTCCTTATGCCTTATGTTATTTATTATGTAGTATACAATAGACTTCCACGTCATCTCCTTGCTTATAGCATGATTAGATACTTATGTATGCGACAACTAACAAACGCAAATTTAGATGAAGTTAATATGAGAGGTTTAAGCTTAATATGTGGTTGGTAATATTGCATCATGGAGCTATTAGTATTATAAATTACATGTTTTTAAGAGATTTTGTGTACAATAAGTAATTATGTGTGTTTTGGATTGAGATTTTGGTGAGGATTGTGGAATTTTGAGGAGAGGAGTTGGAGTGGTGTGATATTCTATATTTTCCATATTTATTAACAACTAAATCCAAAAAAAGTCGATATTCAATCTTTACCACATTTATTGAGTGTAAAACCCAACCAAAATCGAAGAATCTTTCCAAAAATCGCATTCTGATCGTGTTTAGACCAAAAAACTGTGTACGAATCCCGAGAGTAAACGAAAAGGTAAAAGGGGTAAATGAAGGCATTGATAATGTGTATCTAATTTTGGTTGTATTGGATTTTTCAGAGTTTCCCTATCACTACCAGAATAATCGATGAACACTTGTGACCTCACAATTCATGTCTCATGATTCTGAATTGAATGGTGAGAATTTCAACCAAGATGCAGAGCATTTGAGGTGATGGAGTTGCAAAGTCTAGACATGCTTATGGAGACTCTAGTTTCGAGTGATACTGGTGTTGTTAAGAGTATTGTATGCTGAATGAAGAACGACACCCATTAATGCCCAACATATAACAAAGTTGGTACTCCATGTGGGTGATTCGAGTTTATTATCTTAGTGAGTATCACTTGTTCAAGGACCATATAATAATATGTAATAAGGGATATAATATTTCGCCGCTGGTGATGAGAGATCTCGATAAGACAACAAAGGTCAAAGTTGAAGTTTTAATTAGGAAATGTGGTCAACTCCAATGACTTACATGAAGGATGGAAAAAGGGCTTTCATGCGTGGATTTATACACCATATCTACTGATAGTCAAACTTTCGCGTTATTTCAAACATTTAACACCGAAATCATTTTTCTTATGGTGTCGAGAACCATAGATCAACCTCGAAGGTCCTTGATCTTTTTATATGAAGACATAAAGAGCAATTGGTTATTAGAACACGGCTTTCCAATCATATTTAGAATTTTTTAGCAAGTGTTTTTGTCCTTCTCCCTGCATATCAATGTAAACTTGTTTGAGAAACATCCTTTATCACATTAGCTAGAATAGGCAAAAGAACTTTCCATAGATTTGATTAATATATTGGAGAAGAGATGTGAGGAGGAGAGATGTGACCAGTGGTATCATAGAACCACTTCATGGTCATTACTCACCTCTCTAATAACCTGTTATATGATCAATTGTTTTGTGTTTAAAGTTAATTTTTAAATGATCAATGTAAAACATATGTAGTCATAAATATATTCGATATGAAGACCATTAGAGTTATGTTACTTTAGTTAATACTTGTTGCGGAAAAATGTTTCCAACATGGATATTTAGCTATTTTAATGGTTTTTGTAGACACGTATGAAGAGTTCCACTTGATTTGCTTAATCAAAGCTCCCCATGATGATGTGGCATATGATCCATTTTATGGGTATATGAATGGGGCCTATGATCTATCTCGCCTATGTTTTTGTGTTAAACTCCTAAAAAATTAGACTTCAAACTGTGAATCAATGCCTAATTTCTAATCACCACATAGATCCTTCTTTCTTAAATTAAAAAAAACAGGGGGTCTTGAGAGATATTACAAGCGGTATGAGAACTACTAGGTTCAAAATTTTGACATAAATGGCTCTATCACAAAATGAAATTTGATAATTAGGACAAAAGACAAGGGAGACACCGAGAGAGACATCATACCCAGCATAGGCCACTATCCTCCTGTAGCTTTGTTGGATCATCACTACCTACAGATCTCACACCTGAAACAAATGCAGAACATAAGCCACAATCTAAACCTACAATATCGAACTTGTTAAATACTTGATCAAGCGAAGGACGTAAATATGGAGATGATCTTCAAGACATATTCCTAGATGGATGATTCAGACTGAGCCTACACATTTTAGTGCTGAAGGTAGGGGAAGTGGTTTCCCATGTAGTCTTTCAATAAAACTCTAATAATGTGACATATACACAAAAGTGAAATGTGATGAAAAGCTTGTTTTAAGTCCTAAACCATTCTTTGAAGTTGTAGTACTACCGCATCACCTAGATTCCCCCAAAGGTTGGAATCTTTCCTTTCGTTCTTATGAGTATTTAACATTTTCAAAAACAAAAATAATTAAGTAAGTTATATTTACTTTCATTCTTCCTCACTTCTTTACAAGAGGATTTCCTCCACCATAATGGCATTTTTCTAGCCTGAAAAGCCACGAAGCCAATATTTTCTAATTGAGATAAACTATAATAAATCAGCCTCATTAAGCTTCGTGGCTAACCATAAAGATATTTTGAAACTCCATTCAAACTCATGAATGTCTTTGGCTACCAATTCCTGAAATGGCATTTTTCACTACGACTACACTAGATCTAAATACTTAAATGATGTTGATTAATAAAATAGTTTATGTCCCTGAAGCTATCATCTCAAGCCTGTAACCTGGCTTCGGTTGACCTGGCCTCAAGAATGATTACAACGCAACCCAATCTAAGGTTGGGAGGAGCAACATGATCTTGAATTCATTTCTTAGTCTCGAGATAACAACATTTCCTTCTTCCTTTGTTTAAAGTATGTTGAATTGTTCTCATCACCAGTATGACTCGTTACATGGCTTCATTTTAGTGAGATGTGCGACGCCTTCCTTAGTTCTGTATTATTTTTAATGTTTCAAATTTGTTGGTCACAAATATGTGTTTTAAGGGTTGTTTTCTTTCTAACCTATGTACAAATGAAATAGAAACTTTGTTTTGAATGAATTGGAGAACGTTATTGTTACGTAAAACCTAAAGTCCCATGGACAAGAAACCAAGTATCCTTCAAAGAACTAATCAATTGATCACAAAGTGTGATTCTAACACAACATTTCTATGAAATATCTCTGCGACTATACTTTAGCACACAAGGCGGCAAACCTATTATTATCTTAGACTTTGAGGCTTTCTCACACACGTTACTGGGAGATAGATGCACATACTCAGATTTGAATTGAAATAACAAATATTTCTTCACAATCTCATCTGGATTTTAATGATAGTTCTAGTGTTATTAAAAGAAAAAAAATATAGATATTAGAACTTATAATGACAAACTCTAGTTCATTTAATGATAAATTATCATTATGGTTATGAGGATCGTTGTTTAAGCAGGGTTTCTAGAGAATAAGAACATGAAAGCCTAAATTGTTTTTCTCAATATTGTGTTTTAAATGAGATTTTCTTTCCAATAGTAAAAAGAATTGAATATGCATGGAGGATGGTGTTAGGATTATTTCCCAATTGAGACTCTATTTTTGAGGAAAATGAGCTCAGTGAGGACTAGAAGAGCAGTTCTATTGATTTGAGGCTTGACTCCCAAAATTGTTCATGGTTGGGGGTAGGTTATCATGTGCTTTTAGGTTTGTACTAGGTTCCCATGTAATAGAGTATTTTGTTTTGTTAATATCAATTATGGGTAGATTGAAGTCATTGAGATTATACCGTTCAACAATTATACCAAATCCAAGATCTTGTGCAGTGTCAAGAGAGTCACAATTATTCATGTCTCTATTTTATATGAATGATATCTATCTCCTATCCTTCATATCTTGTGTTGCAATGAATGTGATTATATGGATTTGATATAGTATTCCACCAAGGATACAATAAATGAAACTAGAACGAAAATATTTTGGATGGAAGTATAAGAGACTGAATAAGTTGTTAGAATTGGAAGATTCTTTAAGTCTTCGCAGTGATAACAACAATCCATTACAATATTATATAGACCAAAAACACATTCTTTAGTGTTAACATTTACATTATTGGCTAACTATTCTAACTTGCAAGGACATAGGAATATTTTATTCTATTACTGAAAATGATTCCAGCCTGTGGACATCTGGGTTTCAATGTCTCTTTACTACGTTTGAAATTTAGCATAGAAGGGGAGGATAGCATGTGGACCTAAAATTTGTCACTAAGCAACTGCTCTAAATAACAACATTATTAATTTCAATTAGGACATAGTAGTTAAGTAACTAGGTGGTTCTGAATTTTGTTATTCATCTACTAATGATATTATAGAAGGAATAGATTATTGTCCATCAAATTATATTAAAAGTGTCCCTTGTCATGATTTAAAGTGTATCACTACTTTTATAGGGGTACTACATCCAATATAAAAATGAGAACTTAACAAGAAATGGGTCATTGTTATTAGGTTCTTCGACGGCTATATATGCATGTAATGAATCTATCCCCTTAGAACAATTTACATAATAAGTTTATCTAAGGACTTTGATATGAATGTTAACTAGAAGTATCTGCAGGAGTATATGTGAAGGTGGTTGAAACTGAGCACACACTAAATTCAATTTTCTATATTAGCTTGTTAAATGGATCCTTGAGATGTAAAAGGGTGGTTGATACATTGAAAATTAAGTAAAGAGAAACATGCAAGTCATACTCCAAGAATTAGGTTTCAAAGGGCCTACCCTTGCACCACACCATTGTAGAACTGACCTAGATTTCGTTATTTTAATGCTCAAGACACCAAGTGGAAAATAGAGGTGACCATTTCAGGACAACACAAGATCCCATTTGTCAAAATCTATTAATTGGAAGCAATTTCGCGGTTGAGAATGACCATTAACATGGACATTGAGGTAGAAGGAATAACATCCCCACGTAACAACAAAATTCTAGGATTTTATAGAACATGATTGTAGTGAAATGTAGGACATAAGAGGTATGGTGAAGATTAGTGTAGCAGAATGCCTCACAATCCAATTCAACTATATAACGAAATAAAATCAAACCTAGCCACAATTGTACCAAGATAACGAAATGCATAGTAAGTGATATAATTCATGAGTCAATCACCTCAATTATTACACTACCATGAGAGCATTGTTGATATTTAGCAGAAATATAAGCTAATATAGTAAGTTACAGAGAGAAAGACTTCATAATTGTTCCCATACATCCATAAGACCATATTTAAATCAAATATAATAATGGAGTAATGGAGACATATGCATATATTCATTGTACCATAGAAGATTAGGATACAATCTCGGCTATGAATGAACCATTATTCAACATGCTCACCAAGCTGTCGTCGAAGGGGCCAAACTCTTCCAAGTTCATATCTTTGTATGAAATGAAAATAGATTTAAACTTGCTATGAGAAGATTAGAACACATTTCTTTGTCTGTTCGGTAAATCGAGAGGGTCAAGGCACTACAAAGGTACTTGATTGCGATGAGGAAAATTGACAATGATTTCAAATGTTTGGTTCATATAGGAGAGAGAAACAAGGAATAGGTTCTCATATCTAACAATGGTAGTGCATCGTAAACAAAATATTCCTATGGTTCTTTTCTACGATCCACATGATGGATATGAACCGTTGACTTTAAATGACCATTTTTTTGATAATCATGCATTGTAAAACATTACAACATCTATGGTTGGCTCTTACCTTTGAATGAAGATTCTTGAAGCACCATGTGGTGATGAAGTTCCCCTGTTGTTGGGACTATTTGAAGTGTGCTTGATAAGGGGTAAAGAGGTGCAAAATGCTATCATAAGTTGTATTCAAGACCTGGATAAATAATTTTTTAGCTATCAATAAGAAGTGCAGTGAAACGTGATGAACTCTTGCATTTCGCACAAGCTGTGATTACTAGACTCAAGTTGAATGCAGAGTTGTCAAGAATAGATATGGAAATCTTCGATCTGAAATCAAAATTAATGGAGGATAAATTTTTGGACCCTCGAAGGGATGATCAAGGAAAGTCTGATGAAGTTTCACCTGCTACTATTGAGGATATAAATAAATCATAGACAATTATTCGGATAAGCTCAAGATTTCAAGTCTTCTTGGAAATGGAGAAATCTATTATGCTCCATGGAGACTCAAAGGATATGCATGTTGAAAAGGTGGATAAATTGACACTTATTGTAGAATCCCTGGCCATTTCAATGACCAATGTACAAAAGAGAAATTTAGATAACGGGCATAAAGAAAAGAAGAGGCACTAAATTACCGTGTAGCGAAATATCAGGAAGTAGAACAAATGTAGAGGGAGTTGAAAGGAGAGACTCAAGAGCTTGAGAAGAACCGAGTAGAGCTTGAAGCATTACTTAAAAATGTCGTGATCTAATTTTTAAGGGTGGGTGTCAAGATGTTGATGACCTAGGTTCAAACCCTATTACGCATAGTGTCGTGGACATTAAGAGGTTGTGGAGCTTGAGAATATTGTAACCTCCATTTATGATTCTTCTATAGGAGGTGTATGTACATGCACACTAATTGTTTTATTTGTTTAAATATACACACTAGATTTTTCATGGTCCAATAAGGCATTTGAGTGGCTTAGAAAGAGAAAACATAGATTCATGAAAAGGAACCATTACAAGGTAATTAGAACAAAAAAGGTAGGAAATCATCTGCCATAACTCGACTATGTGTGATGTACTTTTGAGTACAAATGAGTTCTTTTCTTGGTTAAGGGTAGGGTTAATGTTGTCATTAAATTTCAAATATAACATTTTAATCCATGGTAGATTAAATATCATTGATAAGGGTCTGCTTTATGTTTGGACGGAGGTCATGTTTCATGTGTCATTGAGACCTATTATTATGACAAATTCAATCTCAACACCTAATTTAATTGGTATTTTAAAATTTTATTATGGGTAATTACCATTATGTTGTCATTTTCTCTCATCGTGTTGAATTTTTCTACAAATACAAGATATATGGCTTAGACTAGCTCAATAGAAGCACTTGAATTCCTTGAGATGAATTGCTTTAGTTATGCACTGGTTTTAGAAGTTGAATAGGTCCATTATTTCTTTATTCTCCATTAGACAAGTCATGCTTAGTAATATTGGACCCACCTCAATGAGGTTGTGAATAAATGATTAAAAGGAACCTTTGGTATTGACTTGTTGTTATGCTAATGATACTAACACTATTTGAAAGCATGTGGATAATGTGACTAATGCAGGGAGACTAGAAGAAGTAAGTGTTCGTCAAGAATACAAATGCATTGGAAGAACATGCACTTCTTCTTATTAATTTAATTCAATGAAATTGAACATGAGGAATCATAGTTAAATGGAGGGCAACATTAAACTGTAGCTACTCAAATAGTAGTATTGTTATACTAAAGTTACGTTATTAACTATTATAAATTAGAATTTAGAACGATGCATCCTACATCTCATGAAGATCTGATTCAGGTGGAAATGCGATGGGAACTTATAATTTCATAAACAGTTACCTCAAAAAAGGAAATAAATTATAATATGCATAAATTACTAGAGAATACATCGAGGATGATGTGAATTTAGGGGAGGGGGTAATGTAGTACCCCTTCGTTTCTATTATACTGGGCAAATTTGGATGGAGTTATAGTGTTATGAAACCAGCTCGCAAAAAGGTAGAAAAGAGAGATAAACACCTTAGAATTCAGCCTCTTCGAGGGGGCAACCTCCTTTACATTAAGAAAATGAACAATTCTTGAATGAAACAAATGAAAATACATCTTTTCTATATATAGGAGTCTAATGTAATCAGAGCTGACATAACAATAACAATGTAAGGGAACAATAATAACAATAGTGGGCTTCTATTGGGCACAATAGTAACATATGGGGACTACATGGGTACAAAAATATAATAAGGGGATTGTACTAATAACAATAAGAGGTTACACTAGTAGTATAGGGGCCTAACATGCTCCTCTCCTTAAAAAAGTGTTGTCCTCAACGCTTGAGTAGTTATTGATTCTTTTGTATAAAATTCTTGTCCTCCCATGTGGAATCTTCAGCGGGTAAGTTCTTCCACTTAATGAGGTACTCTGAAATTGATCGATTTCGTAGCTGTCGAATTCTTGTTTCTGTGATTGCTCTAGGTTCTAATATGATTTCTCCTTCCTATTCAATTTTTGGCAATATTGTTTGAATTGGGATCTTTTGAAACTTTTGAATAAGTGACCATACTTCTTCGTCCTTCTTCCATTCATCCCTTGCTTTGTTTACCCAATCTGGTTGGATAATGGAAAGAGCACAAAACAATGCTTCCACATCCTCATCCTTTCTTCAGAGTGCATCTGCAACAAAATTTTGCTTCCATTTTCTAGAGATGATGTCAAAGTCATAACCCAACATATTTGTGACACATTTTTTCTATTATTCTAAAGGTAATAGTTGTTGTAAAAAGTATTTAAGACTATCATGATACATTTTTACCTTGAAGTGTCTTCCCATTCGGTAAGGTTGCCATTTCTTAAGTGTATGTAGTATTGCCAACATTTCCCTCTCATAAATAGCTTGCTTGAGATGTAGCAGTAAAAATACCCAATCACCTACATCAAAACATTTTTCACTACGATGTTGATCTACTTGTTGTTTCATTTGATTTTGCACCAAAGTGGCGTTATCCTTTAAAAGTTGGAGAACTTGTTGTTGATGCTCGATGTGATCTTTCACTGCTTGAACCTTTTTCTTCTTGATATGTCCTTCTATCTTTAGAGTTTGAGGATTGGTAATTTCTTCCAATCATTTACAAGATATGGTCGGATTCATTTCTTGATGCTCAATGTGATCTTTCACTTCTTGAACATTTTTCTTCTTGATATGTCCTTCTATATTTATAGTTTGAGTGGTAATTCCGACCAATGAATTACAAGATATGGTTGGATTCATTTCTTCTTTCTCGATGTGATATTTCACTTCTTGCACCTTTTTCTTCTTGATATGTCCTTCTATCTTGAGATTTTGAGTGGTAATTCTTGCCAAAGCTTTACAAGATATGGTCGGATTCATTTCTTATTTTTGTGGGGTTGGGTCCTAGCATGTATCCTCTTCTTTTGATGTTTTTTGATCCTTTTCTTCCTCCTCTTCATACTCTATGTAAAATAATTTCTTCTCAGCACACTTATGACCTTTAGTGCATTTTCTATCACAATTGTAAAAAAGCTCTTTTTCTCATTTTTCTTTCAATTGTTGTGGTGTAAGACTTGTAGGTTGTGGAAGGCTAGGAGAAGAAACACTTGCATAATTATAGTCATGAGTGGTGGGATTCCTTGTTTTCATAATTTCACTTTCAATTTTTCTTGCCAACTTGAATGCCTCCTCCAATGAAACAAGTTCCCAAAAACGAACCTCATGTTGAATGTTATCCTTTAATGTCCCTGTGAAGACATGAATCCTTCACTTCTCTAGAATATAATTTATCCTTCTATTCAATTTTTGGAAGTCTTCAATGTGATCTTCCATTGAACCTTTTTGTTCGAGATTTATCAATTGGCTAAAGAAGGAGTTTCTCTTTGTATCCTCATAATGTATTATCATTTCCTCCGTGAAAATTGACCACGTGACAAGTGGTTTACGAGAACAAAGCCCTTTATACCATAAAAATTGATTCAGTTCTAAATAATTAGATTTAATAAATACCTTTTTTAACAGTGGTACACTATGTAGATCAAAATATTTCTCTATCTGTAGTATCCAATTTACTAGATCCTTGCCATCAAACTTCATCATCTCGCTTTTTCTTGATTTTAGGAGCTCGATATTGAAACAACTGTAACTCTGTAATTTCGAATCTTCCAGCCCTAAAATCGCGACCTGCAATAGCCCTCTGCGTCGTCTTTCCAATGCCACCAGTCCAATGCAAATTGGATTCTCCAAGGAAGAGTTATGCCAAATCTCCCACGGTGACCTGATTATAGACTAGTTCAGTAGAGCGAACTTGTACGATGTGCCACGTGTCACTATT
Organism: Pinus tabuliformis; assembly: GCA_031772625.1. Lineage (NCBI taxonomy): Eukaryota > Viridiplantae > Streptophyta > Pinopsida > Pinales > Pinaceae > Pinus > Pinus tabuliformis. The sequence goes on along the minus strand of CM062814.1, from coordinate 264,570,676 downwards.
TCAACCTTCGGATCTGAAAGTGTACACAAGAAACCACAGTCCGTCCTCGTTCTGTAACTTCTTACGAAATTTCAATCTGATTCTCAAAACGAAAGTTATGATTATTTTACCAGGGTCACCTGTCTGGAATGTAATTCAAGAGTTTGCAAAAAAGATAACTTCCTAAGATCATATCTCCACACATATTGCGCAAAACGCTCTGGAATTTAGACCCGTGGTTCAGTGCGATTTTGTCTCAAATTGGTTTTCTTTTTTGCTTCTGAAATGTCAGAGAAAAAAGTTATAGCAAAAATTCCACGATGACCTATTTGGAGCAGCGAAACCCTAGAATCCACAGCTCTGATACCAAATGTTATGAAACCAGCACACAAAAAGATAGAAAAGAGAGATAAACGCCTTATAATTCAGCCTCTTTGAGGGGGCAACCTCCTTTACATTACACAAATGAACAATTCCTTTATGATACAAATGAAAATACCTCCTTTGTATATATAGGAGTCTAGGGGCTCATAATGTAATCAGAGCCGACATAACAATAATAATTTAAGGGCACAATAATAACAATAAAGGGCTTCTATGGGGCACAATTGTAACAATATGGGGACTACATGGGTACAACAGTATAATAAGGGGGTTGTACTAATAACAATTAGGGGTTACACTAGTAGTATATGAGCCTATCATATAACAAAAAATATAGGAATGGGGGTAAAAATGGAAGAAACTAATTTATTACAAAATAGATAAAAGGAATTTAAATGCTTGGAAAATGAGACACCTAGATATGAGACTCTTTCCTAGTGAAATCCCATTGAAGAATGGGAACGGATAATTCTTTCATGATATGAATTCTAGATGAAATTCTACATAAGCTTAAATGGATGGGAGATAAATGTCCATTAATATGCTTAGCTAGAGAAAGATGCTAAGTTTGGAAAAAAAACATAAAATACCTAGCAGGAGAGAAAGGCGAGATTTTACCGGAAAAGCCTAGGAAAGTGGATAAAAGATCCACAAAAATGAGACGCTTCTAAATGAAACCTTATCATGAAAGAAGGGAATTAAATACCAATGGAAGAGATCAACAAGAGGTTTTTGATTGATGGGCAAGTATTCTTAGTTGGTGAGTGAACTTGAGGAAGTCATTTCTATGTTGGGTGGTGGTGCTTGATTTTATAAGTGACACTCTTTCACCTAATCTAGTTTGATTCAATTGACAAGGATGTTTCTAGATTATTTGGCTCATGTTTTATGTGGTTGATTATATACAATACAAATAGACTTTGATGTGATCTGTTTTCTTATAAGATGATGAGCTAATTATGTATGTGACAACAACTGAACATAAATTTAGATGAAGTTAATATTAGAGGTTTGATCTTAATATGTGGTTGTTAATATTATATCATGGAGTTATTATTATTATAAATTGCAAGTGTTTAAGACATGTTGTTTACAATAAGTAATTAGGTGATTTTCGGGTTGAAATTCTTGGGAGGATTGGCGAATTTTGAGGAAAGGCTTTGCATTGGTGTGATATTAAATCTACGCCACATTTACTAACTCGCAAACCAAACCAAGATTAAAGAACCTTTCCCCAAATGGCATTGTGATCATGTTCATTACATTGCGATCATGTTATGAATCTCTAGGGAAAATAAAAAGGTAAAAGGGGTAAATGGAGGTGTCGATAACGCGGATCTGATCTCGGTTGTGTTGGATTTTTGAGGGTTTCCCTATCGCTACCAAAATAATCGATGAACGCTTCTTACTTGACAATTATTATGTCATGACTCGAGATTGAATGGCGAGCATTTCAACCAAGATGCGTAGCATCTGAGGTGGTGGAGTTGCATAGCATAGACATGCTTATGGAGACTCTAGTTTCAAGGGATACCTATGTTGTTATTATATTCCTTATGGTGAAGGGTACTCATTGATACCCAACATATCACAGAGTTTTGTTGTGCTAATCAACAAGCCCCCATTTCTTAAAAAATCTTTACATAGAATTTAAATAAGAAATGGGTCCCTTTAATTCAACTTAGATAAGATTTATGTGTCCATAAATAAAATTGGTATTAACCCATCATAAGAAAAAACCCTTATTAAAAGGCTTTAGGTAAACGAATCATTTGAAAAGCCTTTTGAATAGAAATAATAGCGTGACTTTAAAAATATTATAAAACTCTTCGTTATTGTGATAAAGTGATCGGAAGATCACATATCGCAATAGCAAAGGAAACATATACAAAGCCACAATAAACCTTATCCATTCTCTATGATCTGAGGAGGCAATCACAATCGAAGATTGGAGATGTGAAATGCCAAGCACAAAATAATGGAGCCCCTTAATATCTCCGATGTGATAAAGCATATCGCAATCGGTAAATCGGCGATGAAAATAACAAGCCAACACATAAACGAAGGCATGCTCAAATCTTCCGACGCGATAAAGCACATCGCAATCGACAATCATTGAAATCACATTAACAAAACAATAAAGCCCGAGTTCATTCCTGATTTCAATATATTTATTAGGCGCGCATGTCGAAGATATATTTCAATTGGTTTGCATACATTGTATCACCTTTAGGAGATTAGAGATGTTTTAAGCGAGTGTTAAAGCCTTTCCTTTAATGTTCCTAATCGCCGATTTAGGATTTATCAGTAATCATCCATCAAAATAAATCTAAGGCACACTTCAATTAATCATTCAGCATATAAGTGACATGATAGGCATTTAAAACTGTCTTTACCACGATTGACAGGATAAATGGCTATTCAATGAAGTAATTAAGGGTAGATATTTTCTTTAGATTTCATCCACGGAAATCTTTAACTATATTTCATTAACACATGTTGATCGATGTAACTCTTTTTTCATTATCATATTGGTCTATTACAACATTTCTCTGTGTCACGGTTTTTCAATTGCTTGTGCAGAATTCCGCTGAAACCAGAAGTCTGAAGCAAAATGTGAAGGAAATCAAAGAAATCCATAGCAGCAGCTCCCATAGAAGTAGCTTAGCCAACGAAAGATCCCGGACCAAGGAAAAAGGGATTAGTATCAGACACGATATGTCTCGGACTAGGAAACACTAGCTGGGAAGGTATCTATAATCTAATTCAAATTGAAGAGCCCGAAGAACTATTAGAAGAGGCCACGACTGATTCAAATGATAAGTCTGAAGGAACTCTTAAAGATTTGGCATGCTCCTTTATTCACAGAATATCCACGCAAGCTAAAGTCCTCCCATATATTGACGTCATGAGATGGGTGGTGGAAAAAATTCCAGTTACAAACAGAACCTTTTGCACAGCTGACAGGAGGATATTCGGCTCATTTCTGCCAACCAGATGATCTAAGGAAAATATATCACTTACTGGAGCTTGAAAAGCGGTACAAAAAAGCCTTCCTTGAAGCATTTGCAAAAGCAAACGAGTCAGAATCAGCCCCGATTAAGTAGTGGAGACATTCTCCCGAGAAGCACAAGCACGAATCATTGGGTAAGTACTCTGTAGACTCATTGGCTTCTCCTTACTGTTATGTTGGAGCTATGATGTGTAGAATGTGGGGAATACATGACTCTGCTAAGTTTACTATAAAAATGGCCCCTCTGATGGAGGCAGCAATCAATGGCTATGTGATGGATTGGGCCAATATTTTATCTGATAAGCTAGCCACAACAATCGTAGAATACAGGGAAAATGCATATCAAACTACTAGGACCATTCCCCCATTCTATTACAATGCATTCATTATGGATACTATTTGTTTAAATTCTAAATTTCCATTGCTCGGGTGGAGATGGACCCCCACAGACCCTACACCAATCCATATCTATCATGATTAGTTATGGAAGGCTAATTACAAAAATCATCAGTATAAAATCTGCAACGGTTTTATTGTACCTATTTATTACTCCATTTTTTATAAGCCTGCTCCCAGGGTATCCCTGGAAGTAGAAACAGATTTGATAGCAATTGGAAGTTGGTTTGGGAAGGAAAAATTCACTTATATAAGGCTTTCTCGTAGCCTTACAAAACCCCATGTCCTTCCCGTGTATGTGCCTGAAAAACTGTTAGCTCTGGAATTTGCCTATCAAATAACAGTAGATGGGACATCCAAAACCCTTAGAAATTCCAAGAAACAGGCATGGAGTACATTCCCTTTAAGATGTGGTGTTTTCACTTTTCATGATTACAAACATCTAGAAAAGGAGGCAAAAAATTCCAAATGCTGAATCTTGCTACAATTCCCAACAAGCAATATGATCCAAGAAAAGTTGCCTATAATGTTCTTGAACAAGCAAAACTTGCAAATTTTGATCATGAAAAGCATGACTTTGATGATCTATTTTCCTCAGCTGAATCTCTATTTCAGGTTAAAACATTAGCTAGAATCAAATATCAAGATGAAGGATTAAAAGTGTTTAATAGGCTTGGAGAATAGAGGTTGCAAACTCTGCCATTAGACCTCTTAGTCACAGCTCCTACAGTCCAGTCATCTGGTCAGATTGAACAAATAGTTACTGATAAGACTTCTAATGTGGAAAAGATCTCCGAACAAGAACAACAATAGGAACAGGAACAGGAACATCAACGGGAACAGGAACAGGGAAAAGATAGCCAACTCATGGATACAGATACTTAGATTGATCTCAAGCTTCTTAAAGAATGGCAACAGTTCGATTCCATTATAAGCAATATTGAAACCTTACAGGGATTTAACACGCTTGAAGTGACAATTAGTCACAAAATATCAACTAATACGGTTCCAACTGAAGGAACCACCAGCCCACCCATCACTCAGAAAGATATGGAGATAATTCTAGAAAATCCATCTGATGAAATCATCCTACAAGTAGAAGAAATACCTCCTTTAGATGTCTTCTACAGCCCTAAGCATAAGGCTGTAGTAAAAAGACAAAGGAAAAAGAGAGAGTTTGATCAATTTTCTCTTTTACCTAGACAAACGGAGATGGCTAATGTGGTATGGAGAGAAGAAATTAATCCTTCTGAAGACCTTACAAAGCTCTCTCGATATGCTAGGGCATACTCAGTAGATACTATGGATAAAGGATCAGAAGTTAGCAATTTACTGAAAGAAAAAGATCAGACAATTGTTTCATTGGAAGCACAGGTATCCGGAAGGCAGAAGAGAATAGAGAAATTAGAACAACAATTAGCAGCGCAAAAACAATCAAATAACTAGCTAAATGAGTAATTGGTCAAGGAGAAGTAGAGGATAGACGAAAGTGCAATGCAGAAACAAAAAGCATTATCCCTAGCATTGGCCAAGCTAAAGTCAATGAACGAACAATTGAGCAAAATGAAAGATGAGTAAATCACTCAACTATCATAACAAATAGAAATGTTCAAAAGTTTTCCTCAAGCAGCAGAGTTCAAATTCGAAGCTCTCCAGATCAATAAGGCATTGATTAAACAGTTAAATCTACTATGTCATAATATTTCTCTTGCTGAGCCCCTCTGTCAAATTTCTTCATCAATGATTGACAAATCAGTTGACGTAAGGCAAAATTTGGAACATGCCAATGAGACATTAACAAAATTTCTTGCGTGGCAAGAAACCAATGAAGGGCAAGCTACAAATCTACCTCGAGTTCTAGAAACACACAAGGAAATTCTTTTCCTATAATGGCAATCCCAACCGATGAAAATAGAAAGGGCAATTTCAAGATGTAGATTAGCAACTGGTAATTTGATTGAATTAATTAATGATACTCTTCATTTGCCTAATCTGATTTTAGAGTGAACTCCAGGTAAATTGCCATCATCTAAAGCATTCAAGTAGTCATGCAAACAGGATTTAGAAAACAAAGAAAGATTTATCGCGGGCATCCAAAGTTTAACTTGGGACACCTTTTGGTTCTTCCTGGTTAAACCACATAATCAAAAGGTAGCACTGAATTGTTTAACCGATGCAATCGGTTATATGATTCCTGAAGTTCGTGATGCTACCTATTCAGCCCAACTGCATTCACATCTAAGTCACCCTCCAGAATTGAAACCAATGTTATATATATGCCAGCTCCAACCAAAGGATGATCGGCCGAAATAGTGAATCATTCTACTGACTGCAAGCATGCCTATTTCAAGGATATTTCCATGATTTGGTTATACCACCTCATAGCATTTTTATTTCACAGTTAGTTAGCTTAGATAGTATTTATAGACCCTTTCATGTATTTTGAAAGGGTCCTCAATTTTTGTATCAAAACTTGGATCAGGAGTCACAGTATTGTACTTCCGATATATATTTTTTTATGAAGATTGGGCCTATATTCTGAATTTTAATGAAGAATACTTTGATGAGATATGCACTATTTCTTTTTGTGAGAGTATTTCTAAGTTGGAAGACGGAATCTGAATGCGATTGATATCGGAAGGGATTCAAATTACATATGGTACTATTATCTATATCTTTACTCCACACTTTTAAATGAATCATCATTTATTCAATCTTGCTATCATTAGATATATGTATGTGTTTAGACATCACTCCTTGTACTTATCAATATTGAATGTTTAAGGAATGTTATTCTTTCAATCGTATTTATGTCAATGATATATGAAGAATAGTGTAATAATGTTTTAATTATTACTTTGTTCAACTACCTAAACAAAGTAATTATCATATGAATGAATGTCTTTACTTATCAATGGAATCATCTATATGCCTATTTATAGATAAAGATCATCAAAAGTTGCACTAAAGTGGAAATTTCCCGGGATAGATTAGTTGTTTATAATTTTGCATTCTAGAATAAATCATCCATCATTATCATTAGATAATAGAAAATCAACCACTTATCCATCCTATTTACAAATCATTGGGAAATTGGTCCCATTATATCCAGTCGAAGCCACCACACCAAACGGAAAAGGAGCTGCCTCTAAGGTCTAGACCAGGTGGTTTTCCCCGATGTTGATGTAGCGATTTTCAAGGCATCAACAAGTTGGTATTCTATGTGGAAGGTTCAAGTTTATGATATTCTTGAGTATCTCTCCTTCAAGCATCATAATCTACACATATCTATACAGTTTTAGTGCATTACAATAGTATGGAATAATGGGGCTAAGCTTTGGCCGTTGGTGATGAGAGGTATCACTAAGAGAGTAGAGGGGAAATCTTTGTGTATTTGTTTTATGTGTTATGCTCTCGCCATTTCTTATTTTTTGTTTTTAGAATTCGTATGCAGGAAATTTATGTACGGTGTTAAAATATACCTTTGGTATCATAGTTGTTTTGGCTTTAAGGGGATGCCTTTACTGCTAAGGGTTTTTGCTTAGGCCTGTGGTAGACCCTGTTCAGTGGGAGATCGATGGGATCGACTCTTTTGGTGAAAGAAGATGGCAAGCAGTGCAAATACAGAGATGAAGAAATTTAATGTTCAGAGTTTTGAGTTGTGGAAACTCAATATGGATGGTCTGTTGGTGGATAAAGATCAGTGGATCGTAGTAGATCCGGGTACTAAACCAACGACAATGTTCGATGAAGAATCGAAGAAGTTGGATCAGAAGGAAAAAAGCACAATACGATTATGCGTCATAGATCGAGTGTTGTTGAATGTATTAGGGAAAGCCACATCGAAGGCTTTGTGGGATAAGTTAGGGAGTTTGTACTAATCTAAGTCTCTAGTGAATAAATTGTTCCTACGAAAAATGTTGTATAACCTGAGGATGAAAGATGGAATTTTGTAATAGAGATGACCACTTATAATCCCTATGATTTTACAAGATGGAAGCCTTGGAAGCAACAATGAAGAAGTATAACATCCATTTTGAGCACTCTTCAATTTCAACCTCATCTTTAGGAATAAAGCTTTCTGCATGTGGTAGTCAAGCATCATGGTCTAGTTGTCCATTAAATGTATCTACTTCTTCTCATTGTCATGAGTGGATCATTGAGTATGGAGCTTCTTAACACATGGCTAGAAACAAAGCTATGTTTTCTTCTTTAAATGATTGTAACACAAAAAATATATATGTTGGTGATGATAGATCTCTTAGTGTTGTAGAGAGTGAAACTATTCATCTAGAAAATGATCAATTTAATGATGTATTACATGTTCCTATCTTATCCTGCATCCTTCTATATGTATATCAGATAACTCATTCAGGTGAAGGTAAAATCGTTGAATTTTCACCTCATGATGTTGTAATTAATGACCTAAGAGATCCTAGATAGATTTTAGCTACTGACATTGTTGATGATCCTATAAGGTTGTATAAGTTTAAGAACTTTGGGTCATAATCTCTTCCCTCAATATTTGTTGCTCATAATGATGAAGTGAACAAACTTTGACCTGAGCAATTTGGTCACTTAAATTATCACTGCCTTCAAAATCTATGTAAAGAAAATGTGGTGGCAGTTTGTCATATGGTATCTTGCAGAGATGGTGTTTGTTCTAGATATATACTCAGAAAACATCATTGGGATACTTTTGAAAAGCATGCCTCTTGGCACACCTCAACCCCTTTACAGCTTGTGCATAGTGATTTATGTGGTCCACTTCCAGTTGTTTCATTATCTAGCTACAAGTATTTCTTAACCTTCATTGATGATTTCTCTAGATGCACTTGGGTATACTTCTTAAAACTCAAGACTAAAGTCTTTAACATGTTCTTGGCCTTTAAGGGCTTTGTTGAGAAACAATGTAGACATCAAATTCTTAAGAAAAGATTTGATAATGGTGGAGAATATGTTAACAACAAATTCATCAACTTTTGCACTGAGCATGGAATTCAATTGCAACATATTGTTCCATATAATCCACAACAAAATGTTGTAGCTGAAAGGGAAAATCACACCTTAAATGAAATGGCTAATCGTATGATTCAATCTAAAGGAATTAGTCTTAATTTTTGGGAAGAAGCAATTAAATGTGAAAATTTCATAGTAAATCACACTCCTACTAATGTTTCAAACAATGTCACTCCAGAAGAAGCATGTAGCTCAATTAAATCAGATGTAAGTAACTTTCATGGTTTAGGAAGTGAAGCGTGGGCCCATATTCTAGATGAGAAACATAAATCCTTATAACCTAAGAGTGAAAAATGTATTTTTGCTGGATATAATAAAGATGTCAAATGATATATACTTCTTCCCCCTAAATCCAAAAGTGTTATCATTAGAAGAGATGTAAAGTTTGCTAAAAATATATCGCCCTACGAGCCTAGTTTGGTGGATGTGCCACCTATTTCTATTCGTTCTACTTCTTATAATATTTCTTCCTCAAATGATGACAATGAGGGTGACAATCCTCCCCCACCTTCTTGGGATCGTCCCTCAGCTCCTTAGCATCAAAAATAGGTCTGTAGTACTTGGGATGTAGCAGGTGCTCTTGCAGGTGATCCTACAAATCAACACTGTACACATTCTCAGTTTGGTAGAGCCTCTTATTTATTGGCTCAAGCTTCAACGAATTATGATCCTGACACTTTTGCAAAAGCCTCAAGCCATCTAGATTGGGATGCAACTATGAATGAAGAATATCATTCATTATTGGAAAATGATACATGGGATCTTGTTCCTCTTCCAAAGGGATGAAAACTTGTTAGATGCAAATGTGTTTACACAACCAAATTTGGACCAGATGGGAATGTTGATAAACATAAAGCTCTTCTTGTTGCTAAGGGGTTTTCACAAGTTGAAGGCATTGACTATACTAAAACATTCTCCCCTATTTCAAAAATGAATCCCATCCACCGTGTTCTTTCCCTTGCTATCTCTTTCAAATGGGAAGTCCATTAGATGGACTTTAAATCAGCCTGCTTGCATGGGGATTTGCATAAAGAAATCTATATGGAATAACCTCCTGGCTTTATACAAACAAACTCCAACCTTGTATGTTGGCTTAAGAAATCCCTTTATGGTCTCAAGGAAGCCCCTCGGGCTTGGTATGCCAAAATGGATAGCTTTATTTTAGATATTGGCTTTTATAGGTGTCATTCTGACAATAGTATCTACACCAAGAGGGTGGGTAAGTCTATTATCATTATTATTTGCGTTGATGATCTTATCCTTACTGGTAGTGATCCCAACTTTATAAACCATGTGAAGTCCAACCTTAAAAATATGTTTGAAATGATAGACTTAGGACACTTGCATTATTTTCTTGGTCTTGAAGTCTTGCAATCCAAAGAAAGTATTTTCCTTTCCCAGTCAAAGTATGCCTATGATATTCTATGCCACTTTCACATGGAGGACTGTAAGCTAGCCCCTTCTCCCTTTTAGTCTAGAGCCAAACTTTCAGTCACTTGTACTTCCCCTGAAGTTGATGCTACCTTAAATTGTTTGCTTGTAGGAAAACTTTTGTATCTGACGCATACCCGTCCCAACCTTTCCTTTTTTGTTGGCCTTATCGATCAGTTTATGTAAAACGAACGTGAAATTCATTGGAAAGCAGGTAAAAGAACACTTTTTTATGTTCGAGGTACAGTTTAATTTGCGACCCATTAGAGTGGCGAATCATGTCCTCTATTGGTTGGTTTCACTAATTCTGATTGGGCTGCTGACCATGATGATCAAAAGTCTATTGCAGATTATGTCTTCGCTTTTGGTTCTGGACATATTACATGGGCTTGCAAGAATCAAAGTGCCATTTCTCTTTCTTCAACACAAGTAGAGTATTGTAGCACCATAGAAGATAGTAAGGAAGCCATGTGGCTTCCTCAGATCCTATCAGAGTTTGGCTTTCAGCAGCATCATACAACTACACTTTGGTGTGAAAATCAAAGTGCCATTCAGCTATGAAAGGATCTAGTCCAACATTAGCGTAGAAAACACATTGAACTACACATGCACTTCATCACAAATCTCATTCAAGACCATGTTCTTGAAGTGGAATATTATTCAACTGATGAACAAGTTGCAGACATCTTTACAAAGGCACTCACAAAGGTGAAGTTTACTAAACTTTGATTAGTGGTTGGAGTTTAGGAAGTTATCGCTAAGGGGCGATAGGCTCTAATGCCTCCTTCCTTTCATATTGTGTCATATTTATACATCCTTCAATCCTATCCCAAGTTATTCTTAAGGGGGGATGTTAGGATATTCCGACACATATAAAATAGTTAAGTATTACTTGGTCTAGTCTAGATTAAGGTAAGCTTTTGTTCTTTACTTTGTACTTTTGGAACTTACAATCCGACAATTGTGATATGTTCTGGGACATAAGTGATTCAATGGTTCATTATCTCCTCGGTATTATCGACACTTTATTTGTGGCTTAACACCTAATTGATCTATTATCTTTATTTAAATAGCATGGAGATTCATTTTTAAGGTGATTGTTCATGAGAGAAGCTTATGTAAATTTTCTTTCTTTTACATCAATAAATTCTCAGACGTAGTCACATTACCTCAGGCCATGGACTATTTCCCCCTTTGAGGGTTTTAACCATGTCAAAAAAATTGATGTACTGATCTATGATCTCTTTGTGCGTGGTGTCCTTTGGTGTTCTATATAAGGAACTTACCATAAAAATTCCTACATATTAGGCTCCCCTTCTCTACTAAGGCTCAGATCGACTACCTTTTTACATAAGTTGGATGCACTATCATATCGAATTCGTGTCCCAAATATGAATGAGAGAGATGGTCATATTTCATTAGTAGAGATATGGTAACCACATTATCTATGTTATGTTAGTGTGAAAAAGAATGTATTCCCCATTTTCCCATTACATTATTTTTTTAGGCGTCGTGACCAAAATGGTCTTTAAATGTGTTTATAAGGCCAAAATTATATTAATTTGTAGAATTTTGAATCTACCATATTAATGTAGGCCAACTCATTGTATTTGTGTTATATTAATAAGGATACACAATTTCATAGTGTTTCCTTACTCACAACTTACTTCAACTATACTTTTGGAGAGATAATATTTGTATTTTATTTTCTGATTCCTATTTTTTCCTTGCATGAGTTTTATATTTTGATTATAATTTTCTCATATTTTTGATAGAATTATTTTCTTCTTTAATGGTCTCCACATACAAAAATATGTATCTCTATTATAACAAAAACTGTCATATAGCTCACTTCTCGTTTATTTATATTTGTTATACTCTAGACATTATATGCGTAAATAGAATAAGTTATGTAATTTATATAAGTTTAGAATTCAACTCCATAATTTAATGTAATGTATAATAAACTTTTTCTTATGTAACATATTTACATTCATATATATAGTCATTTATGACAATTTTGATCCATCGATACTAACCCATAGTCAAATAAAATTATTCACACATAACCATTTACTGATTCATTTTACTAATTCATTTTACTAGTAGTATGGAATCCATATAGGATTTAATCTTTGCTGGAATGCATATGAAATTATATTCATCTTTATGCCATATATCTATATACTCTTTAGTAATATATTTAATTTAATTGTTAATATAGCGGTGAAAAAAAGAAGATGGGTTACATTTTTGTGCCAAAGCTAGCGATGAAATTTCGTGTTTTTCATCTTTTATCAAAATGAAGTCCTCAAAATTCATATAAGAACTGTGAATTTTGATTCAGAGTAAAAAGACAAATTGTAGAGAGTTATGTTGTTTTACTAATGATATCTTTTGCAAAAAAAAGTTGTGCCTTATAATATTTCAATTTTCCATTAAATGAGATGCTCTTCTTTGAAAATTTTCACACATCATAAGGTGTACATGTTTTCACGTAGCTAAACTTAGTCTACAATGTGTGATTTAATATATATATATATATATATATATATATATATATATATATATATATATATATATATATATATATAGTTATATAACCACGATCTATAGAAAGAGCTAAGTTTTTGATATTAAAAATATATTTTTTATGCAAAATTGTATCTTATATTGTTATTCGAAGTTGGCTAAGTAATATTTCAATTAAATTTTGTAGAAACATATGTTCACATATGATTCCTTCCAACTATTTAAATAAATTAAAAAAGTAAGAGTATCATTTCCAAGAGCAATCATAAACAAAGATAATGTTAATTTTGAAATTTTTTTATTGTGTATATTTTATGATATTGATTTTTTTGTTCAACATCTTTAAAAATATTCAAAAAAATTTCAAGCATTATATTTAAAAGAAATTGGACAAAAACTATAATATGAATTTGAAAATTTCAAACTCATATTCCATTGGAGAGAGGGATCCTTCGTGAATTCAACATGAACAACTCCACCACTTATAGATAAATTCTTCTTGGAGTCCACTAGTGTACAAAATGGTGTTATAGAGAAATTTATAGAAGAGGAGCTAAAACTCTATTTTTTAGGCCTTCAAAATCTTGATTGAGAGCTTAAAATGCTCGATGGATGTTTGAAATTGAAATTTCAAATAATCAATTTCAAATAGCTCGATCCTGGTTAAATAGAGGCTTGATAGGTCTATAGTCTCTATAGAGCCTATATCTAGAACGAGATACCATAATTATCTTAAAAGAAGGGGAAAAAAGAAAATGAATCCTCTCAATACTTGTCTATAAGTGAATTATAAAATTTATTTATTCGAAAAAGAATTCTATAAATATTGAAATATATTCCAAAGTCTAATTATCCATAATTATAAATCCAAATTTTATTTTATTCTACTAGGAAAATAATTGTAATAATATATACATAATTTTTTATATAACATTTTAACCTTTACTTTTCAATTTTAAATTCCTTAAAAAGTATAGTTTGTTTATTTTAAATATAACATATTTTTAAATTTAATCATTTTATAATTTTTTATGTATAAATTTTCAATAAAAATAAATGTGATTATAGTAAACAAATAAATAAACAAGAAACTAAACTAAACTAAATATTATAATATTATTATTTTAAAAATATATTCATACTTACTCAAATTCAAATTAGTCAAATAATGTTTTTAAATTTATGATTTCCTTATGTTTTTATTATTTTAAAAATATATATTGCAAACCGAAGTGAGGAGTAAACATTTCTATATATACTTTGCTATTGTGTAGAGTGAGGAGATAATTGAGTGCATTCATAGTTTACACGTTGAGAGAAATTTATAATAGAAAATACCATTGCATCCATTACAACTATCTTAATTATAGATTACATCTACACTTACTTTAATTATTAGTGCACTCATTTATTTTCGTGAACAAGTGGATATATATATATATATATATATATATATATATATATATAGAGTGAGGGAATAATGTTTAACTCTTTAGTGAATTTTGTAAAATATACATTTCCAATAATGTCAAATTCACATTCTTTAGTTACACTTATCCATATAAAAAATTATAATATTTACTAGATCAAATGGATAAATTTTATTAAGTGTAATCAATTTAGATTTAAACTATATTTATAATAGATTTAACATTGAAAATTTAAATAATATTAAACCATATTTTTTAAGTTACCAAATTATAAATATAAGAATATTGAAATTTCAGTTAGTGGGATAGAATCATTTTTCAAATTTATAAACCAAAACACTAGAAATGCAGTGAGAAATTAATCAACACTATTTTTAATTACCTATTGAATGTAGTTAGTAATTAAATTTGTTTTCTTTTTAACTCTCACATGGTTACAATTATAAATTTTGCATATCATTAATCATATTTACATAATTTTAGAATTTCTAACTTGAAATTAATCAACACTATTTTTAATTACCTATTGAAATGTAGTTTTTTTTCCAGTGGAAAAAGCTGTAACCTTTTATTAAAAAATGAAAAGTTACAATTGCAGATGCATTAAGCATTTCCTTAAGCTGCCCATTGGGCTCATGTGCTTTCGCACTCTTCACGGTAATACACAACTAGCGTGCAAAAAATGAAAAAAGAAAAAAGAAAGAGGAGAAGAGGGAAGAAGGGGAAGAAACAAGGAAAACTGAATTTGGCCTTCAGGTTTTCCTTCCTTTTTTCTTTTCGACCTTGCGCCACTCCCCTTGAGTAGGCTCGATCGAAGCTATTACTAACTGTGTTTCTACTCTCTGCGAGCCTAGTTCCTTGTCTGAATCTGAAGAATCTGATTGGTGAAGTCGTTTAATCCCTCCCATGCTCTGATCTTCGGTTGTCTTTTCTGCCTGATTTGGATAGTACTGAGGAGTCTTGTTTTCTGATGTATTTTCCTTCTGGTTTCCCATTGCTCGGGGTGCTTCAACATTCTCCGCAGGGGGATCGTCTTCTTCTGCTTCTGATTCTTCAGCCTCTGAGTTAAGATGGGTGAATTCCCATCCTTTCCTCTGCTTCCCTTTCTGCTTTCTTTTACTGTTTACTTTCTTGGCTTCTGGACATGTGCTTTGCAAGTGTCCTGTTTGTCTGCACAACCTACATCTGAAGGCAGTATTTTCATAGTCTAGTACTTGCAGCCAATCTTGTTGTTTATAGATCAGCCTTATATTATCTGGCAGCCCTTTACTTAGATCTACTTCCACACAGATTCGTGCGAAAGTGAAGATCCTTTCGTCAATCCTTTCTAGATCTGTTTTGATGTATTTCCCTATGCTGTTCCCGATTCCTTCCAAAACTCTTTCACTCCAAAAATGAAGGGGAAGGTTATGAAGGCGAACCCAAACCGGCACTTTTGTTACAGTCATTTTGTTTGGGTCAAAATCTCTGAACCATGGGGTCATGAACAGCCCCGCGGTTCCCCAGAACCAGGGCCCAGCACTGATGATAGTGTCTCTTACCTCCTTTGATGTAAATCTGACTATGAAAAACCCTTTGGAACATAGATGAATGTCGCATTCCATGGTCCAATTGGTAAAGATCCAGTGAAATAAGTCCATTGGTTTTGGCCAGAAGCTGTTGAAACGGCAGATTAGAGCTTGTGATTCATAAGACTTAACGTAGTCATCAAGCCCTGTGTCCTCAATATTGAAAGCTGGAGTTTGTCCTAACTGGTCAACTATATAAGGCCGGGGTGTATATCCACCTTGATCTGGGGAGGATCCTGATTCTCTGTTGCCTTGAAGAATGTTTTTATAGGATGGCGCTCCCTTGGGTTTGTGCTGGGGTGCTGTTTTCCCCTTGTCCCCTCCTGAATTGCTTGGCTGTCCCTGAGATGGGGCCCCTCCTCTCAGCCTGAGGTTCAGTACAATGGTTTCTCCAGAGCTAATCTCGTAACTCCCCAGGGTTCTCTCGTCCTGGAGGGACCACCTGCCGCTGACTAAGTGTTGGGTCCGGCCAGGATAGCCAGTGGAAGTCCAAATTTGCTGCTTTAGCTGCGAAACAGTGCTATCTGCACTTACCCAAATTAAGAGAGATTTCATCTCAGGGGTTTTAATAAAGATCTGAAATCGATTTTTAATTACCTTATATCTGCATTTTGGCTGTGCTCTGTCTGAACCGGTGTCTTTGCTGGCTGCTAGATATTCCGGGTGTGTGCGTTCTTCCAGGTCTTGCCTCCTATTGGGTCGATCTGCTGCGTGCTCTCTGCTCAATCGATGCCCATTCCCGCCGATCTGCTGCCTGGGATCTTGAAACTTACTCCAAAACGTTAGATCTGGCCTGGATCTGTAATATTTGAGGCCCATTTCGAGTAGATCCGGCCCAGATCTGCAGAGATTGGGCCATGCCGTTATGTGATGGGGCAGATCTGCATCATGCAGTCCCCCATCTTTGCATGCAAAGGTCCTGAGCGGAAGACCAAAGTTGGCGTGAACGATCAGTCCAATCTCAGGCGATTTGCCACCTTCAAAATGGGTTCTGTACCCAGAAACGATTGTTATGTTCAGATCTCTGACCTCGTGCTCCTTCTCGAGCTTCGCTTCCAGATCCTTCTCTGAAGCGTCTGTCTCAGCAAGAAAATGATATTTTGGGCGGAGGGAAAACGCTGTGCCAGAGCCGTCTAATCTTTTCCAGGCGTTTTGCCGCGCCGCAGAACCCTTGCCGGCACCTCGAAAGGAGTCTGGGCGCTCCAGCTCCATGCTCTTGAGACCGGTCCTGATGAGAGCAGAGGCTGAGGCCAGCCTTGCAGCGCCGTCTCCAACCACCGCCGCGTCTGTGGTTCCATTAGCAGCGCAGGAGAAACCCTCGTCGGTGGCCATCTCGCGTTTATCCGGAGCTTAATCAATGTTCTCTACTCCTCTATTGAAATGTAGTTAGTAATTAAATTTGTTTTTTTTTAACTCTCACATGGTTACAATTATAATTTTGCATATCATTAATCATATTTACGTAATTTTAGAATTTCTAACTTAAAAGCGCAAGGCTTGATCGAGCTAATTTCTTAGTGCTAGAAATGCTCGATCAAGTGTTTAAATAGATCTATTAATCTATTGGTTTTTCTACCCAAACACACCCTCTCTCACCAAAAAGTAGAACCCAACTCCATCGTTTCCATCGTTTCACCCACAAAGATTCTAGAATTGTTAGAACCTTAGTGTATCTTATTCCTCTTTACTATATCTTATTCCTCTTTACTAAATCGTCTTAACTAGTCTCAAAAATATATTTAATGTTTTAATGACATATGTGTTTACCTTGCATATTCCATGTTTCCTTACCTCTTACTATTTACTCTTCCATCTACATTAACTCATAGCATTTCCTATTGAGTCACATTTCCACTCATTCATCAGAACGAAGTCATACTTTATTCACTTCAATTTGGGTTTGTGCTTCTCATGTATACATAAAGTAATATATTGTTCCCCTATTATTATTATTTATTTTCACTCTTCCACTTAAACATAAAGATATATTCCCTTGTCAAATCTCCAAATATATCTTTACACTCTTCCACTTAAACATGAAGATATATTCCCTTGTCAACTCTCCAAATATATCTTTGTGACTTATACATACATTTCCATGCATCTAGCATAATAAAAAACATTAATATTAGCTTGCTATGTAGTAACATATATAATGCATGTTCTAAACAAATAGATGAATGAGTGCCATGTTTATAGGCCGAGCCTTGTTTACTCTTAGTGTAAGTTAAAACCTTAAATCAATCCTCACAATAATGTTATACTATTTTCCATGTGGTGATATGAATTTCCACAAGAGACTTGGAATTGTATGTCATAATTCAATATTGTAGGTGACGAGGTCACATGTGTAAGCATGATGTAGTGCCCATGGTTTATATCAAATGGTTGAGTTAATCATTACATAGATATAAATATATAATTTAATCAAAATCAATATAGATGCAACTATAGTATGGATCAAGAAAAGGGTGGAAGCAATATGAGCACTTTTGTAAATAAATACGAAGTGAATTTTTGTAAATGTTGTTATGACGGAAATTTCAAGCGTTGTTTTCTCACCGTAAACAATACAAGAGATGGTAAGTCAAGTGTTGACCCTATGTATGATGCAGGAGATATCTACGAAATATATGTGTTCCTTCTAAAAAGAAGTATGACATATTTTTACAATATTTACAAGTATTTATCTGCATAAACAAGAGAGATTTTACATATGGTATTAGAGCCATGTTACATTATTGATTAAAGGATAGATGAATAAAATACTTCTGTATTATGAGTATTTGATTGAATTTTATTTAGGTGGCCTAAATTTGGATATTGACCGGTCATTGTAAGAGTACCCTTACCTATAGAAATAAGTATCAATAGATGCAAGACTTTTTCTCATGGATTAATAGAGTAGTAATACTTGTTAATCAATAGATTCTAATCCATGACTAGATGATAAGTGAAGAGACAAGGGATTTTGAGATATATGGAACTAAGAGAAACTCACATCATGTGAGAAAATGTGCATATATATATATATATATATGTGTGTGTGTGTGTGTGTGTGTGTGTGTGTGTGTAAAGCAGAATTACCTCTCTTACTAGGTTGATCAACTGGTAAAAAAATATGGCTATGCTCATCAGCTATGCCAGAGTGTTATATATTAAATCATCCACAAAATGTCTGGAATTACTTATAGGATGATTACTTGTTAATATGATAAAGGTTGTGCGTGTTCATGGACGTGTGTATGTTGTATTTAACATTGAGTTCCAAGGCTAAGTCTTTATTGTGCTCTTACTAATTATGAGATCCTTTTAATTTACATAAAATTTTCGGATATATAGTTCAAAAGATTGACATGTATAGATATCTTATATTAGAGTTTGTAGAGAAGGGAGTTAAGAGAATGTAAGAAGATATTCTTGGCATTAAAGTATGTAGTACTTAATTGTTACTTAATATGAGAAGGTATTTGAGCAATGCAAGGATACCACATTGCGAATAACTTGCGTAGAAATTCTCTCAAAACACCATCTTTTGACCAATGACCTTGCAAAGAAGGAAAAACCAAGGAAAGAATATAACTGAGAGAGTTATTTACTGGTAAAATAAAATTTGTTGACCCTAGTGGAAGGGAAATTTTGTACACTTATGAGAGGTAAGCCACAAAACAGTGGATCTTATGATAATATTATGGGAAAACATATAATTTCTATAGCATTTGAACATGAGTGTAATAACAATTAGAAAATAAGGATATTAAAATGAAAGAAAAAGATAACGAGCTAAATTGATTTACAATAATTTCATGTTTTGTGTAGCAAGAAGGTTAGGAAACATTCACTAAAATAGAAAGGAAAGGTCTAGAATTTATGGTTGAATCAAATAAAAGATAGAGAATATATTGGAATAAGGTGTGTAAAAGAAATGAAAATGTGTTTATATGGGTTTCAGAACCTTGTATTACTTAACCCAAAACATATCATACACTCAAACAGGTCTTTTCGAAACCCGTAATAATAAATTTGATAAACTAGAATGAACATCTAGAACACACATATTCTTTTTAAGAAAAAATATATTTATGTACATGTCAAGTTAGTGCAGTTTGGGTGGATGGCTGGAATAGTCAATATCATCCCCACCCAAGTCTGATTCTAGCAAGTGAAATGATGTATATTGATAGTATTAACAACATAATATGTATGGAATATACAACATTGTATTTATGAGATAAAAATAGGAAACAAATTATACATTATGAGAAACATAGCTCGAATATGAGTATGTATAATGTCGTAACATACGACTGCATAGAATAGGCGATGGGTTTTAGAAATTATAACAGTTGTAAAGGAAATAATTACTTATGAAGGATTCTTAATTAGAAGGTATGCTAGCTATCAATGCCACACGAAACCTGTTACAGTTGTAGAATAGTTAAGAATATTGGTAAGGACTATAAAAAAAGGTGGTCATTGTAAGAACTAATATTATATGAAATTAATTGAACCATGATGATATTTTTTTGTGACATAATAATTTTCCTTGCATGTTACAAATTTAGGAAAAAAATTATCTCTTTTTACTTAATTGACTAAGCAATCACATAAATTGTTTTTCAGTAACCTAAATTTCCAGAATCATAGAGTATGTGAACTAATGATAGGAAATTTCTTGGGAAAGTTACATCAAAATGAGGTAAGTATTATGGGAACTAAGACTTCTAAAATGAAAAGAAGAAAGAGAAGATAACAAATTGTATTATGGATTTGAATTATTGTTTAAATATCTAGTTGTAAACCCCCAAAATAATGGTAAGCTAAGATGGAAAAATATAATACATCATGATTGTAAGAATATTCATCATGAAAATAGTAAAATGAATAAATAAGGTGAGGCTTTAAGCTGAAAATGATATGGTAATGGAATTGTGGTTACTCCAAGACACCAAATAAGCCTGGAAGCATTTCAAAATAGTACTATTGGCGCTCAGAAAGGTAACATCTTTATGAAAAATTTATTAAGTATAAATTATTCAAGAATAGATCCCTTTTTAAAAGAATAGAAATTTTCCAGGAAGGAAGTGCAATGAACCCTAAAATATATAGGAAACAGTCAAAAGAGCTCTTTCATTTTGTTGATGGTGCTCGACCTACCAACATTCAGGGGATCTCCATGATATGAAGTCCCTGTCAGACCTCACACCTTTTATTGTAGGAGGCCCATCCAATATAATGTCTCGGTTTCCAAATACTTAGATATTTTCCTGGGTTCTAGCTTTCAGCACAAGAGAGTGATGCAATGGTATCTTCAAAAAGTAAGGTGAGTGTGCATTACAACTATCTCTAGGTTCTCTTACTGCAAAAGGGGGAGAAAAGTGAGCCTTTATGTTAGAGGTAATAATACCAACTAGGAAGAGAAACACATGAAGCAAAAAGGCCTATCTGACATCTAGCATAATAGTCCACAATGGATGCGACATTGATTCCAATCAGTGAACAAGGAAAGACCCTTCTACCATCTAGGAGAGTAGTCCATAGTGAATGCAACGGTCATTACAACCAATGAATAAAGAAAGGTTTTTCTACAATCCCGTAAAATAGTCCATAAGGATGAGACAATAGTGACAACCATTATAGCACATTCCCAAAAAGATAAGCGTTAAAACAACCGAAATAGTTCAACTATATTAGTGCATGTGAAAGGAAACATGAAATACAAATGATCACATAATAGTGTTACAAACATCCATAAGCCATACATGGAAACATGCTAGCCTAAAAGGGCTTCTATAACTAAGAAAAACTTCCAAGACACATAATTACATAGTACATCACTAGCCCCAGTAGTGGGACATTGGAGCCACTCCTTGCTGCTCAAAGAACTGACTAATCTCTCTAATTCTTTGTGGGAGGAGGCAAGGTGAAAATTAATTTTGTCATAAAATGAGGGGGTATATATAACGAAGCGGTGCTTCTTCCCCTTGTTACTTTTTGACTACCCTTGTGACTGTTCAACTTCCTATGGCTTTTCAACTTACATGACTCTTCATATTTATGTGTGTGCATTGGATTTCCTCGTTATAATACATTTTATTTACAATATACATGGCCAATAATAGTCATGTGGCCTTTGAAAACTCATGACAAGACTTCACATGACACTATTGACATGGACTAGCTTGATGATGTGGTAATGTCAAGATGTTGTTGCTTCTCAATGATAGATGTGTCCTTCGATATGCTTTATATTCTCCTTCACATAACTTGATGATGCATGGTATTCAATTATATTTGGTCTTGATAGGTGGTTGCATACATGTGTTTGATTTGGTTTCTATTGATAGGTTCCTTTGGCCATCCACCTATAAGTGAGTCTCCGGGACTATTTCCTCCTTCTTCTCCTTCTTCATCATCTTACCATGATTATGTTCCTGTAATTCACTCATGACGGGATGACATCCATTTGATAACTCCATAGTCTAATATGTTGCATTGTTTTCCATGGACTTAGCCTGAGATAGGTGACATGCTGGGAAACAGGGCCCACTAACTATACATTGCGTAATTCCAGGTGGCAAGTAGAGAATTTGATCACTAAGACTGCATAGAGGGTAGATGAAGCTTGACTGAGGAACTTTTGAGCACAATCCTCACTAGGGGAGGAAATTGGGCATTGGCCACTAAAAGTCAATGATTGATGCAAGCTCGGTCCCTAGGAGACAAATATGTGTTTTTTTTAGAGGAATGGAGGATTGGGAAGCAGAGAGAGTTGGAGGAAAAATTTGTGCAATTCTTAAGGTCACTGAGCTTTTCCTGAGGGAGGACACTAGGGGACACTTCTTAGCACTTTTGGAGTCCAAGGGATGCTAGGTTCTTTGTGAATTGTAGGGTTTGAGAAGGAAAGGAGAGAATCTTCAAGACTGACATTGTAAAGTGCACAGTTCAAGTCAGACTTGGAGGAACTACTGCGCAATTCTGTTGATGAAGGGAGGTTGTTGAGATCTGGAATTGTGTAGTGAAAATTCCGTAGGGGATAATGACTACACACTTTGTAGTTCTAGGAATCAAGGCTACACCACTGGGGATTGAGAATGCGCAGTGAGTAGTTCAATTTGGGTCTGCTGAAACTGAGTTACTCGGTCAGGAAATTTTTGGAAAAATGGCTAAGTGTGGGATGAAGATGAGCTTGTCAAGAACTTAAACCTGTGATCAAAATCTTAGCATAATTTGATGACATGACAACGTAGAACACCAAAACAACAAGACAAAGAATTACCCTTCATGTGACTATCTCAGAACAAGAAGCAACAAGTGCGACACTTGAGATAGACTTTAGGACAACCATGATGACACTTGTGTGAAAATGTTTAAAAAATTTTGTATGAGTGCAAAAGGTGTTTACATAACTAGGAAAACTCAAATACACAAAGCACAACCTTCAAACCCAACATAAAAAGGCACACAAGCATGGAAAAATAGTCAAACATGCCAAAAGATGAAAGTTCATTCAATAAGGAAAAGGGGTGAAAGGACTCAAAGAAAGCTCATGAAATGACCGCAAAATCAAGGGAAAGACCAAGGAAGGTTCTAAAATTTGAGTGCAATCCAAAATATTGGAGGGTGTTTCAGACGCTACAACACTTGGCAACGCACTGGTTGAATTCGTGCTTCCCTTTATTGGTTATTTTCTTATGTACAAGGCCTATTTCCTTCAAGGAGTATTGATTCATCATGCAGATTAATTTTTCTTCCCCACTTACCCCATGGGCATATATGGTACCCTGTGTGCCTTCTTAGTTGAAAACAACATAAGATTCAATATGATTAGAACATTTTGAATTTGGAAGGGTAGTTTAGCTTACAATATTAAGATTTTCAAGTATAGTTTTTCATCTCGGGTGTTGCTCTGCTCCTAGCACGCCTAGAATGTACGCTGACAGAGTCACGTAGGAACACAAGAATTGTTCCATTTCTAATGATCTTGGATAGTACCCTCGTGGAGTAGCTTGCTTCACCTCTCTGCATAGAAATATTATCTCTTATTTCACCATTATTTATTTATTTAAAGAGAATTGCGCATCAATACTTATTTACATTGGGGCGAAAGAGGGATCCTAAGTTATTGAGAGGAGGAGAGATTGTTCCTTCAGAGAAGCATATGTCCTCTCATTTTTGTTTTCTCATTTGGATTTTTCTCTTCTTCATTTCTACTAGTTGGATAATATTGAACATACCAGAGAGGAAAATTGATTATAGACATAAGGTTTTCGGACTAGACACAAGTTCATGGTTGGAGCAAAACTGTCCTTATAGACAGATCATATTTTCTGTCAAACCTTCATCAGCCAAAAGATGAAGCCAACACAAGGAAGATGGACACATAACTAGCCAAGTATTGTAATGTCACAAGACTTTTTGAACTTTAGCTACACACACACTTGGATGCCACAATGTAGTAAGGCACAACCCTTATTTACACAAGACAAAAAAGGAAAACTAAATAAAACATAACAACAAACAACAAAAGACTATATACATAGTGTGGGTTGCAACCCTATGTCCCCATTTGAAATATTGTTTTAAGTCTTGGCCATTAACAGGGAGAGATTCAATCTTACGATCGAGTGATTGAGGACGATATGTGTGTTGGCCAATATTTTTGTGAATTGTGTAAGGACCAATCCATACGGATTGAAATTTAGTGCTTTTTCATTTTTCCTCATGGGCTTTGTCCCACTTAATGACTAGGTCACCCACACTAAAGGTATTCTTCCATGTAGATTTTATATCAAACCATCTCTTGATACGAATCTGATGGAGTGAAATTTTTTTCTTTTCCTTTAAACATTTCTTCATGTAGCTTGTGCAAAAAGCCCATCCTACATTGAACTAAAAGGAATGGCTTGCCTTGGGATTCTTGGTACAATTGGATAGCAAGCAAGTAGATTCTCAGTGGGAGGATGGCTTCCTTTCCATATACGAGGAAGTAAGGGGACATGTTCGAAGAAGGTTCAAGTGTGACTTAGTTAGCCCATAAGGCATTCACTAAAGTAGTGTTTCAGTTGTGCTGCTCAGAGAATATGTTATTTTTGAAGATACAAATGAGGTTCTTCTTCGAGGATTCAACGAGACCATTCCTTTATGGATAATAGTTAGAAAAGTGTTTCAAGGTAATACCATTTTACAATGCGAAATCATAAAGTGTTACGGAGGAAAAATATGTTTCATTATAAAAAATAAGTGATGTAGGAACATCGAACCTAGAGATGATATTCTTCTACAAAAATCTCATGACTTCCTAATCATTCAATTGTTTTACCGGAACTGCCTATATCCACTGCATTAATAATATGCAGTTTTCAAAATATAGTGGTAATGCTTCAATGAATCGGGGAAAATTTCCCCAATGACATCCAAGCCTCACTGATGGAACGATTATACAATTGCAATGGGCTCTAATAGGGTTGCTGACCTCTTGTTGTCTATTTAAGACCCCTTTGTGGACAAAGATGATCCCTCTATCCCAATTAGTGGGACTAGCAACCTACGTGACAATCTACAAGAACACTTTCCTAAATTACAATCAAAATGAGAGAAGATGAAGATGACCTACCTCGTTCTAATGCTATAACGTACTCCTTTGTTGAATACCTTGAATCGTTTGTGCCTCAAGCTCAGCTGTGTTTCTCACAGCGTTTGGATACCTACACAAAAGATCAAATAAATGATAAAGCATACAAGTACAACAAGCATAATCGAAATGAATCCACTTAATAGATCAAGGAGAATTAAGATAAATGATGCATTAACACAAAAATTTATGGAAAGTGAACCAATAGTTTTATATATTAATGAAATAAAGGAGAAATCATACAACCAAGCCTTGATGTCAATATGATCTCCTTGAGTGAATGTCTAAGTCCAAGCTCAAGCTCTCCAAGAACTCATTCTCCAAGCCAAATGAATAGCATGTAGGCACTATCTTAACATAAGGGTAAAAATAACCAAAGACCAACCATTTTGGAATGGTAGACGATGAATATATACGCAAGGAAAGGGATTTAGGATCTCTCCAAAGATAGGGAAAGGCCCTCATCTCAACGAGGTAGATACTAGGGATAAGGTCGAAGGAAAATATTGGGATAATTCCACCACATCAACACCGAACAACCTCCAACTCATCGTTCTAGAAGCCCGTAAAACACAAAGATTCTTATCCTCTTTGGGAAAATTTTCATTTTAGAGGTCAACGTGGGTATCCAAGCGGAAAGCACGTTGACAGTGCTAGGCTAGTATGGCGTAACTTGTCACCAACACATGTTAAAAGTGTCAGGGTCACACTGGTCCTAAATTTAGCGTTTTAGGGCTTACTTCTTTGCGGAAGGCTCAATGCATGTTTCCATCAATTTTTCAGGGAGGATCTGAACTAGATATCAATATGGCTACACTGCATGATTGCCATGTTTCATGCACTTTTTGGTATCACGTAGTGAATTGCAAGAGGTGTGAGTGTAACGGTTGCCCCTTAGAGCATGGAGGTAGAACATGGAGTGATGACTAAGATGCTTTATGATATTTTGCAAGCATGAGAATAAACAATATCAGGAGACCTACAAATCAAGGATACATATAAATATACATATTTGATGTCAAAACATGAATCCACGGTATCGACATAGCCATCCGGATAGAAAGGACTATGTGAAAAGATCCATGGTATGGGCATAACCATCAAAATTAAAAGGATCATCTGTAAATCTCAGATCCAAGGCATGGACATGGCCATATAATATAGAAGTCAAAATCCATCCCAACCTGATCAAAGTAAAAATTATAACATGCAAATGAATGTGCTGAAGCCAAACATGCTAGAAAACCACCTGATTACCGACCAATGATGTGGACTGTTAACAAGCACGAGAGGAACCACCAATAATCACACTAGTCCATAACGTACAACAGTACAATTCATGAATATGAAAATGAAGCTCATGTTGAACACTTGTGGAATTATCTGATTGAAGGTCAATAATGAAAATCTATTGTTGGATGTGAGGAACATGCCATTAAGGCATGCAAGCTCTAAGGTACTAAAAGGGAGTTTCTAAGTAATCTTCTTGGATAATGAGCTGAAGTCGATAGGAAGTGACCCATCGAAGAAGGCCATGATGATTCCCCCATCACTGAAGAAAAACAAGGAATAAAGTGAAATGAATGAGTATGATCAAGAGTCTAGAAAAAGATCAGACAATGTATAGGTAAAAACTACAGATAGGACTTCACTTTAACATATAGGCGAAACGACTCCAAAGTGTGGTAGCATTTGAATCAACATAAGACCATGGTTCATGATGACAAAATAAAATGGTCATATGAGAGGTAAAATGGATCATCCAAACTCGGAAAGACAAGTGATTGAGGAAGGACATCCCAAACCTGACACGAGATGCAGATGAATGTCATGTTCAAGAGTGATATGCTGCCTATACAAGAGATTTTTCACTTTCACTTTTTACCCACTATTTCTAATGAGTACCTCTTTATTTTTACACAATATTGAAGAGGATACCATATGCTTGTCGTATAAGTTCATCCTTCATATGAATCCATCCTACTATGTTTTACAAGTTCTAGGAAGGAGAAACTCGGGCTCGTCATGGTGACAAGTCTTTCGTCAACGAGACTGACTGAGGAATAACTGGGTGTATTTTTTCCTAATTAGAGATTTTGAAAAAGAGACAAAAAACAAAACTCCATCACATCCCTTTTCATAAATTTTTCTCTCGAATCCGAAAAGGTAGAAAACAATATTTGAGAGAACCTCTTGACCATATCAACCAAGGTGTATATTTTTCATAAATATTAAATCCCACCCCGAAAAAGGTGTAAATATATAACGATACAATGTTAACTAATTTAACTTAATGAGTTCGCAAATACAAGTACTCGACAATCTATTCATATTTTTGGAGTCTAAAAAGATTTGAAAGAGGACTCCTCCTTGAGGAACGAGTGGTATAAGAGGATAGCAATTGGTTCCAGTCATGATGGAGCTGCTCAAAACATGTAATTGTCAAGAGGTTGGCTAATAAGACTACTCATCATATATATTCCTCAGGCATAAGTAAAAGAAGCAAGTGAAAGCATATGATCAACCAAAGAGATGGTGATGATGGAATGAAAGAACCAAGGCTCATTTGGTAAAAATTGGCTGATAAAAAAAAAACCACGAGATGTAAAATGGGAATGGTTTCATTGTTACACAAGCTTGAAACATGGGAAACTATGCTTGATTATACTTGAAGATGGCTTCATTTTTTCACAAGCTTTGAAACATGAGAAAAAAACTATGCTTAGATTTGGTTTCATTTTTATGCAAGTTGAAACAAAGATAAACTATTCTTGAGATAAGTCTGCATGCCCCCAGTATAATGATGCAATTCAAGGAACATGCCCCCCAAGCTTCATTTCATTCACCTAAGTCAATGGAATGAAGGTTCACTTATGAGATCAAGTGAAATACTCAACTGGGATTTGACGAGATCTCATCAAAGACTCAAATTGGAAGGGGATTTGTTTCATTTTTTAACGAGCTTCACACAGAAAAAGAACCATGCTCAAGGGGTCTATTTCATTTTTTAATGAGGTTAACATAGTAAAAAACACTACCCTCATGACCCTTGTTTAATTTTTAAATGAGATTCACACAAGACAAGAAACTTTTCTCCAAATCCATGATTAGAGACCAAAAGAGGCCATGGCTTCTATGCGTTTCTCATTAGATGGGAGAAAAACACTCTGGAACCAATACATGTCTAGGGATCCAATGGAAAAATTGGGCTCCAATACCCCTACTACATGGCATACTGCATCATCTACTAGATTAATAGTAGATGTTAGCTTGAAATAGGTGGCCACATAACTAACCTGTGGCGGGTGTGATAGTGCTTGCACATAAGAACAATTTAGGGATAAGGGTTGATTTGGAGTTGATTGAGGACCAATGAATCTAAATTGATCAGTTATCAAAATGATTCCTTCATGCGGGAAACACATCACTAAAAAGAGACAATATACAAAATATCCCATAATGTAAACATAGTGAAGACAAAGGATTAGATTAAAATCTAAAGGGCCTTGGACATCCATAAGATCTATATAGACAATATTCCCTCCCATTGTAACCGGTAACTTAGGAAGGATCCCTAACAGTGGAATGATTCCTCTATTAAAACCTAATAGATTCTAGGTGACGGGGACAATTTGAGGAGAACCTAAAGCATCCCAAGAATTTGAGGATCAGACGCTAATAGTTTCGCCCTCATCTATGACTGGGCTAGGTATGACCAAATGGTAATTTTATACCGTAATATGGAAAGGCACATAATATGAAATATGATATCGTGACACTTGACTCCAATCAAAAGAAGTGACCAAACTACTTGGAGGGGGTGTCATAGGAATGAGAGAGGTGCTCCTTTTCTATATGGGAATAATATAACTCTCATGCACCTCGAGAACAAGATGATTTCCCTCCAGTTCATTCAAAACTAAAAAACTAGAAGAACTTGAGCAATATGAGGTTCATTCTCTACCAGAAAGATACCGTTAAGTGAAGGCGGAACCAAGTCTACCATTTTCTCAACCAATGGTTAGTCGAGAACAGACTCACGAGACTCAGTTTAAGGGAGAGCAGGGTTCACCAAAGATGACTTTTAATTATCACTAGATCATCTAGTGAAGGATCAAGGGAAGATTTTGATAACCAACTAGAAGACAAGGCTATAAAGTTATAATGATTTCCAACTCTTTCGAAGGCTCATCTAGAAGAGGACAAAGGTGAATGAGATGATTACCTTCACACATATTACAATGAAATTTGATTTTTCCCTTTTTCCCATGAGCTTTACTATTACTAGTTGAGTGTTTCTAACCAACATGAACTTCAGAGGCTGATGACAAAGGTCGATGTGAATAGATGGACCACACTTCTAAGACCTTGGGAATATCAGGACAACTTTAAAGAAGGTGGTCACCGTTACATAACATCCAGGGCAATTTTAATTTTTGGGGCTCGTTGGAATATGTTTCTTCATTAGTTGCATCGGTACCAATAGTTTTTTGGATTCTCCCTTGCTTATTTTGCTTCTTCTGCTTTGTCCTCTTCTTCTTATTCTTCTTAGATTCCTCGTTGCTAGAATCCAAACTTTCACTAGGCAAAGAGGAAGAATGAGATGAAGAACCAGACAAAGAAGGCGAGGGGTCAACTTTAGGATAAACATGAGTTAGAAAGATCTAAGGAGATAATCTAATAATATGAGTTAGAAAGATGAATTTTCATTTGGTACACTGAATAGTTCAAAGCCTACATACTATATAATTATGTCAGTAAGAAATTTGTGGTGAGCAAACATTGAAAATTTTTGGAAGAAAATTTTGGAATGGTCAAAAGAATGAAGGAGTATATGGTAAAAATCTATCTCTCCCAATAGATGGACATGTGAAAGGTTGACTGAAGCAAATCCCTTCACAAATATTTCCATTTTTACAGGTGCATATACTAAAATATAGGTCTTATTCTAGCCAAGAATCAGCAAATTCAATGAGACATTAGAGAAATAAGGCTTCTTCATTTAGTGAGTTAGTATATTTAGTGAGAGAAAAAAAAGGATGCCTAGGGAAATAGACTAGAAATGTGATGAAATGGATCAACAATATCATTTTTTCTTATTATCCTAGTGTCCTACTTATTCTAAGAGGGAAGCAATTGAAGCTTTTAAAGAGAATTAGACATGGGATGCTATTGGTCTAGCAACAACTTTGGATACTCTTAGGAATATATTATCCATTATAATTTGAAATAAATGGTTATTTTACCATATGGATGTTAATTGAGCTTGAATGGGAATTTAGAAGAGGTGTATGTATATCAAAAATTGGTATTCTTAGTAAAAGAAAAATACGACAAAATCCACAAGTTGAATTAATTCCTGCATGGCATGAAGCAAGTTACAAGAGAATCTTATTTTTGATTCCCTTATGTTTACTCAAAGATGGATTTAGCAGGGGTGAGATTATTTTTTATACTAAATCACAATAAGATATAACCACTACAATTTTTATTTATGCTAATGACATGATTTAAAAATAAAATATGATATTAGATGAATTCAAAGCTATGATGAAACAATATTTTCGGATAATAGACCATGGTCTAATGTAGTTTTTGGAAGTGAACTCAATCAATATGCTCAAAGGGATTTTCATATGGCATTGGAAATTAACTTTAGTTGACTAACTTTCCTTGGAGACAACAATACTTAATTTCAGCCTCTTGTTATAGTGAGGAGAGACCCAAATTTCTGTCTTATTGTGAAAACTAGTATATATAGTTGACTTAGAGTTGTTCCTTCTCTCTATTTACCAATTGTGACTGATATTCTGTATTCAGGAAAAATTTGGATTGGTTGGAATATGTTTCATGTACTTTTGATAAACAAAAAGTCTCTCATAAGGAAAGAATTTTGGGTTTCACCTAGGGCTGGTTTTTAGCCTAATATTTTTGTGTTTGGTCTATTGTTCATTGGCTATTGTGATCTCTTCTCTTATTGAAGAAGTGAATGGTTTCATTTTTTCATGTATAGCTACTTGTTGTTTGAAGAATAAAGAAAGAACTTGTTGCATCAAAAGAAGCATTTATCAATTGTGAAAATCTATTCTAGTCCTAGCTACAATAAATTTCAACACATGAGCCTGGGAACCACCCTACTTGGGAGATCCTAAAGGGAGTGGAATCCTAACTATGTGGGGGTTTTAAAGAAGAAGGAGTGGAATCCTACCTATGTGGGGGTTTTAAAGAAGTTACAATTTTTTATGTCTAGTTTTTGTTGTTTTTGGTACAATGGTTTTTCCTCTAGTGGTTTTGTGGTCCATGGTTTTTAACCCATGGTTTTGCTATTTTTATTAAGGAACTATGCCTGGATTCTTATAAAGCTTAAAAGGATTAACAATTTATAAATGGAACCAGAAATATGTATTGTATTATAATATTGTAAAAATAAATATATTCGAAAAAACATTTTTTATTTTCTAATTCATTTTGTTAATATGTATATTTGTATTTAATCTTATCTTTTCTGTTTTACTAACAATTTAGTTAAATCAATTAACTATAAATCTTCAGAGGAAATCCTTGCATTCATCTCAATTCTGCTCTATTATGGGCTACGTTTGTTCCACTTCTTCAAACGAAAATAGTGATACTCTAGCTTGTAACCCAAAAGCATAAAAAAGGTGTCCGTTTCTCTAACAAAAGTAGTTGGCCTCCACGTTGGAAGACCGTTCCCTCATAAGACCATCGATCTAGTTCAAAAACCACTCGCAACTATACATTATGAAGTGCGCAGCATGACTGACCCACATTCGATAGACACGAGTTTTAAATGGGTACTCAAAACCAATAACCACAGAACCTCCAAGATGACCACTCCAACTTGAATGTGTGTGGAACATTGTTATTAAAACGGGAAATAAATCTACTGCTATGGCCAGTTATTTCGTGAAAGTATAGAGGGTGGTAGACCGAGATTTCTGAAAGAGATTAAAGAACCGATAACTAGAGTGCCCAGTCAGGTTCGAGGCTAAGCGCAGTTTCGTAATTGACAGCCGCACACAGAATGTATCAAAACCAGCAATGAAGCCTAATAAGAGAAAGGAATTGCTAAACAATGAATCAGTAATTGAGTACACTATCACTACCCAACGAATCAATGGTTTAAGGCAAACAACAACATCTAGTTCAGATATATGAATACCGACTTGATGAGGTTTCTTCCTCAACACAATCTTGTCTGCATCGACGAGTCTCTCTTCGCACTTGTTATTCGCCGAAATCCCCAGGTTCGAGTTCGATAATTTCATTCATTCAATTCCATTTTATGTACTATGTAGCATATAACCTCAGCGCCATGGATCTCATCAAGAGCTAAAGGCATGAACCTTAACCTTGTCCTTGTGCATGGTCCTCGACTATAGCGACCCCATGGCTCTGAAAACTCTCTACTTAAAAACTGGTCCTCAACTATAGCGACCCGAGAGACGCTCTGAAAACTCTCTACTCGAAGACTCCCCACTGCTCGCTTCATTCGAAATCAATGTTGTCTGTCAAAAATGGAGAATTGACGCACCTTTTCACCCAATGGTTTTACCTTTTCTTACACAAAATCAAACATCAAATGGACTAGCAAGGAACAACCGGATGTGGGGATGTGTCGTACGACCCAAGGTAAACATCAAAACCAGCGCAAACCAGAAGGATGCAGTCGAGGGGGTTTCTGGAGGTGGTCCAAAAAGATATTTCTAAGAATTTTTTCTTAATTCTAAATACGGCAAGAAGCCATTAATGTCCATAAGATTTTAATGGTTCTTCATGTGTGTCTCGAATTGATATTTTAACAACCATTAACCATAAGATGTACACAATCCGATAGATGTCATAAGAGGTGTCTGGAATAGCAAACGGTTTTCACAAATGAACCTAGCGCACGCCCGTTTACACAGATCTCTCATTGAATAGTAAAAGTCACAGACATATATCATTTCACAACAATGAGCAACATAAACGTTGAAAAAATCAAAAGGAAATTGCAGTATCAATATTGGAAAACATTAGAACCTGTAGGCCCGCACGAAATGAGCGAGAAACCGGATTTTTCCTCTCAGTTTTATCATTAGCGGCTGTGGTGGATTTTCCCTTCTGGGGGACCTTCGCAGCTTTGACGGATTGATTGCCTTTTACTTTCGGTAGGCCCTCGGCACCTTTGCCAGAGTGATTCTCTCCCACAACCATTGTGTCTTCCTGGTATAAGCGCTTGGATAATCAAGTAGATCTATAGACCTGCAAATGCCGTCTTTTTCTCAAAACCCACTTTACATGGGTTACAGATATCTCCCACTCTTGGATAATGCAGAAAAAAAAAACAGCTTAATAGAGCAGTGCGAACGTGCAGAAAGACTGTTTGTATTTGAGCATGAAAAACAGTAGATAAAAGACCTGAATAAGTACCTTGAGATTTCAGAGGTGGCGATGTGCAGCTTTTTTACTGTTCGGTCCGCTCTTCTGAGCGGAGGTGGCGATGTGCACCTTTCTTACTGTTCGGTCGACTCTTCTGAGAAATCAAGAATGGTGTTGGGCTCTTCTTATCTTTCTATTTATAGAGATTAGGTAGGGAATGGAGGGCAGCGGCTAACCAACTTGCCATAGGGCATTAAATGCAACTTGCCATAGAGCATTAAATGTCATGGGAGATGCCCTATGACAGGCATGGTTAATCCCGAGCAGGGGTAATTGGGTTATCCAACCTGCATCTTTTAATGCCCTATGGCATAAGTCAAAGATTTAAAATACTTAATATTAAAATTAAATAGTATTTTAAAAAATATTAAAATATTTATTCTTAAAATTATATAGTATTTTTAAAAAATAATTATTATAAAATGGGTAAAAGTATTTTAATGAGTATGTCCAAGTTTAAAATACTTAATATTAAAATTAAATAATATTTTTAAAAAATAAATATTATAAAAGATGTTAAATAATTTTAGAGTTATATATATATATATATATATAGGATTGGGTAAAGATTTTAGGGTGGTAAAGTTATTTTAAGGGTAAATCTAAGTTTAAAATACTTTAGCATTAAAATTAAATAGCATTTTTAATAAATAATTATTATTAAATATGTTAAATGGTATCCTCAAGTTGAAGTAACAAGACAATTAAATATTTTAAATTAAAAACATATTGTGTCAAATAAAAAAGTGTAAAATTAAAATATGAATATTGTAAAATATGATTAAAAAATTAGTTAATTAATGGGAAGAAATAAATTTTATAAAAGAAGTTAGAAAATTTTAGGATGAATATATTATTATTATTATTAAAATCCAATTTTAAGGTCACGGCCAAGCCACACACCAATTGGTGTATGAGATCTTTTTGGGACAAGAGACACACCTCCCTTAGGGTCACCTCCACACTGTTATGCTATAGATGAGAGAGAATATATAGTGTAAAATAAGTTGAAACGTTATGAGGAATATAAGTGAGAGGGGATAAATATTATAAAACAATTCAAAATATTTAGAAAACTTAAGTGGATATATAGGTTACAATCTCCTAAATCATAAATTATCATATACCCCTAAAAATTAGAAATTGGGTTGGGGTGCCATACCATTCCCTATACCTTATAACTATATAGGGGTGATGTTACCACATTAGCATTGAAGAATATTATATTAAAAATTCAGACGAAAATGTAGGGAGGATGCCAATTCTTAGTTCTAGTTTTGGTAGGGCTTAGACGTCTTGGTCTTAGTATCAACTACGAGTTTCTAATGGATGTGGCTTCCACATGTTGGATATATCTCGAGAGAGGTTGCTAGCTCCCCATCAACCATTTGTTTTGAAAAGTTCAAACAAAAATCAAATTTCATTAAAAAATAATTTAAAAAAATTAAGTTTATATGTGAACATGATTATTTCAATAAAGCTTAATGAAGTGGAGAAGATTTGGTCCATACTTAGTACAATATGATAAATCCCAAATTATAAATTAAGTTTCATTAACCACAAGATTTATTTTTATATATATAAATTTTAAATATTATAAAATAAGTGAGAGAATTTAAGTGAATATATACATTAGATTGTCTTAAATGATAATTTCTCTTTTACATATAATAATAAATAAATATTTTTAATTTCAAAAACCACTCGTAGTAATTAATCGTCAGTTTAGAGGTGCTCTATCACCCACTATATTGGCATAGGGGAGATGTTGCCACATTGGCATTAAATAATAAAAATTCAAATGAAAATGTGGGGTTGGTTCTAAGTTACTATTTGTAGTGGTATTTAGACATCTCGGTTTTAGGATGAATGAGCTATGAGTTTCTAAGGTAAGTGGATTTCATGCTATTGCATATATATGAGTAGGTTGTTAGTTCCTCATCAACAATTTATTTTGAAAAAAAAATAAAAAAATCAAACTACATAAATAATAATAATAAAATTAAGTAGGTTTATTTTTGGACATGATTATTTTCATAAAACATAATCATATGGAGAAGATTTCTTTGTATTTAGTACAACACCATAAATTCTAGAATATAAGTTTATTTTCGTTAACCATATGATCTAGAGTTATATAGATATATTTTTAAATATTATAAAACTAGTTAAAATATTTAGAGAATTTAAGTGAATATATAGATTACAATGTCTTAAATAATAAGTTGTCATTTGTGTCTAATAATTAAAACTTATTGTCATCTAAAAATTTGCACATAATAAATAATATTTGGGTTATACCACTTAGTATACATGCATATGTTGCAACATTAGCATTAAATAATGTTGTAAGCTCTAAGTTTTGTTCTCTCTTAGTTATTGTCTAAATCTTTAATCTAGGATTATGATTCCTAAAGATGATTCAGACTATTTCATATAATAAGTTGCTGAGATTTATTTTGAAAAATCACTAAGTTATTGTAATAATATATGTAGGTTTATGTGTGGAGGTAAATTTGTCAATAAAAATGTAATTGTGTGGAAAAACTTTCTGCATATTTAATACAACAAGTTAAAATACTCATAAAATTTATGTAGCTTCCCATTTCTCAGCAAATTGATTTTTGTTAACCATATAATTTAAGTTATATAGATAAATTTGAAATATTGCGAAACAATTCAAATTTTTTAGAGAACTTAAATAGGTTGTGATTCTAAGGTCGATACTACTAGAATACCTAAAGGATGGTTTTGAGTTTTCAGACGTGGTGACTTTCTTACGGTCCATGCTTTGGAGAAATCAAGTGTAATACCCCTCCACTGCTATCATACTAGCCAATGTTAGATTGATTTATATAAGAAAAGTTAGGACTCGCAGTAAAAATTTGGGTAAATAATTTATTGC
Source organism: Pinus tabuliformis (assembly GCA_031772625.1). Classification (NCBI taxonomy): domain Eukaryota; kingdom Viridiplantae; phylum Streptophyta; class Pinopsida; order Pinales; family Pinaceae; genus Pinus; species Pinus tabuliformis. The sequence continues at coordinate 264,533,943 of CM062814.1, read as the reverse complement.
AAAATAGATAAAATAAATTTAAATGCTTGGAAAATGGGACACCTAGAGATGAGACTCTTGCCAAATGAAATCTCATTGGAGAATGGGAATGGATAATTATTTAATGATAAGAATTCTAGGTCAAATTCTAGATAAGGTAAGAGTTCATCATCACCAATTTATTTTGAAAAAATAAAACAAAAATCAAACTACATAAATAATAATAATAAAATTAAGTAGGTTTATTTGTGTGCAAAAGATTTCTTTGTATTTAGTACAACATCATAAATTCCAAAATATAATTTTATTTTCATTAACCATATGATCTAGAGTTATATAGATATATTTTAAATATTATAAAACTTGTTAAAATATTTAGAGAATTTAAGTGAATACATAGATTACAATGTCTTAAATAATAACTTGTCATCTATGTCTAATAATTAAAACTTATTTTTCATCTAAAATGTTGCATCTAATAAATAATAGTTGGGTTATACCACATAGTATACATGGAGATGTTGCAACGTTAGCAGTAAATAATATTATATTAAAAATTCAAACATTTTTGGGAGGTTGTGAGCTCTCGGTTTTCTTCTCTCTCAGTTCTTGTCTATGATAATATTTAGATGTCCCGGTCTTAGGATGAACGATGTGTTCCTAATAGATGGGATTTCAGGCTATTGCATATATCTCTCTAAGTTGCTAGCTCCCATGAGACATTTATTTCAAAAAATTCATACAAAAATAAAACTACATTAAAAATAATAATAATAAAATTATGTAGGTTTATGTGTGGAGATAAATTTTTCAATAAAATCCTAATTATGTGGAAAAACTTTCTCCATATTTAATACAACATGATAAATCCCTAATTAGAAATTGATTTTTTTTAACCATTTAATTCAAAGTTATGTAGATAAATTTTAAATAGTATAAAGCACGTTAAAATACTCAAAGAATTTAAGTAACTTCCCATTTCTCAGGAATTGATTTTTGTTAACCATATAATTTAAAGTTATATAGATAAATTTGAAATATTGTGAAAGAGTTCAAATTTTTTAGAGAATTTAAGTAGGTTGTGATTCTAAAGTCGATACTACTAGAATACCTAAAGGATGGTTTTGTGTTTCGAGACATGGTGATTTGTACCTTTCTTACGGTCCACGCTTTGGAGCAATCAACTGTAATACCCCTCCATTACTATCACACTAGCCAATGTTAGATGGATTTATAGAAGAAAATTTGGGACTCAACATAAAAATGGGGATAAATAATTTATTACAAAATAAAAAAAGGAATTTAAATGCTTGGAAAATGAGACAACTAGAGATGAGACTCTTGCCAAATGAAATCCCATTGGAGAATGGGAATGGATAATTCTTTAATGATAAGAATTCTAGACCAAATTGTAGATAAGATAAGATGGATGAGAGACAAATATAAACTAAGCTCCTTAGTTGGAGAAAGATATTAAGTTTGGAAAAAAACATAAAAAGCCTCGCCGGAGAGAAAGGCGAGTTTTTATGGTAAAAGCCTGCGCAGGTTGATAAAAGATCCACAAACGTAGGACACCCTTAAAGGAATTTTTATCATGAAATTATGGAATTAAATACCCATGGAGGAGATCAGCAAGAGGTTTTTGGTCAATGGGAAAGTACTCTCGTCTTTGGGATGAACTCGAGAAATTTAGTTCTAGGTTGGGTGGTAGTGCTCACTTTTCCAAGTGACACTCTTTCAACTAATATGGTTTAATTGAATTGCATAGGATGTTTCTAGATTATTTGGCTCCTTATGCCTTATGTTATTGATTATGTAGTATACGATAGACTTCCACGTCATCTCGTTGCTTATAACATGATTAGATACTTATCTATGCGACAACTAACAAACGTAAATTTAGATGAAGTTAATATGAGATGTTTGAGCTTAATATGTGGTTATTAATATTGCATCATGGAGCCATTAGTATTATAAATGGCATGTTTTTAAGAGATTTTGTGCACAATAAGTAATTATGTGTGTTTTGGATTGAGATTTTGGTGAGGATTGTGGAATTTTCTAGTAGAGGAGTTGGAGTGGTGTGATATTCTATATTTGTGACATTTATTAACAACTAAATCCAAACGAGCTGAAAATGGACCCAGAGAAAATTGCATCTATCATTAGCTGGCCATCCCCAAAGAGTTTGTTCAAGGTTCATAGTTTTCATGGGTTGGCAAGTTTCTATCATAAATTGATAAGGAATTTTACTAAGATCTACACACCTATATTGGACACAATAAAAAAGGCAAGTCAACCTTTTTGTTGGACTGAAGCGGCAGAGAAAAGCTTCCAGAACTTGAAGAAGAAGATCACTGAAAGGCCAATTTTGAGGTTGCCTGATTTTAACAAATTGTTCCAAGTTCATTGTGATGCCAGTGGTATAGCCATTGGGGCCGAACTCAGCGAGGAAGACAAACACGTGCTTATTTCAGCGAGAAATTGAATGAAAGTAGGCAGAAGTACTCATCTTATGACAAGGAGTTCTATGTTTTCGTCCAAGCATTGAAGCATTGGAGATAGTATTTGCTAGGTAATGATTTTTTTTTGTTTTCTGACAATTCTGCGTTGCAGTATGTTCTGCAGCAACATAAGCTAAACCACAAGCATGTGAGGTGGGTTGAGTACTTGTAGAGTTTTATGTTTGTTTTGAAGCATATCAGTGGACAGGCCAAGAAGGTAGAAGATGCGTTGAGTAGGAGAGCTTTTCTCCTACAGGAGAACACGGTACAAGTGCTAGGTTTGGAACATATGACAGACTTGTATCAGACAAATGCGGATTTCAAGGAGGCTTATAAAGCCTAGCAAAACCCCTTTTTGAGGAACAATATTCCATGGCTGGACTATAACTTACAGGAGAACCTGTTGTTTAAAGGAGGACAGCTATGTATTCCCGACTGTTCGATGAGGGAGAACATCATTCGGGAGAAGCATAGTGGAGGTCTAGCAAAAAATTTCGACATTGAAAAGACCTTAGACCAGCTCAGTCACTTTTATTACTGGCCAAAGATGTGAAGAGATGTGCAGCGATTTGTAACAAGGTGTAAAGTGTGTCAGTTGGTGAAAGGACACCGTGAGAATACGAGACTCTACACACCACTGCCTATTCCGAGGAGACCATGGGACTCAGTCAGCTTGGACTTTGTCTTGGGTCTGCCAAGAACAAAGCGCGGTTATGACTCTATGATGGTGGTGGTGGACCGGTTCTCCAAAATGGCACATTTCATTCGTTGTAGAAAAACCAACGATGCCACTCATGTAGCACACCTATTTTTGACGGAGATTGTCATACTGCACGACTTGCCTAAGTCCACTGTTTTCGACAAGGATGTGAAATTTACAGGACATTACTGGCGCACCCGGTGGAAGAAGTTGGATACACAGTTGAACTTCAGCTCCGCTTATCACCCATAGATTTAGGGGAAGATGGAGGTGGTGAACTAGAGCTTGGGAAACCTACTAAGGAGCTTGATCAGAGAAAATTCACGAATGTGGGATCGTGTACTTACCCAGGCAGAATTCACTTACAATGATTCACCGAATTGTAGCACGGGGTATAGTGCTTTTCAGATCTTGTATGGCATGCATCATCGTCGAGTGCATGAGTTAGGAGATCTGGGACAACTCGAAAGATGGAGTGCTGATGGGGAAGATTTCGCCAAAGCAATGAATGACCAACATGAGAAGGTAAAGTCGAAGTTGCAAGACAACAGTAAAAAGTATAAATAGTGGGTAGATCTGAAACGGTGAGAGGCACAATTTAATGTCGGGGATGAAGTCCTCACACATTTTCACAGAGAACAGTTCCCTAAGGGTGAATACCACAAACAAAAATATAGGAAGATTGGCCCTTGCAAAATTCTGTGTAAATTCTCTGCAAATGCCTATGAATTACAACTACCTTTAGGGATAAGCATATCGCCCATCTTCAACATGGAAGATTTGTTTCCATACACTGCCAGTCCTGAAGATGACAGTTCGACACGGCCAGAAAGGGACACCTAGATGGAAAGTGGTTGTTGGATGAGGTAAATGCCTTCATCTCAGCCCCTTGAGATTGAGAGAATTCTCGACACACAGGTGGCCAAGTGAACTCGCAGGAAAGAGTACCTTCAATACCTTTTCAAGTGGAAGAACTGTCCCAATGAGGACAGTTCGTGGCTTGATGCGGCACAAATACAACGTGCAGAATATTCTTTCGAGGGCTCCTGGAACAGAGCTATGAGTTTTTGTTACCCTGGGAGCCTAATGCAAGAGCATCCAGCTCAGGGTGAACAAAATGAAAGCGTTTGTCTCATAGGATTGATAGGTTGACAGGTCATTGGTACCTGAACCTTTTAATTTTCTTTAGTTTCTAGCATTTAGGACTTAACAATAGGATATGCTTCACTTTTGTTTTTAATTTCCTTTAGTTACTGTTTTAAATCAATTACAGAATTTGCATGAAAGAATAGTTATTAAATGTAACTACATGTAACTGATTAATAGTTCTTGAAACTATTCAACAGATATTACCAAAAGAAAAAACATGAAACATTTTAGGGTGGTTATCCAGCATAATAAAAATAAGAATAGCATTATCAAATTTCCTGTGAACATCTGAATCCATCGCAACATCGAATTACATATATATTTTCCTGTTTAAGGACTAGCAAGAGTGTGTTCCTAGTAGCACTAACGAAATAGCGAATGAGCTTTTTGTTTCTTAATAGACAGTGACAATATCAAACCCAGCTGGCAAAGGAGGTCTCATGAAAGCACCAACACCAAGCAAGAAGGACGAACAACCAGTTGGAGAATCAAATACGACTTACAACAAATAAATACAACTCATAAACACCACATAGAGTGTTTGAAAAAGGAAACTACAGCTAAACAAAGGAGGGTTAGAGCACCCTTCAATACAATCACAACAAAGATACTACATGAATTTACAGGTACAATATAAAAATGAATACATCTTTTTCTTTCATTTTCAAGCATATTCAAGTTCATAAATAGAATGTTCAAGTTCTACAGCACGAAGAAAAAAGAAAAAACACATTGTATGTCATCAGAGGAGTTGGGTTCCAAAACCCAACATAAAAACCCTACATACAAACTATAAATTCTAAATAACAATTGAACTATGACTTGAAAACCCTGACCAACAAGTTTGGAACCGTGACCTCATACCAGTCTAACCACTTGAGAACAACGAGGGTTTCTAAGCCTATGCTTACCTAGGAGTAGTGTTGAGCCGGAGGAAGGAATCGATAGGTTACCAACCAGTAAGGGAACCTTGCTCACAAAGGATCAAGACCCTTAGCACGATAAGAAAAACCAATTGCAAAACTAATGTAGAGAATGGGGACTTACCGTTTGTAGACGATGAGTTGAGGTCGAATGCTAGGTCACTTGGTGGCTGCGACCTGAAATCACCGAACCAAATAACAAATTACACTGCTAAAAAAACATTGTGAGCAAAGGAAACAATACAGGGGCAAATGTACTTAGGAGAAATCAACCGTACATAGCACCCACAAAACCTTCAGGGCCAAGGAACCCATTTGCAGAAGACAGAGAGTCGAGCTTCGAAACCCTCGAGCTAACCAATGGATAGAAGAGAATAGATAGCGCCATTATATCAATAAAACCCAGCTAGTAGAACAGAGCCATGACCGAATAGTGTAAACAGAGTCTAGTTAATAGAGTCAAGTTAAGGACGGAAGCACAAACAGAAAGGTCACAAAACCACTTGCAGAGACCCAAGTGAACCAGAGCACCGTGTGAACAAGCCAAAAAATAATGGAGTAAACTGAGCCATTAATGTCCATAGTACAATACAAGGTGAGAGGAAGGAATTTGAGGTAGAGGCAGGTGTATGCCTCACAACCAACGCATACCAATCAAACAAAAAAAAAATCAAGATAATATCTAGCTGCCCTCAAATCACACATTTAATAATTTGATTGCTCATCATTCATATAATTTCATTAATCAATATTCATGTCCAGACTACAGTACAGGGCTGGTCTGATCAATTATGCAAGTTGGAAAATTTTGTCCCCACAATAAACTACATCCCAAATCTACTTTGTTACCACATTTAGAATTTGGAAATGACTTTAATATATATTAAAAAGTTTAAAATTCATACTCAAATACAACTAATAATTGATAAGATAAACACAGAAAATAAAAATGATAAAGACTTTAAATATTACTCCAAAACAATAATTATAACTGTAAATATTGATAGTAAAATTGTTATAATTGTATGAAATATCGTCGGTTTCAAGGAAAAGGTCCAAACGAAACACATGCAAAAAAATAAGGAAAAGTACAGGGCCTTCCTAAATTTCCTGAAACAGTGAAACTAATCTTTCTTTTTGGATTGTGATGGGTGAATGTAAGGGATGACACGCTCTAATGGCCAGTTGCAAATTCCTTGGTGTGATACGTTTAACCTTGAGATCTTTACTGGCATTTCCTGCCAGTTCTAAAACATGTGCAGTAACATTCTCCAGAACGCCTGCAACATATACGCCTATGGTAGCTCCTACCTTACATTTGAAGATACTCGAGACTTTAACACACCATGGATCAACTGCAATAAGAAAAACATTTCAGTCCACGTATTATAGGAGCCCTTTGTCAAAGTATTTGAATTGTTTCAAAGCTTAAGAAAGATATTTCTCTCAAGGAAAAATGCTAGCTAGAATTACTTCATCAGAATCAAGATTTTGACATGAAAATTTATAGAAAATAGATAGATAAAAACCAAGTCTAGAGAGTTCAACCTATTATAGGAATTGTGTGTAGTTCTTGTTCACAGAAGTATTTGAGATGTTTCATCTTGAAAACAAATCTCTGGAATTAATTCAGTTGAATCATGAAAATCGATAAATGCAAATGCAAGTAAAAGAACTGAAAAACCTACTCCGCATAGTAACCGAGGCATGTTTTTGGATTGCAACGCATGAGATTGTTCTTTCTTGGTGAATTACTACCATATGGGTTGAGATTTTCATGATTTTATTTTGAAATTTTAAATTTTAAATTACTTTTTACTTATTTATAATAATTTAATTTAGAATTATAATTTAGTTATTTTTTAATAATTTTTAATTTGGTATCATAAAATAAAATAAATGTAATGATGTTTATTTTCTTTGGGCATATTTCTAATGTATATGATTATGCTAGTTGTTAGACATTTATCTAATGAAATATTTAATAAGTTGTTAGATATTTATAGGCTTTCAAGACACTTATCTAATACAATATTGAATAGTGGCAAGGTAAGCTAAGGGCTATGTGTTTCTAATTGATTTTGTTTGTCATGAGTTTAAAATGGTAGGATATCAAAGCAAGAATCAACAAAGTAGAAAGAGTAAAACAAAAAAAGAGAGGAAATATGTGCTCATAATGGATGTGGAGAGCATATCCCTGATTGGCTAGGGAGAATCCCAGCCACACAATTAGTGTTTCAAAAGTTGAATCTCAAGTTTTGAAAACACACATCCATAAAGTAGAAAGAGTATAAGATATAAAAGGGGAAAGATGTGCTCATAATGGATGTGCAGAGCATATCCCAGCTTGGCTGAGGAGAATCCCAACCACACAATTAGTGTTTCAAAACTTGAGTCTCAAGTTTTGGCAACTCACATCCATAAAGAAATTGAGTAGGAGACTTCATGGTTACAAATCCATCTATAAAAGAATGTTGATGTCAGAAAAATCACAACTAAGACGAAGATCACTCAATTAATTTCTCTATATCTACTATTGTCTATAATATTTTGGATGGCAAGCTCACCTATTGCAGAGGTCAAGTTGTTGCGTTCCAGGTGCAAAAAAGATTTCTCCCTTGGCATTATTAGTTTTGGTAAAAGTAATGACTAGAGCTAAAAAAATTAACTATTATGGTTATGTTTTAGTTGAAGCAACTAAGGTTTCCTAAAAAGAGGAATTTTGATATTACAAAAATTTAAAAATTAGTCTCTACAAGCAATATAAACAAATGTTTGTAATACAAGCAAATAAAGATGATTTCTTCTCCCAAGATATCATCCTTACAAGAATTGTGTGGAGATCTTGTTCACATAAGTATTTGAATTATTACATAGCTTCATTGGAGATGTTTCATCCTAAAAACAGATTTCCGGAATTACTTCAGTTGAATCATGAAAATCCATAAATACAAATGCAAGTATAAGCACTGAAAAACCTGCTCCACTTAGTAACCGAGGCATGCATGTGAAGTCCTTGGGCCAACTTGAAGCTGAAATAATTGGGATATCTCATTGTGAAAGTTTGAATATACCAACTGAGGATGAATTATCACAAAGACTGAACCTTTGTACAATTACTGACAAAATTATCAGGAGACCAAATTAATTCTTTAAGGTTCACCTATTTGAATTGAGATATGCAACCTGGGAAGGATTGTGACTATTGTAGTGGCTGAGGCGGTCGCATCGGTTGGGAAGAATCAGTGGCAGAAAAATCGGGTCAATTGTACAAGAAATGGTCACATGGTCGAGCATGATGGAAGTTTTCTGAGTTCATCGGTGCCATATGATTGTTACCAAGTCTGTAGCCAATTGTGGATTGATTGATTGAACCAAGATGTGTTGACATAGATCCTATTCTAGTGTATATTTCAAGGTAAATAAGTGCGTGAAGTATTATGAAACTAGAGCAGACTAAGTGTGATTGTCACATGATTTGATATTGTTGTTGCTTTCTCATGAATCCATGATTGCCACACTACCAAAATTGTCACACTGAAGTTTGATGACCAATTTTCCATCTTGATAGGTGCTGAGATCATTCTGGAAAGGCCCTATCTAGCCCCACTAGTCGAGTCGATTTTCATGAGGTTTGAGTTTGACATTGGTTGAAAGTCTGTATCATACTCTTATCGAGTTCTTTAGGCATATTGAAGCACTCTAGCTGGCCGAGTTCATAATTTTTCAGTTGCTTCGTTGAAAGTCAAGTTGTCAAGACAAGATATGTAGAGCAAAGTGGCATGGCTGAAACACTGAAAGTGCTTGATAGAAACACTCAAGACTCTATCAAAGAGTGAGATCATTATATTCACAAATACATAGATTAATCCCACTTGGGATTTATTTTTCACTAACACTCCGCTACTGCCGCACACTAATATTGATGACTCGTCGAACTATCGTCGTCATACAAACATGTGTGATTAATGTTCTAATAGATGTATACGTGTGCCAGGGATCCAATATCTAGTTACTGGGCATCCTTAGTAGACAGCACGAGTGGAGGACCAGTCTCCTTTGTAGTAGAGATCCTCATAGGGGTCATTGTGGGTGGAGAAGCCCCACGAGAACAAAGTGGTACTTAGAGGTAGTGGGTCTGCATCGTCTAGTCAACCATAGATGTTTAGTACTTAAAAACATATTGATGAGTATCGTCATTTACTCACCAATACTCCAACGCTTGAAGCAAAGGAAATGAAAGAGGAAGCTATTCACACTTTGGGTGACTCAAGCCATTCATGCCTATGTATGATACAACATGAACTCTTAGAGGATCTTGTAAAGAGGTTAGTCTCACAATTTCCACTCGTCTTAGCGAGGTCATATCTCTAACATCGCCTCTACTTCCTTACAATAATGATCTCATGATGGAGATATTGCAGTTGATAGTGGAAATCCTTCAAGCGTTGAACAACAAGGTGCTTGCTACCTTTGAGAAGTGGTGCAAAATATTAGAACCCATGGCAAAGTTTAGATTTTGCACATTCATGCTAAGTTTGAAATGTGACGACTTAATCCTATATAGATTTCAAAAAATTTACGCGAGAGTTACATGAGCTCATCGAGACCGTGTCAAAACAAGCATGCAAAATATTGTGTCCTTGTTCTTAGAGGGACATGCTCACATCTGCAAGATACTAAGATCCAAACTATTGACCATTTGGAGGAAGGAACTAATTGTATCACGAGCTGCCTATGATATAGTGAAGAAGTAGGTCATGCAAAACATAATTGTTTTTAAACAAACCTCCCAAACTATAGAGTGGGTTTTAGCATTATATAGTGTAATAGTCTACTTTCTTACTTAATATACTTGACCTATTTGATTTTCTTTCTATAGCAGTGGTGTTTAGACTACTATCACCTATTTTAATCTAGTTATACTAATCTTCTAGTCTCTCTCTCTCTGTTTTTCTTTTCTTTAGGCCTTCCTCAATCAAGTTTACATACCATGATAATACACTTCTCTATCCTTAAGCATAGAATTAGTAATTTTCAATATTAGTTGTAACCCTCTTCATAGGGGTACCTCATCCAAGTCTTCCCTCCCTCCTTAAAAGGTCTAGCAAGTGTTTCTATCCTTCCTATTCTCCTTAACCCTAAATTTTCTGTGACATAAACTATTTTTTTTTTAAATTGTTTAGCTCTTAGTTGGCCCTTAGGTCTCATATTTGAAATTGTAACTATGATACCACTTGTCACATCTCCGGTGAATATTTTTTTTGGTCAAGTGTCCACATATACATTAATCATCACTTTATCAGTAAATCACAACCACAAGCACCAAGCTGTATAGTAAATATATTAACAATCAATCAAGTTAACTCATATATATATATATATATATATATATATATATATATCTTGTCATGCTTCTCTTCATAATTTTTTTCTTTCCTACAACCCTTTTGGCTCTTTTTTGGTTGTTGTTTCAATTTTCATCCTCCAAAGTTGTAGCAACTCAACAAAGTAAGCCAATGCTCACTTAGATAGGAGGAATCATTGGTCCTGGCATCCCCCCTCAATGAGGGTTAGAGGTAAAATATATTGCTCAAAGGAAGGTAAAATGCATGGCTCATCTCCTCTATACTCTTATTACATTAGTTTGTTTTTTTTTTTTTTTTTTAACTCTTTATGCAAACAATAACTTTCTTTCTTATTTCTCGAGAAGGGTGAAATTTGCCTCTAGTAATTGCTCATCCCTCATGGGTATGATGTCCTTTGGTGCCAGAAGTCAGATATCAAGTTCTATGGAATATTTTAACTATCTTTATTCAAGGTATTCCTATTTAAGTTATTAACTTTTATTTTTATTCTCTAACCATTGGAAATTTATTGTGTTTTTGCACCTTACACGAAGGGAGTAGAGAGCACTCTGACTAGTAAGACTCATCTTCATTTCCCTTAATTTATTGGTGACCCAAAATAGGTTCTCATGCTATTTTTTCCCCTGGAAAAATCGTAATATTTCATTATGATTGAAAAATTACATGTTGTAGATGCCTTCTGGCATATGCTGTAAAAACACATTCAAAATTGTTGTGCAAAAAAGATGCAAAGATCCTTCATCACCACGCAGGGTGTACGGATTCAGGAAACTAGTCATGTAAAGCAAAAATATAAATTAATGTACAGGTGGGAAAAAAGTCAGACTTTTCTCCCTTTTTTCTTCTCAACCTTTCTCCAAACCCCCTGTGACTCTGTTGGAGTTATAAGTGCTAACGCTGTTTCAGCCACAGGTTGTGGATTGTCTTTATCGTAGTCTTATGTGTCTGATATGCGTTGGCATTTGTTTCTGCCCATATCCATAGTTTCTGATATACTTTCTAGTGTTGTGTCTATTTGTTCTTGTGGGTTTGTTTTTTCTACTATTGGTTCTTTTTTCATCTGGCTGGTTTCAGTGGGGTTGGTAAATTACATTTCTTCTTCCTCCTCGTCATCCGGGGCGGGGGTGCAAAAAATTGCCATCCCTTAGCTTGCTTTTCTATTTTCTTCTTTCTGCGATTACCTTTTTTGTTTGCTCGACATGAGCTTTGTAGATGTCCTGTTTGTCGGCAAATTCGTCATCCGAATGTAATATTTTCATAATCTAGGACCTGTGTCGAGCTCCTTTGTCTATGATTTAGCTGAATTTGATCTGGCAGGCCTTTGCTGAGGTCTACTTCCACACATATTCGTGCAAAAGTATATATTCTTTCCTCTATTCGTTGGGTGTCCATTTTGATGTAGCGTCCAATAGTGTTTACGATTCCAGCTAGTACTTGATTATTCTAGAGATGTATTGGGAGATTGTGAAGCCGCACCCAAACTGGCATTTTGGAGATGACCATAGTATTTGCATCAAAATCTGGGAACCATGGTGTGATGAAGAGTCCAGTGGATCCCCATAACCAAGGTCCTTCCTATATTACTATGTCTCTGTCTATTGCTGATTGAAATTTCACTATGAAAAAACCCTTGGAGCAGAGATGTATTTCGCATTGTGTGGTCCACTTCGTGAAGATCCAATAAAATAGATGAGCTGGTTTGGGAAAAAAATAGTTAAATCTACAAATTATTGCTTCCCTTTCATATATTGTGCAACGCTCATCTAATTTTGGTGTTTCTATATTGTATTCCGGCGTATGATCTAGTTGTTCCACAATGTATGGTCTCGCGTCCATACCTGTTTGTTTCGGTGCTGCTCCTTCTGTGTTTCTCCCTTGTAGGGCATTTTTGAAGGAAATGATGCCTCGTTTTTTCCTTATTGAACTAGTACCACTTCCTTCAGCACTGTCAGGAATCCTGTTATTGTCAATTGCTCCCCCTCTTATCCTTAGATTGAGGATGATTGTTGACATTGATGTAATTTTGTATTCCCACAGGTATTTTGTGTCTTGTAGCACTCTGCCCCCATGTATCAGGGTTTGAGTTTTGATGGGGAATCCCAGCCATTGCATTATGATTTTCTGCAGTTGCTCTACTGAATCTGTCTCTTTTACCCAAATTATTTTCAATTTACCTTCGAGGGTTTTCACAAAGACTTGAAAGCTGTATGGTCTTACTAGGGTTTCAGATTTTGTTTTCTGTAGATCTAACCCTCTGCTTTTGCTCTGCATCTTTTGCTTACTTCGAAATGTCTTTCCGTGAGTGTGCTTCCAGATCTAACCAGAATAGGGGCAGATATGCTCTACAGAGGTCTAGATTGGAGATCCGAAGACCCGATCTGTGCACAATTCTGTTGATCGATGAATATGATGCCCAATCTGGGCTCAAAGGCGATTGTTCGGACATATGGAAAAGAAGATCTACATAATAGTTCCATTCGGAGTTTTGACCTAAAAAGAGCTTAATATTTTCTTCATACCTTTTGCTTTGTCGGCGGTCTACCATCCTGAGAGCTCCATTGTTACTCGAGGTAGCACCCTCCAATGTAGTTGCTGCCACAGAGCAGAATTTCAAAGGCTCGATCCTTCTGCATTTGAGAGGCATAGCCAGCCTTGTTGGGCCTATCGGGGGTTTATCAGCAGTACTCGCCTCATTTTGCATCAGGTTCGTCTGGATTCGCACCTCCGCACTTCTTTTAAACTCTGACTGCAGCAAATGACGTGATACCCTTTCTCTGAGTCGTGTAAAGTTGATCAGTACCCGTCGAGTGGATTCAGACTTCTCACTTATGGAATCTTCAGATGTTTGACAGGCGCGGGTAGATCTGGGAGCCATTTCCTTCGTAGGTTCGAACTCGGGTCACCGCAGCAGATCTCGTCCTCAACAATCGTTACTTACTCAGGTTCTCATGCTATTATCCCATAATATGGGCTAATTTCCCTTTACATGTTTCCAATGACATATTAGCCCAAGGAGTGCTGAGTTGCTCAAACAATGTGTATATTGTTTAAGTGTTCGATAAGGACACTTATCAAACAACTAGGGTTGTTACTAGTCATGAGCTAAATGTTTCTCTTAAAAATGTATGGCTGAGAGGCCACAACTTTACTAATATTTTTTAATTAACCTCATGACAACACCTTCAATGTTTTCTCCTTCATTTTCTTTTAGAGTTACTTTTTAGAACAAACAGAAGATAACAATGGCCCTTTTGGATATGATCCTTGTAAGATTTTTTAAAATTCATAAAGCATTTTTCTTTGTTATTTCAAATGTGAGCTTATGGTCAAGATTTATAATTTGGTGTTGATTTCTTTTTCTTATTTATTTTTCAACCATAGTGGTGGGGTTTTCTTCTTAGCTAAAGGTAAAATCAACTTTGTAATTGCAACTTAAGCTTTACAGCTTATTACAAATTTATTATATTCATTTTGTATGGTCATTTTGGTTCCCTATATCCTTCCTTTCTTACAGTAAGTAGGGCCATAGTTTCTTTCATGTTTTACCATATAATTAATGTATAGAGGCATTGTTTCCACTACATGCAATTTAAGTTTCCACCGAAATTTAGTTAATACATATTTAAAGAGTTATATGTAGTTATATCATAAAGGAAAGGATTATTTTCCCTATAGAGAACTCTTTTTTTTACTAGGGTTATGCTAAAAAGTGACACATGTCGTACAATGAGGTACTTGCCCTTCCTTTTTTATTAATTATTTACTACGTGATAAAATCCTTAAATTTTTTTTCTAATAAAATAAATACTAAATACAAGGGAGCAATTCTCACGCATACATTTATAATTTACAGAGACTATACAATGCCCTTTTAGTTTAATCACCTATCCTCTGTACTCTTTCTCCCCTACATTTTCTCATTGTTTTCTCTTCCTGCAACAACAATTTCAAGATACATAATACAAGCATGGAGGCATTTATTCACTAACAAGCCATACACACTCACCATAGTTTTCTAACTAGATACACACATTAGCTTTCCCCTTTTTTAATTATTTCTCTTAGTGACAAAGACCTTCTAGGCCTCATGACTTCCGCCAACCATCTTCCCTTGGTAGGAGTGTTTTCATGAAATAAATATGTTTTCAATCTTCCAATCCTAACATTCAAGATATTTTTCACCAGTATCTATCTCCAGGTAGGGTATTGGTGGTTGTTATCTTTCTCTTCTACAGAAGCCCAAGTCAAGAGTCACAATGATGACATACATCTCCATCCAGCATTAATCTCGTGAACTCCTTTAGCAAATCTTTGCACAACCATTTCCTCTATTGTTCCCACTTTCTCTTCCTACATTCTCTTCTTCTTTGAGCTTGTCACCCACCCCCCAAAGAGAAGAAAGGTCTCGTGGAAGTGAGGAGTTCTCCATTTTTTCTCTTTTTTTTTTAGGGCATAACTAGTTCATTGATTATTTTCTCACTAAAAAGGGAAGGCTTAACTCCCCTAAGGGTCTTTGTCACATTTTCCCAACAAATATATATATATATATATATATATATATATATATCCACTTATTTTGCTAACATAAAATATTCACACACATATTACTGGTATAATAATTTCCTATAACATTAACACACATCTATATTACAATATTCCAAATTTGTCAATAAAAAATATGTATATATTTTCTATCATTTAATTTGTTCATATCTCTTAAAAATTCTAGTCCTAAATCATAAAGTACTTCACTCTTTTACCAAATATATTACAAAAAGAAATTAACCAAACATAACACAAAACAATTACATTATATTACTTAAAACATGAAACCTATATTACTTTAAAAAAACACCTTTTAACAATTCAACATCCTTGAAATTTACTATTTCATAAAATAATATGTAACATTTTGTTATTTCCAATAAAAAATTACTTTAAAAAATATAAACATTTAAAATAAAACTTGAAAACAAAACAATAATGACCTAAAAATTAATTAAAACAAAGATCTAAAAATTTAAAATAGAATTTAAACCCAAAATCATAATAATTTGTATCACATATTATTTTAAATCCATGGTTGACTAAACATAATCATATGATAATATATGAAGTACAGTGGCAACATCATTATACATCCAAACTAGGACAGCCGCACATAAACAGATCATATGCAGATTATGCAAGTTGGAAAATTTTGTCTCTACAGTAAAGGACATCAGAAATCTACTTTGTTACCATATTTAAAATTTGGAAATTACTACAATATCATATTAAAAAGTTTAAAATTCATACTCAAATACGACTAATAATTGATAAGATAAAAGTACAACATAAAAATGATAAAAATGTTAAATATTACTCTATAACAATAATTATAACTCTGTAAATATTTTCTTATAATAAAAATTGTTATAATTGTATGAAATATCACCAATTTCGGTAAGTTTCAAGGGAAAAGGTCCAAACCAAATCCATGCAATAAAATAAGGAAAAACATACGGCATTCCTAAATTTCATGAAACAGAGAAACAGAAAAACTAATCTTTCTTTGTGGATTTGCCAGAAAGTGACGGGTGAATGTAAGGGATGACACCTCCACCAGAGATAACACCTTTGAACAAAGTATCAAGTTCTTCATCTGCTCTAATGGCCAGCTGCAAATGCCTTGGAGTAATACGTTTAACCTTGAGATCTTTACTGGCATTTCCTGCCAGTTCTAAAATCTCTGCACAAACATACTCCAGAACGCCTGCAGCATATACTGCTGCGGTAGCTCCTACCCTTACATTTGAAGATACTCGAGACTTCAAGAAACGGTGGATCCGTCCCACTGGAAACTGCAATAAGCAAAACATTTCAGTCCACATATTACAGGAGCCCTTTGTCAGAGTATTTGAATTGTTACAAAGGTTGAAAAATGATATTTCTCTCAGGAAAAAGCATGCTAAAATTATTCTTTAGAATCAAGATTTTGACATGAAAATTTATAGAAAATAAACATATAGAAACCAAGTCTAGAGAGTTGAACATATTACAGGAATTGTGTGGAGTTCTTATTCACAACAATTATTACAGAGCTTCATCGGAGATGTTTCATCCTCAAAATAATTGTCTAGAATTACTTCAGTTGAATCATGAAATCGATAAATACAAATGCAAGTAAAAGAACTGAAAAACTGCTCCACATATTAACCGAGGCATGTATTCGGATTGCCACGCATGACATTGCTCTTGATTAGTGAATTACTATTGTAGGGGTTGAGATTTTGATGCTTTTATTTTTAAATATTAAAATTTAAATTATTTTTTACTTATTTATAATAATGTGATTTAGAATTATAATTTAGTACTGTTTAATAATTTTGAATTTTTAATATAAATAGTATAAAATGTATAATAAAATAAAATAAATTTACTGATGTTTATTTTTTTTTGGGTATATTTTCAATGTATATGATTATGCTGGTTGTCACATATTAGACACTTATCTAATATAATATTTAATAAGTTGTTAGATATTTATAGTTTTTCAAGACACTTATCTAAGATAACATTTAATAGTGACAAGGTGAGCCAAGAGCTATGTGTTTCTTCTTCCTCTTTTCTCTTTTTGACAACACACATCCATAAAGAAATTGAGTAGGAGACTTCATATTTACAAAGCCATTCACAACTAATAGGGAGATCGCTCAATTAATTTTTCTATATCTGCTATTGTCTACAATGTTTGGGATGGTACTTTTTCATCATTGATGCACCGCCACTTGCTTCACGTATTTGTAGAGGTCAGGCTATTAGGTTCTAGGTGCAAAAGAAATTCTCCCTTGGAATTATTAGTTTTGCTAAAAGTAATGACTAAAGCTAAAAAATGGACTATTATGGTTATGTTTTAGATGAAGTAATTAGGGTTTCCAAAAAAGAGAAATTTTGATATTGCAAAAATTTAAAAACTAGTCTCTACAAGTAATATAAACAAATATTTGTAATACAAGCAAATAAGGATGATTTCTTCTCTAAAGAACTGTATATGAGTTGTAATGTATGAGAAATGAGATGTAATGTATGTGAGTGAACACCTTCATGTATGAAGGAGACTTTTCAGAATTTATGGAGAATGGATTCTCAAGCTATCAACCAACCTAATTTCCATAAAATTAGACTTTTGTGTTTTGTCTATTGTTCATTGGCTATTGTGATCCCTTTTCTTATTGAAGAATTTAATTTTTTTTTTCATGTATAGCTACTTGTTGATTGAAGAATAAAGAAAGAAGTGATTGCATCAAAAGAAGTATTTATCAATTGTGAAAATCTATTCTAGTCCTAGCTACACTAAAATTTCAACACATGAGCCTGAGAACCACCCTACTTGGGAGATCCTAAAGGGAGTGGAATCCTAACTATGTGGGGGTTTTAAACAAAAGGTAGTGGAATCCTACCTATGTGGGGGTTTTAAAGAAGTTACAGTTTTTTATGTCTAGTTTTTGTTGTTTTCGGTACAATGATTTTTCCTCTAGTGGTTTTGTGGTCCATAGTTTTTAACCCATGGTTTTGCTATTTCTATTAAGGAACTATGCCTGGATTCTTATAGAGCTTAAACGGTTTAACAATTTATAAATGGAACAAGACATATGTATCGTATTATAATATTGTAAAGATAGATATATTTGAAAAAATATTTTTTATTTCCTAAATCATTTTGTTAATGTGTATATTTGTATCGTATCTTATCTCTTTTGTTTTACTAATAATTTAGTTGAATCAATTAACTGTATCAAGTTCAAACCTAAAAGCATAAAAAATATGTACGTTTCTTTAACAAAAGTAGTTGGCCTCCACGATGGAAGACCGTTACCTCATAACACCATCGATCTAGTTCAAAAACCACCCGCAACTATAAACTATGAAGTGCGCAGCATCACTGACCCACATTCGATAGACTCGAGTTTTAAATGGGTATTCAATACCAATAACCACAGAACCTCCAAGATGACTACTCCAACTTGAATGTGTGTGGAACATTGTAATTAAGACAAGAAATAAATCTGCTGCTATAGCCAGTTATTTCCTGAAAGTATAGAGGGTTGTAGACCGAGATTTCTAAAAGAGATTAAAGAACCAATAACTAGAGTGCCCAGTCAGGTTCGAGGCTAAGTGCAGTTTCGTAATTGACAGTCACGCACACAATGTATCAAAACCAGCAATGAAGCCTAATAAGAGAAAGGAATTGCTAAACAATGAATTAGTAATTGAGTACACTATCACTACCCAATAAATCAATGGTTTAAGGCAAACAACAACATCTAGGTCAGATATATGAATACCGAATTGATGAGGTTTCTTCCCCAACACAATCTTGTCCGCATCGACGAGTCAGTTTTCGCAGTTGTTATTCGCCGAAAACTCTCTACTTAAAAACTCGTCCTCAACTATAGCGACCGGAGAGACGCTTTGAAAACTCTCTACTTAAAAACTCCCCACTGCTCGCTTCAATTCAAAATCAATGTTGTCTGTCTAAAATGTAGAATTGACGTACCTTTTCACCCAATGGTTTTACCTTTTCTTACACAAAATCAAACATCAAGTGGACTAGCAAGGAACAACCGGATGTGGGGATGTGTCGTACGACCAAAGGAAAACATCAAAACCAGCGCAAACCAAAAGGATGCAGTCAAGGGGGTTTCTGGAGGTGGTCCAAAAAGATATTTCTAAGAATTTTTTCTTAATTCTAAACACAGCGAGAAGCCATTAATGTCCATAAGATTTTAACGGTTCTTCATGTGTGTGTCGAATTGATATTTTAACAACCATTAACCATAAGATCTATACCATCCGATAGATGTCATAAGAGGTGTCTGGAATAGCAAACGGTTTTCACAAAGGAACCTAGCGCACGCCGGTTTACACGGATCTCTCATTGAATAGTAAAGGTCACAGACATATATCATTTCACAACAATGAGCAACATAAACAATGAAAAAATCAAAAGGAAATTGCAGTATCAATATTGGAAAACAGTAGAACCTGTAGGCCCGCACGAAATGAGCGAGAAACCGGATTTTTTTTCTCAGTTTTATCATTAGCGGCTGTGGTGGATTTTCCCTTCTGGGGGACCTTCGCACCTTTGACGGATTGATTGCCTTCGACTTTCGGTAGGCCCTCGGCACATTTGCCAGATTGATTCTCTCCCACAACCATTGTGTCTTCCTCGTATAAACGCTTGGAAAATCAAGTAGATCTAAAGACCTGCAAATGCCGTTTTTTTTCTCAAAACCCACTTTACATGGGTTACAGATATCCCCCACTCTAGGATAATGCAGAAAGAAAACAGCTTAATAGAGCAGTGCGAACGTGCAGAAAGACTTTGTATTTGAGCATGAAAAACAGTAAATAAAAGACATGAATAAGTACATTGAGTTTTCAGAGGTGGCGATGTGCACCTTTCTTACTCTTCGGTCCGCTCTTCTGAGCAATCAAGAATGGTATTGGGCTCTTCTTATCTCTCTATTTATAGAGATTAGGTAGGGAATTGAGTAGGGGTAAAAGTACTTTAAGGGTTAAGTGCAAGATTAAAATACTTAGTATTAAAATTAAGTGATATTTTAAAAAATATTAAAATATTTATTCTTAAAATTAAATAGTATTTTTTAAAAATAATTATTATAAAATGGGTAAAGTACTTTAAGGGTAAGTCCAAGTTTAAAATACTTGGTATTAAAATTAAATACTATTTTTAAAAAATAATTATTATAAAAGATGTGAAATAATTTTAGAGTTTTATATATATATATATATATATTTATTTTAGGATTGAGTAAAAATTTAGGGGTAAAAGTATTTTAAGGGTAAATCTGAGTTTAAAATACTTTAGTATTAAAATTAAATAGCATTCTTAATAAATAATTATTATAAAATATGTTAAATGGTACCCTTAAGTTCAAGTAACAAGAGAATTAAATATTCTAAATTAAGAAAACAGTGTGTCAAAAAAATTTGTAAAATTAAAATATGAATATTGTAAAATATGTTTAAAAAACTAGTTAATTAATGGGAAGAAATAAATTTTATAAAATAAGTTAAAAAATTTCACGATGAATATATTATTATTATTATTAAAATCTAATTTTAAGGTCACGGCCAAGCCACACACCAATTGGTGTATGAAATCTTTTTGGGACAAGAGACCCACCTCCGTGAGGGTCACCTCCACACCTTTATACTATAGACGAGAGAGAATATATAGTGTAAAATAAGTTGAAATGTTATGAAAAATATAAGTAAGAGGGGAGAAATATTATAAAACAATTCAAAATATTTAGAAAATTTAAGTGGATATATAAGTTACAATCTCCTAAATCATAAATTATCATGTACCCATAAAAATCAGTGATTGGGTTAGGGTGTTATACCATTCCCTATACCCTATACCTGTATAGCGGTGATGTTACCACATTAGCATTAAAGAATATTATATTAAAAATTCCAACAAAAATGTTGGGAGGATTCCAATTCTTAGTTCTAGTTTTGGTGGGGCTTAGAGGTCTTGGTCTTAGTATCAACTATGAGTTTCTAACAGATGTGGCTTCCACGTGTTGGATATATCTCGAGAGAGGGTTCTAGCTCCCCATCAACCATTTGCTTTGAAAAGTTCAAACAAAAATCAAATTTCATTAAAAATTAATTTTATATGTGAACATGATTATTTCAATAAAGCTTAATGATGTGGAGAAGATTTGCTCCATACTTAGTACAATATGATAAATCCAAAATTAGAAATTAAGTTTCATTAACCATAGGATTTAATTTCATATATATAAATTTTAAATATTATAAAATAAGTGAGACCATTAAAGTGAATATATACATTAGATTGTCTTAAATGATAATTTCTCTTTTACATATAATAATAAATAAATATTTTTTTTTTTCAAAAGCCACTCATAGAAATTAATCATTAGTTTAGAGGTGCTCTATCACCCACTATATTGACATAGGGGAGATGTTGCCACATTGGCATTAAATAATAAAAATTCAAATGAAAATGTGGGGTTGGTTCTAAGTTACTATTTGCAATGGTCTTTAGACATCTCGATTTTAGGATGAATGAGCTATGAGTTTCTAAGATAAGTGGATTTCACGCTATTGCATATATATAAGTAGGTTGTTAGTTCCTCATCAAACATTTATTTTGAAAAAATCAAACAAAAATCAAACTACATAAATAATAACAATAAAATTAAGTAGGTTTATTTGTGGACATGATTATTTTCATAAAACATAATTGTATGGAGAAGATTTCTTTGTATTTAGTACAACACCATAAATTCCAGAATATAAGTTTATTTTCGTTAACCATATGATCTAGACTTATATAGATATATTTTAAATATTATAAAATATTTAAAATATTTAGAGAATTTAAGTGAATATATGGATTACAATGTCTTAAATAATAATTTGTCATTCCTTCTAATTATTAAAACTTATTTGTCATCAAAAAAGTTGCACCTAATAAATAATAGTTGGGTTATACCACTTAGTATACATGGATATGTTGCAACATTAGCATTAAATAATATTATATTAAAAATTCAAACATAAATTTTGGGATGGTTTTGTTCTCTCTTAGTTCTTGTCTATGGTAATATTTAGATGTCTCGGTTTTAGGATGAACTATGGCTTGCTAATAGATGGGATTTCAGACTATTTCATATATCTCACTAAGTTGCTAGCTCCCATGAGACATTTATTTTGAAAAATTCACACAAAAATAAAACTACATTAAAAATAATAATAAAAGAATTATGTAGGTTTATGTGTGGAGATAAATTTTTCAATAAAAATGTGATTATGTGGAAAAACTTTCTCCATATTTAATACAACAAGTTGAAATACTCAGAAAATTTATGTAACTTCCCATTCCTCAACAAATTGATTTTTGTTAACCATTACAACAAGTTGAAATACTCAGAAAATTTATGTAACTTCCCATTCCTTAACAAATTGATTTTTGTTAACCATATAATTTAAAGTTATATAGATAAATTTGAAATATTGTGAAACAATTAATTTTTTTTTTTAGAGAACTTTAGTAGGTTGTGATTCTAAAGTCGATACTACTAGAATACCTAAAGGATGGTTTTCAGTTTGCAGACGTGGTGAATTTCACTTTTCTTAGGGTCGAGGAGCAATCAAGTGTAATACCCCTGCATTGCTATCATACTAGCCAATGTAAGATGGATTTTTAGAAGAAAAGTTAGGACTCGCCGTAAAAATGGGGGTAAATAATGTACTACAAAATAGATAAAAGAAATTTAAATGCTTGGAAAATGGGACACCTAGAGATGAGACTCTTGCCAAATGAAATCTCATTGGAGAATGGGAATGTATAATTCTTTCATGATAAGAATTCTAGGTCCAATTCTAGATAAGATAAGATGGATGGGAGATAGATATCAATTAAGCTCCTTAGTTGGAGAAAGATGTTAGTTCCCCATCAAACATTTATTTTGAAAAAATAAAACAAAAATCAAACTACATAAATAATAATAATAAAATTAGGTAGGTTTATTTGTGGACATGATTATTTCCATAAAACATAATCATATGGAAAAGATTTCTTTATATTTAGTACACCACCATAAATTCCAAAATATAAATTTATTTTCGTTAACCATGTGACCTAGAGTTATATAGATATATTTTAAATATTATAAAGCTAGTTAAAATATTTAGAGAATTTAAGTGAATACATAGATTACAATGTCATAAATAATAATTTGCCATTTATGTCTAATAATTAAAACTTGTTTTTCATCTAAAATGTTGCATCTAATAAATAATAGTTGTGTTATACGACTTAGTATACATGGAGATGTTGCAACGTTAGCATTAAATAATATTATATTAAAAATTCAAACATATATTTTGGGAGGTTGTAAGCTCTGAGTTTTGCTCTCTTTATTTAGATGTTGAGGTCTTAGGATGAATGATGTGCTCCTAATAGATGGGATTTCACGCTATTGCATATATCTCTCTAATTTCCTAGCTCCCATGAGACATTTATTTTTAAAAATTCATACAAAAATAAAACTAAATTAAAAATAATGATAATAAAATTATGTAAGTTTATGGGTGGAGATAAATTTTTCAATAAAATCCTAATTATGTGGAAAAACTTTCTCCATATTTAATACAACATGATGAATCCCTAAATAGAAATTGATTTTTTTTAACCATTTAATTTAAAGTTATGTAGATAAATTTTAAATAGTATAAAACAAGTTAAAATACTCAAAGAATTTAAGTTACTTCCCATTTCTCAAGAAATTGATTTTTGTTAACCATATAATTTAAAGTTATATAGATAAATTTGAAATATTCTGAAACAATTCAAATTTTTTAGAGAATTTAAGTAGGTGGTGATTCTAAAGCTGATACTACTAGAGTACCTAAAGATGGTTTTGTGTTTCAAGATGTGGTGATTTTTTCCTTTCTTATGGTCCACGCTTTGGAGCAATTAACTATAATACCCCTCCGTTGCTGTCATACTAGCCAACGTTAGATGGATTTATAGAAGAAAATTTAGGACTCGACATAAAAATGGGGGTAAATAATTTATTACAAAATAGAAAAAGGAATTTAAATGCTTGGAAAATGAGACAACTAGAGATGAGACTCTTGCCAAATTAAATCCCATTGGAGAATGGGAATGGATAATTCTTTCCTGATAAGAATTCTAAACCAAATTGTAAATAAGCTAAGATGGATGGGAGATAGATATAAATTAAGCTCCTTAGTTGGAGAAAGATGTTAAGTTTGGAAAGAAAGATAAAAAGCCTTGCAAGAGAGAAAGGCAAGTTTTTATGGTAAAAGCTTGGGCAAGGTTATAAAAGATCCCCAAACGTAGGACACCCTTAAATGAATTCTTATCATGAAATAATGGAATTAAATATCCGCGGAGGAGATCAACAAGAGGTTGTTGATCAATGGGAAAGTACTCTAGTCTTGGGGGTGAACTTGAGAAATTCAGTTCTAGGTTGGGTGGTGGTGCTCGATTTTCCAAGTGACACTCTTTCAACTAATATGGTTTGATTGAATTGCATAGGATGTTTCTAGATTATTTGGCTCCTTATGCTTTATGTTATTGATTATGTAGTATACAATATACTTCCATGTCATCTCCTTTCTTATAACATGATTAGATACTTATGTACGCGACAACTAACAAGCATAAATTTAGATGAAGTTAATGTTGACCCTGATTTAGATGAATTTAGTAGAACTGGCCCTCATTTTGTTATTTTAATGCTCAAGGCACCAAGTGGAAAATAGAGGAGACCATTTCAGGACAACACAAGATCCCATTTGTCAAAACCTATGAATTGGAAGCAATGTTGTGGTTAAGAATGACCATGAACATGGCCATTGAGGTAGAGTGAATAACATCTCCACATAACAACATAATTCTAGGACATTATAGAACATGATTGTAGTGAAATGTAGGACAAAAGGGTTATGATGATGATTGGTGTAGCAGAATGCCTCACAATCCAATTCAACTATATAATGAAATAAAAACAGACCTAGTCAGAAAGGTACCAAGATAATGAAATTCATAGTAAGTGATATAATTCATGAGTCAAACACCTCAATTATTACACTACCATGAGAGCACTATTGATATTTAGCAGAAAAAAAAGCTAATCTACTAAGTTACAAAGAGAAAGACTTCATAATTGTTCCCATACATCCATAAGACCGTAGTTAAATCAAATATAATGATGGAGTAATCGAGACATATACATATAGTCATTGCACCATACAAGATTAGGATACAATCTCGGCTATGAATGAACCATTCTTCAACATGCTCACCAAGCTGTCGTCGAAGGGGCCAAAGTCTTCCAAGTTCATATCTCTGTACGAAACGAAAATAGATTTAAACATGCTATGAGAATATTAGAACATGTTTCTTTGTCTGTTAGGTAAATCAAGAGGGTGGAGGCACTAGAATGGTATTTGATTGCGATGAGGAAAATTGACAAGGATTTCAAATGTTTGGTTCATATGGGAGAGAGAAACAAGGAATAGGTTCTGATATCTAACAATGGTAGTGCATCACCCAAAAAATATTCCTATGGTTCTTTTCTACGATCCACACGATGGATATGAACCGCTGACTTTACATGACCATTTTTTTGATAATCAAGCATTGTGAAACATTACAACATCTCTAGTTGGCTCTTATCTTTGAATGAAGATTCTTGAAGCACCATGTGATGATGAAGTTCCACTGCTATTGGGACTATTTTAAGTGTGCTTGATAAGTGTTGGTGAAACGTGATGAACTCTTGCATTTCGCACAAGCTACAATTGCTGGACTCAAGTTGAATACAGAGTTATCAAGAATAGATGTCGAGATCTTCAATCTGAAATCACAATTAATGGAGAGTAAATTTTTGGACCCTCAAAGGGATTATCAAGGAAAGTGTGATGAATTTTCACCTACCACTATTCAGGATATAAAGAAATCACAGACAATTATTCAGATAAGCTCAAGATTTCAAGTCTTCTTGGAAAGAGAGAAATGTATTATGCACCATGGAGACTCAAAGGATATGCATGTCAAAAAGGTGGATAATTCACACTTATTTTTGAATCCCTGGCCATTTCAATAACCAATATACGAAAGAAAATTGTAGATAATAGGTATAGAGAAAGGAAGAGGTAGTAAATTACCGTGTAGCGAAATATCAGGAAGTAGAACAGATATATAGGGAGTTGAAAGGAGAGACTCAAGAGCTTAAGAAGAAGCGACCAGAGCTTCAAGCATTACTTAAAAAAGTTGTGATCTAATTTTTAAGGGTGGGTGTCAAGATGTTGATCACCTAAGTTCAAACCCTATTACGCATAGTGTCGTGGACATTAAGAGGTTGTAGAGCTTGAGAATATTGTAACCTCCATTTATGATTCTTCTATAGGAGATGTATGTACATGCAAACTAACTATTTTATTTATTTAAATATACACACTAGATTATTAATGGCCCAATAAGGCATTTGAGTGGCTTAGAAAGAGAAAACGTAGATTCGTGAAAAGGAACCACAACAATGTAATTAGAACAAAAAGGTAGGAAATCATCTAGCATAACTCGACTATGTGTGATGTACTTTTGAGTACCAATGAGTTCTTTTCTCAGTTAAGGGTAGGGTTAATGTTGTCATTAAATTTCAAATATAACATTTTAATCCATGGTAGATTAAATATCGTTGACAAGGGCCTGCTTTATGTTTGGATGGAGGTCATGTTTCATGTGTCATTGAGACTTATTATTATGAAAAATTCAATCTCAACACCCAATTTAATTGGTATTTTACAATTTTATTATGGGTAACTACCATTATGTTGTCATTTTCTCTCATCGTGTTGAATTTTTCTACAAATACAAGATATATGGCTCAGACTAGCTCAATAGAAGCACTTGAATTCCTTGAGATGAATTGCTTTAGTTAGGCACTGATTTTAGAAGATGAATAGGTTCATTATTCCTCTATTCTCCATTAGACAAGTTGTGCTTAGTAATGATGGACCTGCCTTAATGAGGTTGTGAATAAAGGATTAAAAGGAACATTTGGTATTGACTTGTTGTTATGCTAATGATACTAACACTATTTGAAAGCATGTGGATAATGTGACTAATGTAGGGAGACTAGAAGAAGTAAATGTTCGGCAAGAATACAAATGCATTGGAAGAGCATGCACTTCTTCTTGTTAATTTAATTCAATGAAATTGAACATGAGGAATAATAGTTAAATGGAGGGCAACATTAAACCGTAGCTACTCAAATAGTAGTATTGTTCTACTAAAGTTACGTTATTAACTATTATAAATTAGAATTTAGTAGAAGGCATCTGATATCCCTCACAAAATTGGTTGAAAAAATGTTACACATAGTGCTTGAAGGTGACTTCCTAATAGAACACATTTGTATCCTACATTTGGGGAAGATCTAATTCAGGTGGCAATGTAATGGGAACCTATAATTTCATAAACAGTTACCTCAAAAAAAGGAAATAAATTATAATATGCATAAATCACTAGATAATACATTGAGGATGATGTGAATTTGAGGGGGGGGGGAATGTAGTACACCTTTGTTTCTATCATACTAGGAAAATTTAGATGGAGTTATAGTGTTATGAAACCAGCTCACAAAAAGATAGAAAGGAGAGATAAATGCCTTAGAGTCCAGCCTCTTCGTGGGGGCAACCTCCTTTACATTACACAAATGAATAATTCTTGAATGATACAAATGAAAATACCTGCTTTCTATATATAGGAGTCTAAGGGGTCATAATGTAATCAGAGCTGACATAACAATAATAATCTAAGCGCGCAATAATAGCAATAGTGGGCTTCTATTGGGCACAATAGTAATGGGGACTACATGGGTGCAACAATATAATAAGGGGTTTGTACTAATAACAATAAGGGGTTACACTAGTAGTATAGGGGCCTAACATGCCCCTCTCCTTCAAAAAGTGTCGTCCACAACGCTTGAGTAGTTCTTGATGCTTCTCTATAAAATTCTTGTCCAACCATGTAGAATATTCAACGGGTAAGTTCTTCTAGTTGATGAGATACTCTAAAATTGATCGATTTTGTAGCTGTCGAGTTCTTGCTTCTATGACTGCTCCAGGTTCCAATATGATTTTTCCTTCCTCTTCAATTTTTGCCAATATTGTTTGAATTGGGATCTTTTGCAAATTTTGAATAAGTGGCCATACTTCGCCGCCCTTCTTCCATTCATCATTTGCTTCATTTATCCAATTTGGTTGGATAATGGAAATGGCACAAAACAATGCTTCCACATCCTCATCCTTTCTTCAGAGTGCATTTACAACAAAATTTTGCTTACATTTTCTATAGATAATGTCAAAGTCATAACCCAACATATTTGTGACACATTTTTTTGTTCTTGTAAAGATAATTGTTGTTCTAAAAAGTATTTAAGGCTATCATGATCATTTTTTACCTTGAAGTGTCTTCCCATTCGGTAAAGTCACCCTTTCTTAAGTGTATGTAGTATTGCCAACATTTCCCTCTCATAAATAACTTGCCTGAGATGTAGCAGTAAAAATACCCAATCACCTACATCAAAACATTTTTCACTATCATGTTGATCTACCTGTTGTTTCATTCGATTTTGCACCAAAGTGGCGTTATCCTTTAAAAGATAGAGAACTTGTTGTTGATGCTCGATGTGATCTTTCAGTGCTTGAACCTTTTTCTTCATGATATGTCCTTCTATCTTTAGAGTTTCAGGAGTGGTAATTTCATCCAATCCCTTACAAGATATGGTCGGATTCATTTCTTGATGCTCGATGTGATCTTTCACTTCTTGAACATTTTTCTTCTTGATATGTCCTTCTATCTTGATAATTTGAGGAGTGGTAATTCCGACCAATGAATTACGAGATATGGTTGGTTTCATTTATTCTTTCTTGATGTGATCTTTCACTTCTTACACATTTTTCTTTTTGATATGTCCTTCTATCTTGAGAGTTTGAGTGGTAATTCTTGCGAATGCTTTACAAGATATGGTCGGATTCATTTCCTCTTTCTCTCGCATTGGGTCGTAGCATATATCCTCTTCTTTTGATGTTTCTTGATCCTTTTCTTTCTCCTCCTCATACTCTACATAAAATAATGTCTTCTTAGCACAATTGTAACATAGCACTTTTTCTCTTTTTTCTTCCAATTGTTGTGGTGTAAGAATTGTAGGTTGTGGAAGGCCCAGGTTGACTTGGCAGGTGGCCACCAATATCCAGCTGGATCAGATAACAGTGGAGAGTTTTGCAGGAAGGAATTTGAAGAGTTATGTAAGAAGTGGGGTATAGCATGAGAGAAGACTTCTCCATACATACCTTAGAAAAATGGAGCTGCAGAAAGAATGAACAAGAAGTTTCTGGAAATGGCAAGAATCATGCTTAGTGGTGTTAGGTTAAGACAAGAATTCTGGGCAAAGGTGGTGCAGACTTCATGTTACTTGGTAAGGAGATCACCTTCAGCTGTGTTGGAGGATAAGACTCCACAAGAGGTATGGACCGGTAAGAAACCTTCTATTTCACGTCTAAGGGTATTTGGATGTGATTCATATGTACATCTTCCAAAGGAGTAAAGAAGAATGTTCAATAGTCAATCTAAAAAGCACATATTTGTTAGGTATACAAATGGTTTAAAAGGTTATAATATTTGGAACCCAATAATAAGTAAGGTTGTGTATAGCTGAGATGTGGTGTTTAGAGAGGTGAAAGATGTTATTTAACATGAAGTCCGACCAAAGGAACTTGAAAAGATAGATTTTGAGCTAATGGAGCAAGAATTAGACTCTACAACAGAAGGGGAATCAGAAGAGGAAGATCTACAAACTCTGGTTGTGAGAAGATCAGTTCGAGAAAGAAGGTTGCAAGAAAGGTATAGTCCATCTACTTTGTGTTCAAATTTTTCTTTATTTATTGCTTATGATGATCCCTGAACTATGAATGAAGCAGTAGATTCAGAGGATGACAATCTCTAGAAAGAGCCCATGGTTGATGAAATGGAATATTTACACAAAACTGAGGCTTGGGATCTGGTGGAGGTGTCGGATGGAAGGAAACCCATTGGAAGCAAATGGGTGTTCAAGAATAAATGAATGTAGAAGGAAAGGTGGAGAAATACAAAGCTTGGTTGGTAGTAAAATGTTATTCCCATGTGAGGACATTTTATTTTGGTGATATTTTTTCTCCTGTTACCAAGGTATCTTCTATTATATTACTTTTATTTATTGTTGTTGCTTTTGATTTTTAGGTACAACAGATGGATGTGAAGACAAAATTCTTCATGGGGATCTGGAAGAAGAGATCTACAGGAAGAAACCTAAAGGATTTTTTGTGAAGGGTAAGAAAGAACTGGTATGAGTGTTAAAAAAATATTTGTATGGGTTAAAACAGTTACGAAGGATGTGGTATCAGAAACTTGATACATTTATATGGGGACATGGCTTCCCTAGAAGCAAAGCAGATCACTGTGTGTATTTTAAATTAGCTGGTGACCATGTTATCTATCTGGACTTGTATGTGGATGATATGTTGCTGGTCCGAAATGCCAAAGGTAATATCGAGGATTTGAAGACCAAATTGTCTTCCAAATTTTACATGAAAGATATTGGTGCTGCAAACTGTATTTTGGGCATGGAAATTGAAAGGGATCAGGAAAAGAGGAATCTATGTTTAAACCAGAGGAAGTATGTTGAGACAATACTACAAAGTTTTAATATGCATGATAGTAAACTGGTTAAGGTTCCTATTCCTGTAGGTGCAAAATTATCTCCTGAACAATGTCCCAAGACAGAAGAAGAGCAAGAGGACATCTCTTGTGTTCACAGCCAATGTGCAATTTTCTTGGCAAATAACCCTGCTTATCATTCTGTTGAGTATCACTTTGTGAGGGATATGGTAGAAGACAAAACGATGATGTAGGTAAAGGTTGACACTTTAAATAATACTGTAGATGCATTAACAAAGTTTTTAAGCTCTAAGAAGTTATCTTGGTTTAGAGAAACAATGGGCATTGTAGGGCTGGATTAATGACTAAGCTCTATCGTGTCCCCGTGTGGAAAGAAAACAACAAGTGGGAGAATTTTGGTTTGTATTATATTCTTTCCACCCCTATCCCTACCTATCATTTTGTGCATGGATTTCACACATAGTTTTGTGCGTGATGGTTTCCAGTCCATCGTATTATGTAGATCGAGTCAACGGAACTATGTTTATGTCATAATCGAGGGTTAATGGATTGGGGCTTATGGATGCTTCGACATGTATATATATGTATTGTAACATTGAAAGGAACACAATGAAAAAACAATATGGTAGTCTCTGTTTTTGGATCGAGGGCAAAATCTCTCTGTATATTTGTTTTATGTGTTATTCTCTCACCATTATTTATTTCCTGTTTTTTAATTCATATGCAGATAATTTTTGTATGAGGATAGAACCTACAATGGAGACTTTGGTTTCAAGGGATACCAATGTTGTTATTATATGCGTTATTGATACCCAACATATAACACAGTTGGTACTCTATGTGGGAGATTCAAGTTTATGATCTTCTTCAGTATCTCTCCTTCAAGCACAATAATCTAGGCATATCTATACCATTTTAATGCATTACAATAGTATGGAATAATGGAGCTAAACATTGGTCACTTCTGATGAGAGATCTCACTAAGAGAGCAAAGGTCAAAGTTGATGTTTTTGTTAGGAAGAGTCGTTAATTCCAATGCCTTATTTCAGGGATGGAAAAGGGTTGTCATGCGTCAATTTATACACCTATTCTAACAATAGTCAAACTTTCGATAGATGTGACATCCACAATGGTGTTGTGTTCTTCTGATCTCTTTATTTAAATATCCTCTATAAGTCCCCTCAGTGATTATATATATATTTCGAGTTTGTGTTTAGAAGATTCGGTAGGTATTCGAGGGCAGTAAAAGTACCTTTGAGTAAGATTAAGTCCAAATAGTTTAAAAATGTGTAGGAGTAAAATATGAATAAGTTTAAAAAATGAGTTAATTAATGAAAGGAAATAAATTTTATAAAATAAGGCAGACAATTTGGCAAATTTAGATAAGTATATAAAATTATACGATAGATGAGAGATAATATATAATGTAAAACAAGATAAAGAGTTGTTAAATAATGAATCCATACAGGTGAAGATAGGTTTGGATAGAGGAGAAATGACATGTTATAGAGTTTTATGAACCCAACGTTTCAGACTTCCAAGTGAGTCCATCATCATAGGATCAGTGAATAGATATTTAGAAGATATTAATGATGTATCCATGAGCTATATTTCATAATATATATATAGGTTATGAAAAAATAATATAATACATTTAGTCGACCATTATTTGATTACTTTGTCAATATTTAGATTTATTTTTATTTATTTCGTAATTAATTTATTAATTATTAATTATTTAATTTATTAATTTGTTTAGTTTATTATTATTCTTTTTTATATTTATTTTTTATATTAATTAAACACATTAAATAAGTAAAAGAAGATAAAAAGTTATCCATATAAGTGAGAGAGCATAAATAATATTAAAAAAGTCAAAATATTTAGAGACCAATGTCTTAAATGATAATTTGTCATTTGCATTTAATAATTAATAATTGGATTGAGGTGTTTTATCTTTCCCTATATAGGTATAGGGGAGATGTTGCCACATTAGCATTAAATAATATTGTATTAAAATTATTCTTATTTTGGTATTAATATTAATTATGAGTTTATAATAGATATGGCTTACAAGTTGTTGCATAATATATATATTGAGGTTGCTACTTCCCCATCCATCAATTATTTTGAAAAATTCAAACAAAAATCAAAATTCATTAAAGATTATTTTGAGTTGAAGTGTTACAAGGCTCGAATGTGAAATCTCAAAAAGTTCACATGGTTCTTTATTAGTGTAAGGTGTTATTGTTTATAACCATAGTTGGCATGTTTTTATTCAGTATTAACAGTAAAGTGTACTGCCATATATGGTTATTATTAATAAAATGTAATAAACAGTATTATGATATGTCTAGGCATAATATGATGGTTCATCCTTAACAACTTGGTACGCCTATACATAGGCCTTCCGACACGAACTTCTGTATGGAAAATATTTTCCCTTAAACACCATATTCCACATGACCCCGTCGTTGGTCCTATTGCTCGGAGCTGGAAAATAACCAAGGCTTGTTAGTTATTTCAAACCGATGGTAATATGTTATGTTGTGCGTGAAGAGTTTCTGAATATTTATTTAGTTTATTGAAATAACGAAAAGTGAAAATATTAAATAACTCTCTTGGTTTATTCCGTATAGCAAGTCCTTTGCAAGGTAATGATGGTTGGGATTCTTCGCGAGGTACGGTCACAAAAGTATTTGAATTAATAAAACATAAAGGGTGATGCCTGATTTGTGATATAAATATAGCAAGGCTCTAACAATTTATGCTATATAAATAGCAAGGCTATGATTTTGAGTGTGGAGATTCTCGACACAAGGATCTCCTCACAATGATCTCATGCACAATGATCTCATGCAAAAATAAGTTTAAACTGTTGGTCTCTACAAAGTATAAAATGTGCGAGTCGAACTTTTGCAAATTCCTCCCAAATCTAGAAGATTATTATTATCTATTGATAGAAGCAACCAACATACCATTATCACTCTCATTTTTAATTATCACTCTCATTTTTAATTAGAGTGTTTTATAATGGCTCTTGGGTTTTTTTTCTTATATATTATCATGATATTCTATTCCTGTCATCCCCGCTCTAATCCCCCCGCTCAACGAGGGTTAGAGGTAAAATGCATGAGTCATCTCCTCTATACTCTTATTATATCGATTTCTTTGTTTTTTTTTTAACTTTTTATGAAAGTTGTAACTTTCTTTTTTATTGAAGCCTAACTTTTGCCTCTATATCTTGCTCATCCCTCATGGGTATGATGTCCTTTGGTGCTACAAGTCAAATATCAATATGGAATATTTTAAGTTTCTTTATTCAACGTATTCTTATTTAAGTTATTAATTTTTATTTTTATTTGGTAACCATTGCAAAGTTATTATGTTGTTGCACCATACATGGAGAGAGTAGAGAGCACTCTCAATAGTAAGACTTAACTTCATTTCCCTTAATTTATTGGTGACCTAGGATAGCTTCTCAGTTATTATCCCATAATATGGGCTAATTTCCCTTTACATGTTTCCAATGAGATATTAACCCAAGGAGTGCTGAGTTGCTCAAACAATGTGTATATTGTTTAAGTGTTCCATAAGGACCCTTTCCTAAGGTTGTTACTAGTCATGAGAGAAATGGTTTTCTTAGAAATGTAAGGCCCTACAGGCCACACATTTACTAATAGTTGTGAATTAACCTCATGAAAACCCCTTCAATGTTTTCTCCTTAGGTTTGTTCTAGAGTTAGTTTTTAGAAAAAACACAAGATAACTATGGCCCTTTTGGATCCTAGGATTGTAATATTTCTTAAAATTAATAAAACATTTTCTTTGTCATTTCAAATGTGAGCTTATGGCCAGGATTTATAATTTGCTAGAAGAACGCAGAGAGGTCAATTTATTTTTTCTTATTTATTTTTCAATCATAGTGGTCATCTTTTCTTTTTAAGTGAAAGTAAAATCAACTTTGTAACTGCAACTTAAACTTTACAACTTATTACAAATTTTTTATATTCATTTTGTACAGTCATTTTCGCTCCCTATATCCTTCCTTCCATAGATTGAGTAAGGCCATCCTTTGTTTCATATTTTACCATGCAATTAATGTAAATAGGCATTTTTCCAGTGCATGTAATTTAAGTTTCTAACCACATATCTAATTAAATACAATATAAGGAGTTATATGTATTTATATCATAAAGGAAAGGATTATTTTCCGTGTCCAACACTCTTAGTTTTATTTATTTTTTCTTTTTGTAACCTTACACTAGGGTTATTCTAAGAAGTGACACAAGTGTCTCCCAATGAGACACTAGCCCTTCCTTTTTTATTTATTATTTACTAAATCATAACATCACTTTTTTTTTTAAGAAAATAAAGACTAAATACAAGGGAACAATTCTCATTCATACATTTATAATTTATAGAGACTATACAATGCTCTTTTAGTTTAATGAGATTTTGAGTGTACAAATGTTTTAAAAACATTATGTTACCTAATTATTTTGGGCTTTCCCCTATTGTACCCTTTCTTTTCTCATTTGGCATGTAATCTTTCTCCCCTACACCTGCCAAGTGTTTTTCTCTTCGTGTAACAACAATTTCAAGATACACAATACAAGCATGGAGGCATTTATTCACTAACATGCCATACACACCCACCATAGTTTTCTAGCTACATAGACACGTTAGCTTTCCCATTTTATTTTATTATTTTTCTTAGTTAAAAGGAACTTATTGGCCTCTTGACTTCCCCAACCATCTTTCCTTGGCAGTAGTGCTTTCATGGAAAAAGTTGTTTTCAATCTTGCAATCCTAACATTCAAGAGCTTTTTCACAAGTATATATCTCCAACTAGGGTATTGGAGGTTGTTATCTTTCTCTTCTACAATAGCCCCAATCAAGAGTAAGAATGATGACATTCATCTCCATCCAACATTAATCTTTTGAACTCCTGTAGTAATTCTTTGCCCAGCCATTTCCTGTGTTGTTCCCCCTTTCTCTTCCTACCTTCTCTTCTTCCTTTGAGCTTCGGCTTCATCATAGAATGTTGATATTATATATGTTGCATTTCTTTCTGGATTTGTTCCTCTCAAATATGATTCATGCAGTACCCCAAAGAAAATAAAGTTCTTGTGGGAGTTGCTCCTTTTTTTCTCTTTTTCTGAGGGCATAACTAGGTCATTAATTATTTTTCACTAAAAAGGGAAGACATTTAGTAAAGATATTACAAAAAAATAAAATTAATGAATAAAACAATTACATTATATTATTTCAAACATGAAACCTATATTACTTTAAAAAAAACAACTTTTAACAATTCAACATCCTTAAAATTTACTATTTCATAAAATAATTTAACATTTTGTATTTCCAATAAAAAAATTACTTTAAATTAAATTTAAACATTTAAAATAAAACTTGAAAACAAAATGATAATGACCTAAAATGCATAATATTTTGATGTATTATAGTGTATTAATTGTAGTGACAACATCTTTATAAAAATTTAATTAAAATAGAAATCTAAAAATTTAAAATAGAACTTAAACACAACATAATCGTATCATAATGTATGAAGTACAGTGGCAACATCCTTATACTTCCAAACTAGACCAGTGGTACATAAAAAAATCATATGCAGATTATTGATGCAGGAGCATCGAGCTGAGGGTGAACAAAATGAAAGTGTTTGTCTCATACGATTGATAAGTTGACAGGTCATTAGTACCTGAATATTTTAATTTTACTTAGTTTGTAGCATTTAGGACTCAACAACAGGATATGGTTCACTTTTGTTTTTAATTTCTTTTAGTTATTGTTTTAAATCAATTATAGAATTTGGATGAAAGAAAAATTATTAAATGTAACTACATGTAACTTATTGACAGTTCTTGAAACTGTTCAACATATATTACAAAAATAAAAAACATGAAACATTGTAGGCTCGTTAACCAGCATAATAAAAAAAAGAATAGCATTATCAAATTTCCTGTGAACATGTGAATCCATCGTAGCATCGAATTACATATATATTGTCCTATTTAAAAGACTAGCTTGAGTGTGTTCCTAACAGCAGTAACAAAATAGTGAATGAGATTTTTGTTTCTTAACAGACAATGACAATATCAGACCCAACAAGAAAACGAGGAGGAACAAGCACAAGCACCAAGCAACAAGGAGGAACAACCAGTTGGAGAATCAAATATGACTTACAACAAATAAATATAGTTCATAAATACCACATAAAGTGTTTGAAAAAGGAAACTATAGCTAAACGAAGGAGGGTTCCAGAGCACCCTTGAATACAATCACAGCAAAGAGAGTACGCGAATTTACATTTACAATATAAAAATAAATACATCTCTTTCTTTCCTTTACAAGCATATTCAAGTCCATACATAGAATGTCCAAGGGCTACAGCCTGAAGACAGAACTAAAAATACATTGTATTTCACTAAAGGAGCCGGGTTCGAAA
This sequence comes from Pinus tabuliformis, assembly GCA_031772625.1. Classification (NCBI taxonomy): domain Eukaryota; kingdom Viridiplantae; phylum Streptophyta; class Pinopsida; order Pinales; family Pinaceae; genus Pinus; species Pinus tabuliformis. Next base: position 264,496,549 of record CM062814.1, on the reverse strand, counting down.
CCCCAACATAAAAACCCTACATACAAACTATAAAAGCTAAAGAATTATTGAACTCTGACTTGAAAACCCTTACCAGCAAGTTTGGAACTGCGACCTCATACCTGTCTAACCACTTGAAGAATAGCGAGGGTTTGTAAGCCTACGCATACCTAGGAGCAGTGTCGAGCTAGAGGAAGGAATCAACAGGTCACCAACCAACAAGGGAACCCTGCTCATAAAGGAGCAAGACCCTTAGCATAACAAGAAAGACCAATTGCAGAACTAAAGTATAGAACGACGAGTTATAGTTGGTAGACGATGAGTTATATTGGTTATTTTCTTATGTACAAGGCCTATTTCCTTCAAGGAGTATTGATTCATCATGCAGATTAATTTTTCTTCCCCACTTACCCCATGGGCATATGTGGTACCATGTGTGCCTTCTTAGTTGAAAACAACATAAGATTCAATATGATTAGAACATTTTGAATTTGGAAGGGTAGTTTAGCTTACAATATTAAGATTTTCAAGTATAGTTTTTCATCTCGGGTGTTGCTCTCCTCCTAGCACGCCTAGAATGTACGCTGACAGAGTCACGTAGGAACACAAGAATTGTTCCATTTCTAATGAACTTGGATAGTACCCTCATGGAGTATCTTGCTTCACCTCTATGCATAGAAATATTATCTCTTATTTCACCATTATTTATTTATTTAAAGAGAATTGCGCATCAATACTTATTTACATTGGGGCGAAAGAGGGATCCGAAGTTATTGAGAGGAGGAGAGATTGTTCCTTCAGAGAAGCATATGTCCTGTCATTTTTGTTTTCTCATTTGGATTTTTCTCTTCTTCATTTCTACTAGTTGGATAATATTGAACATACCAGAGAGGAAAATTGATTATAGACATAAGGTTTTCGGACTAGACACAAGTTCATGGTTGGAGCAAAACTATCCTTATAGACAGCTCATATTTTCTGTCAAACCTTCATCAGCCAAAAAATGAAGCCAACACAAGGAAGATGGACACATAACTAGCCAAGTATTGTAATGTCACAAGACTTTTTGAACTTTAGCTACACACACACTTGGATGCCACAATGTAGTAAGGCACAACCCTTATTTACACAAGAAAAAAAAGGAAAACTAAATAAAACATAACAACAAACAACAAAAGACTATATATATAGTGTGGGTTGCAACCCTATGTCCCCATTTGAAATATTGTTTTGAGTCTTGGCCATTAACAGGGAGAGATTCAATCTTACGATCGAGTGATTGAGGACGATATGTGTGTTGGCCAATATTTTTGTGAATTGTGTAAGGACCAATCCATACGGATTGAAACTTAGTGCTTTTTCATTTTTCCTCATGGGCTTTGTCCCACTTAATGACTAGGTCACCCACACTAAAGGTATTCTTCCATGTAGATTTTATATCAAACCATCTCTTGATACGAATCTGATGGAGTGAAATTTTTTTCTTTTCCTTTAAACATTTCTTCATGTAGCTTGTGCAAAAAGCCCATCCTACATTGAACTAAAAGGAATGGCTTGCCTTGGGATTCTTGGGACAATTGGATAGCAAGCAAGTAGATTCTTGGTGGGAGGATGCCTTCCTTTCCATATACGAGGAAGTAAGGGGACATGTTCGAAGAAGGTTCAAGTGTGACTTAGTTAGCCCATAAGGCATTCACTAAAGTAGCGTTTCAGTTGTGCTGCCCAGAGAATATGTTATTTTTGAAGATACAAATGAGGTTCTTCTTCGAGGATTCAACGAGACCATTCCTTTATGGATAATAGTTAGAAAAGTGTTTTATAAAAAATAAGTGATGTAGGAACATCAAACCTAGAGATGATATTCTTCTACAAAAATCTCATGACTTCCTAATCATTCAATTGTTTTACTGGAACTGCCTATATCCACTGCATTAATAATATGTAGTTTTCAAAATATAGTGGTAATGCTTCAATGAATCGGGGAAAATTTCCCCAATGACATCCAAGCCTTACTGATGGAATGATTATTCCATTGTAATGGGCTCTAATAGGGTTGCTGACCTCTTGTTGTCTATTTAAGACCCCTTTGTGGACAAAGATGATCCCTCTATCCCAATTAGTGGGACTAGCAACCTACGTGACAATCTACAAGAACACTTTCCTAAATTACAATCAAAATGAGAGAAGATGAAGATGACCTACCTCGTTCTAATGCTATAACGTACTCCTTTGTTGAATACCTTGAATCGTTTGTGCCTCAAGCTCAGCTGTGTTTCTCACAGTGTTTGGATACCTACACAAAAGATCAAATAAATGATAAAGCATACAAGTACAACAAGCATAATCGAAATGAATCCACTTAATAGATCAAGGAGAATTAATATAAATGATGCATTAACACAAAAATTTATGGAAAGTGAACCAATAGTTTTATATATTAATGAAATAAAGGAGAAATCATACAACCAAGCTTGATGTCAATATGATCTCCTTGAGTGAATGTCTAAGTCCAAGCTCAAGCTCTCCAAGAACTCATTCTCCAAGCCAAATGAATAGCATGTAGGCACTATCTTAACATAAGGGTAAAAATAACCAAAGACCAACCATTTTGGAATGGTAGACGATGAATATATACGCAAGGAAAGGGATTTAGGATCTCTCCAAAGATAGGGAAAGGCCCTCATCTCAACGAGGTAGATACTAGGGATAAGGTCGAAGGAAAATATTGGGATAATTCCACCACATCAACACCGAACAACCTCCAACTCATCGTTCTAGAAGCCCGTAAATCACAAAGATTCTTATCCTCTTTCGGAAAATTTTCATTTTAGAGGTCAACGTGGGTATCCAAGTGGAAAGCACGTTGATAGTGCTAGGCTAGTATGGCGTAACTTGTCACCAACACATGTTAAAAGTGTTAGGGTCACATTGGTCCTAAATTTAGCGTTTTAGGGCTTACTTCTTTGCGGAAGGTTCAATGCATGTTTCCATCAATTTTTCAGGGAGGATCTGAACTAGATATCAATATGGCTACACTGCATGATTGCCATGTTTCAGTCACTTTTTGGTATCACGTAGTGAATTGCAAGAGGTGTGAGTGTAACGGTTGCCCCTTAGAGCATGGAGGTAGAACATGGAATGATGACTAAGATGCTTTATGATATTTTGCAAGCATGAGAATAAACAGTATCAGGAGACCTACAAATCAAGGATGCATATAAATATACATATTTGATGTCAAAACATGAATCCACGATATCGACATAGCCATCCGGATAGAAAGGACTATGTGAAAAGATCCAAGGCATGGACATGGCCATATAATATAGAAGTCAAAATCCATCCCAACCTGATCAAAGTACAAATTATAACATGCAAATGAATGTGCTGAAGCCAAACATGTTAGAAAACCACCTGATTACCGACCAATGATGTGGACTGTTAACAAGCATGAGAGGAACCACCAATAATCACACTAGTCCATAAGGTACAACAATGCAATTCATGAATATGAAAATGAAGCTGATGTTGAACACTTGTGGAATTATCTGATTGAAGGTCAATAATGAAAATCTATTGTTGGATGTGAGGAACATGCCATTAAGGCATGCAAGCTCTAAGGTACTAAAAGGGAGTTTCTAAGTAATCTTCTTGGATAATGAGCTGAAGTCGATAGGAAGTGACCCATCGAAAAAGGCCATGATGATTCCCCCATCACTGAAGAAAAAAAAGGAATAAAGTGAAATGAATGAGTATGATCAAGAGTCTAGAAAAAGATCAAACAATGTATAGGTAAAAACTACAGATAGGAATTCCCTTTAACATATAGGCGAAACAACTCCAAAGTGTGGTAGCATTTGAATCAACATAAGACCATGGTTCATGATGACAAAATAAAATGGTCATATGAGAGGTAAAATGGATCATCCAAACTCGGAAAGACAAGTGATTGAGGAAGGACATCCCAAACCTGACACGAGATGCAGATGAATGTCATGTTCAAGAGTGATATGCTGCCTATACAAGAGATTTTTCACTTTCACTTTTTACCCACTATTTCTAATGAGTACCTCTTTATTTTTACACAATATTGAAGAGGATACCATATGCTTGTCGTATAAGTTCATCCTTCATATGAATCCATCCTACTATGTTTTACAAGTTCTAGGAAGGAGAAACTCGGGCTCGTCATGGTGACAAGTCTTTCGTCGTTTAATTTTTAACGAGACTGACTGAGGAATAACTGGGTGTATTTTTTCCTAATTAGAGATTTTGAAAAAGAGACAAAAAACAAAACTCCATCACATCCCGTTTCATAATTTTTTCTCTCGAATCCGAAAAGGTAGAAAACAATATTCGAAAGAACCTCTTGACCATATCAACCAAGGTGTATATTTTTCATAAAAAGTAAATCCCACCTCGAAAAAGGGCTAAATATATAACGATACAATGTTAACTAATTTAATTTAATGAGTTCGCAAATACAAGTACTCGACAATCTATTCATATTTTTGGAGTCTAAAAAGAGTTGAAAGAGGACTCCTCCTTGAGGAACGAGTGGTATAAGAGGATAGCAATTGGTTCCAGTCGTGATGGAGCTGCTCAAAACATGTAATTGTCAAGAGGTTGGCTAATAAGACTACTCATCATATATATTCCTCAGGCATAAGTAAAAAAAGCAAGTGAAAGCATATGATCAACCAAAGAGATGGTGATGATGGAATGAAAGAACCAAGGCTCATTTGGTAAAAATTGGTTGATAAAAAAAACAACCACGAGATGTAAAATGGGAATGGTTTCATTGTTACACAAGCTTGAAACATGGGAAACTATGCTTGATTATACTTGAAGATGGCTTCATTTTTTCACAAGCTTTGAAACATGAGAAAAAAACTATGCTTAGATTTGGTTTCATTTTTATGCAAGTTGAAACAAAGATAAACTATTCTTGAGATAAGTCTGCATGCCCCCAGTAAAATGATGCAATTGAAGGAACATGCCCCCCAAGCTTCATTTCATTCACCTAAGTCAATGGAATGAAGGTTCACTTATGAGATCAAGTGAAATACTCAACTGGGATTTGACGATATCTCATCAAAGACTCAAATTGGAAGGGGATTTGTTTCATTTTTTAACGAGATTCACACAGAAAAAGAACCATGCTCAAGGGGTCTATTTCATTTTTTAATGAGGTCGACATAGTAAAAAACACTACCCTCATGACCCTTGTTTCATTTTTAAATGAGATTCACACAAGACAAGGAACTTTTCTCAAAATCCATGATTAGAGACCAAAAGAGGCCATGGCTTCTATGCGTTTCTCATTAGATGGGAGAAAAACACTCTGGAACCAATACATGTCTAGGGATCCAATGGAAAAATTGGGCTCCAATACCCCTACTACATGGCATACTGCATCATCTACTAGATTAATAGTAGATGTTAGCTTGAAATAGGTGGCCACATAACTAACCTGTGGCGGGGGTGATAGTGCTTGCACAGAAGAACAATTTAGGGATAATGGTTGATTTGGAGTTGATTGAGGACCAATGAATCTAAATTGATCAGTTATCAAAATGATTCCTTCATGCGGGAAACACATCAGTAAAAAGAGAGAATATACAAAATATCCCATAATGTAAACATAGTGAAGACAAAGGATTAGATTAAAATCTAAAGGGCCTTGGTGTTATAGACATTTTTGTGCCTTACAACATGAAGCATGAAATGTCAATAATCCGAGGGATCCAAAGTCCCTAAACATGTTGTTCCTACCCCTAGAGGAACAAGGTCAGCAAACCACAACACTGAAAATCAGTTCTCTACCTGAAAACACTCAAAAACAAGCTATTTCTGGATCATGTCAACTGCTCCACTGAGCATCTGCGCTGAATGTCAACTGCTCCACTTTGTACCTGCGCTGAATGTCAACTCTAATGAAGGCTACCTGCGCTGGGCGAGATTGGACAAGTGGCACAGTCATTCCTCAATGTGTCAAATGCCCAGGAAGCTTCCCAAATGACACTTGGATCAGGGAATTCGCCTTGTGATGAGTAAGAGGATCTTGATCTCCAAGTGGAAGCAAGAAACTCCAAGTTGACTCAAGAACTGAAGAATAACTAAAGTGGGACAGGACACTAGTCATCTTCATGCCAGCCTCAAGCTGACTCATCCTTTCTCCAAAACTCCTATATATAGAGCTCTCTCATAAGGTCTAGGGAGGCGGGAATCTTGTGTGTGTAAGGAAGTGCTGTTGGTTTGAGTATAGAACTATTGGGTGATTTGCTTGAAGGAGGTGAAGAGGAGATTTCTTTCTGCTGGGAGGTGTTGCTGGATTAGGCCTCTTATGGTTGTAACACTCTCAGAACTTTACTTCTTCCATTAATAAAGCATTTGAGGTTCTTCTATATGCATGTGTCTCAATGGCGTATTGATGCTTGTATATTTGATTTATTCTAATCCTTGAATCAATTATGGATGTATGCTTCTTGTAGTTTCCCTTTTCTTGTGCTTTTGCAGGATCTTTGTGTAGTTGGGCCAGTGAAAGAGCAAGGAGCTGGGAGCAAGCAGCAAAGAGGGAAGATTGGATCAATCATTAGCGGAAGATAACTGTTAGTGGATCTCTTTCTCCTCTCTCTTACATCTCATAAAGAAGTAATCTTGAATAGCTTTACATTCGGTTGTTGCTGAGGTACTATCACCCTTAGAGTGGGATAGGGTCATTCCGTATTGGATACATTTCCCAACAACAAATTGGCGACTCCGCTGGGGATCGTATCTTGTTGGTTGTTTGTGTTTTTTCTATTCATTTCATAAACAAAGGGAGTACCGAATCGAACTGCATTTGGATCTTTCAAATGCAAAGTAGAGGGCAGCTACTCTAGCTCAGTTTCTGGGAAAGTTTATGATTTGAAGAGCTGATCCACAAGGAATCTAAATAGCTCTTAGTGATAGCTTTTCATCCTCCTTTTCATCCCTTAGTGTGTACTTGACTGATAGCTTCTGATTTGGCCAAAAACTGTGAATTTTTTAGCAATCTGTGACCCGGAAACCAAGAGAAACGAAAGTTTCGTTCTTCAGTGCAGGCTGTGTGAAGGCTGTCTGCATTTCAGCATAGTTCCCGAAGGGGCTACCTGCGCTGAAGGTCAAACTGCCTGTGTACTACCTGTGCTAGACCAGTTTTGCCTAGTGCTACTGGGGTTCCCTACTGTTTCTTGCCCTGTTTTCACTCTTGTTTTTGCAGCCTGTTACCAGTCAATGTACCTATCTGAAACCAACTTTCCTTGCCACTATTCCGCCTCGGTTGTATAAAGAAACTTTGTTTGTTCTTTGTGTATTTATTGTATCATTTACAGTTTCCCATAACGAAAGTGAACTAGTCTTGCTGTGGCCTCTTAGATCTAGACCTGTGATTAAGTGTCATTTTGATCTTAAGAGTTAGTTTGTTTGCTGTTCATAGCTGATTGAGCTTTCGCTTTCATCATATGGTTTGAATTCATACATTTCTAGTGTTGAAACAAGTAAATCTTAAGGCGTCTTTTGATTTTGGACGAGCTTGTTTGCTTTCACTTGAAATTGAATTCGAAATTATACAACAGCTTTCTTTCTGTGTCGCACAAACATTAAGAAAGAGAAAAGAAATACTTGCATTTTGCATTTTGCATATAAGTTTGTATGTTGACTTAGGGGAAAAAGTGCATTAGTGTATGCTCTTTGATCTGTGTGAAAAGATTTTGTATTTCTTTTCCCTCAGTAGTTAAGATTTTCATAAGTCGAAAAGATTGAAAAAGCTTGCTTCTCATCTTAGACTGCATTTAGGAGTTTGTATCAAAACATCTCGTGGTGAACCTTGAAAGGAAAACTTTTAAAAAGATCAACTTAAAATATATTGAATGAACCTAACAACGCTTTGAAACATAACGCAAACACATAGAGGTCTAAGCTAGAGACGTGTTCCGGCGTCGTTAAATGTAGTGACTGTCGATCTCGACGAAGGTGGGTGATTCCTCCTGAGAGTCGGTGGCACTAATACGGACTTGTGCTCCCACGTACCGTCGCGTATATATTGGGAGACCCCTATAGGATCAAAGCCTTTATCCATAGGAAACTGTGTCGGCCGCCCTACTGATCACAATGCAGTGAACACAGCATTCACGAAGATCGACCACTCGTACCGTAAAACGTATTCTGTGGTTTTGCGAAAGGTTTGGCACACCCTCTGCCTAGATCTCCAGAGCAGTTTCTTTTAGCCTTTTTCAAACTCTATAACCGAAAAATTCCAACCGAGCATTTGTCACTTTGGGCTCGTTAATATATCAAAGGAGACTAGAGTCATCTTTAGCTTTTTCTCGACTCTTAAAAAGTGAAAAAGCAAGTTGTGTCTAAAAGCGTCTAATAAAATTCATTCAATTCGGAAACACAAATTTCCCTTTTTAATATTTTGGTTGATCGAGTAATCCGCAATCGTGGAAGAAAGTCAATTGAAACCCCGTCATTCACGGAGGCTTACGAGTCAACCGTCTTTGTCTCCGGAATCGAAAACAGTACGGGCAAAGCGAACTCGTTTAACCGGTTCAAAATCTCCTTTAAAAGTTAGAACAAGTGTTCCAACTACATCGGAGGTTCCGGTTACTCCAAACATTTCTGGAAACCCTGCCTCTATAGAGGAAGTTCAACAGCCACAGAAGGACAGTAATACTGATCCTAGTCTGGGGGCAAATACTTGTATAACTGAACCAGTTCCATCTGTAACCGGTCCAGAGAGTTTTGCTCCTCAAACAACTGTCGCTGTCGAAACAACCAGTTCTTCGGCACAAGAAATATTTTAGGGACCTGATGGTCTTCCTCTTCCACCAGGTTTGATTGCGATAGATGAAATTGCAGAGGATCCGCAAGCAAGTACTCCAACTCATTTTGGAGTCGGGGTCACTCTATTTCCTTCATCAGAAGTTAATCCACCACAAGTGGAAGTTCCTGTAGAATCGCTAGGAAATCTATTGGATAGACTTAAAATGTCTGAACAACCGTCATCATCTAGGACTGTGTCAAATGACACAGCGATAACAGAAGCCCCTGCCATCACTCCGACGATGTTTTCCGGCATACCAGCTGTCCCGACTAGCTCTGAACCGCTAGAAGGAGTCCACTGAGGGACTATTTCGACAGTGTGGTCTGTTCCAGTTTGTTCATCCGGAATAATACCCGGCTCGACAGATTGATCCTCATGGAGGTCAATTTGGGCCATCTAGTCCTCAAGGACTAACAATCCCTCTGAGTTCCGGATTGCTACCATATGGGGGGCAGTATGCCCTTTCATTACCTCCTTCGGGAGGATATCCATACGGCAGTTCTCAATAGTATTCAGGTTATACTGGAATTGCATCAAGTAGTTGGGTACCTATGCTACCTCAACAACCAAGGGTTGTATATTCTATGCAACAGTGTGTACCTGTGACGAATATCCCAACCACACCGGCTATTGTAGCAGTGTCACAAGTTCAAGCGATACCTGGTGCATGTCAACCTCAAATTTCTCAGGTTGTAATGCAACAGCCACTTGATCATGGGTCACAACCACAATCGCCAACTGGTGGGGCCACACAAGTACAAATGGGTACAATTACCCCACACCTTGGTCCAACGGTTAGCATGGCGCAACAAAACATGGCTTCACAACCATGGCTTGTACAATACCAACAACTGCAATTCCAGCAAGTGTACGAAGGTTCTGAGCAGCAGATCTTTGCGAATAGTGGACAACCGTATATCCAAAACGGTCAAAACCAACCACTTTACAGTGGTCAAGTCCACCAACCGTATCAGTCATACCAACATCAATTACATTATGCTGGTATGCAAAGACCCACTGCTCAAGCGATTCCATCGTACCCTAGTTACGCTTCGCCTAACCTGAACCAACAGTTACCATTCGTGGCAACTTTAGAGTTACCCGACCTACACCGGTTAACCAACGATCCGATTGCTTATGCCCGTTGGTGGCCAACGATTCCTCATAAACTTCCATATGACATTCCTAAATTCAATGGAAATCCAGGTGAAGACCCATCGAATCACGTGATGACTTTTCATCTGTGGTGTTCGTCGAACACCCTAAACGATGATTCAATAAGACTTCACCTTTTTCAGAGGACATTGACAGGTCCAGCAGCTAAATGGTATATTGAATTTCCAAGAGCCTCTTTCGACAATTTTAGTTCCCTAGCTACGACTTTCTTAACCCATTTTCAATTACCGATAAGGTATGAAATGGGAACAAAAATATTAACCAACTTCAAACAGACAACTGCCACCCATATATCTGATCATATACATGAGTGGCGTCGTCGTCGTAGGATGGTGAAAACATATGTTCCCGATCAACTATTAGCTGAATGGTTCATAAAGTCGTTACTTCCGGCTATCACGGAAGATGTGGCAAAGGGGGGAGTCGTAACGGAAGAGCAGGTTATCGCTCGTGCACAATATCTGGACTTGTTATATACTCAGTCCGGCACGGTCTACGACAAAATACCTGACGCCCCTAGATCGGAATTCTCAATTCCTCCTCCTCCTAAATCAAACAATGACTCTCATGTTGGCGATGGCGTGATTGGCAAACACAAAATTTCTAGTCAAAATGCAAATGAGGAACTTCTTTCCTCGGAAGTAAATGCCATGTCGACCGACAAAGGCAAACGACTGAAGAACCCAGGGGGCAAGAAGAAAAAAGGGAGGAAAAGGAAACCCCCTGCAGGGTGTCATATATGCGATAAGGATCATTGGACGAAAGATTGTCCACATATAGCTGAAGTTAAGAAACTCTTTAAGAGTCAAAAAACCCCAACAGTATTGACTGATCTGTTTCCCAATCCAGGTCAAAATCTGGTTGCTAATCAAAATGCTTCCTGATCCCAAGTGCTTATGTTGTCTGTATCAAAGCAACAAAATGATGCTTTGACGAGGAATAAGGATTACAGGAATCAAAGCTGTCGAACAACAAGGCTACTGAACAACCTAGTAGTTCGACAACAACTTTGACCGAAGTTATGCCACCCATCGTCCCTAAGCCAATGATAAAGTCGCAAAAGGGAGCAGTACACAAATCGACATTTAATCCTTGTGCGAGAATAGCACAGATAGAGGACCTGGCCCATTCGCCGTCCGTTATGTCGACACTTGAGGTACCGCAAAATGGCCCCTCCCAAGAGCAAGCTTTATTATCAGCAATAGGTGGGATTGGCCCAATGGATTCCAATCTTGTGGCCTTTGATCATAAAGGATATGACCCTCAGTTACCAGCTCAACTAGCTTTCCTTATTCAAGTGAAAGCCCTCAACAAAACTGTTCATCGAACAATTATTGATGAGGGGGCATCTACATGTATTATGTTGATGAGTTGCTGGAAAACTTTAGGATCTCCAACCTTGTCACAGTCTCCGACGACGTTAAAAGCATTTGACGGAAGGACATATACCCCATATGGTATCCTAAATAACTTGAAAGTTGAACTAGAAGGGAAAACAGTAGAAATAGATGTTGAAGTCATAGATGGGAATCTTGATTACAACATCCTACTAGGAAGACCATGGATATATGCCATGGCAGCTGTTGTATCGACCTATTTCAGAAAGATTGCATTTCCCTTTCGAGGAGGGATTACAATCGTCGATCAGCAAAACTTCCTCCCCAATGGTTCTCAAGTTACTGGAAGCATTCCCATGATCCATGGAAGTAATCATTCACTCCAAAATATCGGAGTAGGTCTCCTAAAAGACCCTACCTTAATGGGTACTTTTGCCCTACCGCCTCCGAGTAATCTGGCGGAAGTGGCCACAGTGGAATATGAAACCTTCTATATCTAATGGATTTGGGTTCCGAGGACGGTTCTTATCTCGTGTCAACCTCGTTAAAAAATGAACAAGGAGTCATGAGGATAGTTCTTTTACTGTGTCAACCTCGTTAAAAAAATGAAATAAACCCCCTTTCCAAAGGTAAACCTTCATTCCAACCACCGAGTTGAATGCAATGAAGCTTGGGGGGCATGCACCTCGATTTGCGTTATTATGCTGGGGGCATGCAAACTTATCGAACAGTTTTACCGCGGAATTTATGCTCGTTAAAAAATAGAAAAGCGAGATCCGAGCAGTTTTATATATAGTTCATGCTCGTTAAAAAATAAACATAAGATCGAGCAGTTTTACCGTGGAATCTATGCTCGTTAAAAAATAGAAAAGCGTGAGAAAAAGTTTCCTCCAGAGTTTAAGCTCATTAAAAAATGAACCTATTTTGGTAAATAACCATTGTGATCGTAAATTTATTAGCCATAAAAAGCCTTGGTCGTGTTTGCACCTGCCACCTCCATTCCATTTGGCCGATCGTTCACCCCCATATGATTGTTTACCCATTTTGAGGAACAGCTGCGAAGAGTGATTTCACTTAGCCATCCTTGTGACACTGTCGTGATTGGAAAATTCCAACCTGTACCTGGAATCTACTGCTATCCCTGTTTATCACTCGTTCCTCAAAAGACGAGTCTTCTTTGAGCTCTTTTCATCTGACTCGTAAAATATGAAAAGTTTGCCGAGTTTTGGCCTTCCAGCTCGTTAAAAGGACCGGAAGAGCTATCCCTCATCTAGATTTTAATCTTTTTTGGACCTGAGGGATTATTACACAAAAAGGTCGAGCGGTTGTTTTATTCGGCTCGTTAAAATTATCGAAAATTCATCCCTTCTGTATTGTTTTATACTTTTTCGGACTTAAGGGATTAGATGACGAAAAAGGAATTTTGGAGTTAACTTTCTGTACCTTTTCAGACTCTCTAAAAATGAAAAGGATTGAGTTGTCTTTGTCGCTAGACTCGTTAAAATAATTAAATAGCGACAAACTTGTCTTTAGACGAGAACGAGTTTCCCTATCGCTAGGCTCGTTAAAATGTAGCGATGGGCTTGCCTGAAGAGCAGGTTATAGAACAAGCATATGTTATCCTCCTCAAGCTTGACAAAAATAAAGAGGTATTGGTCAGAAATGACTGGGGAAAAATTGGGAGAACCTCAAAGCTTTAATGGTAGCAAGTTGTTCTTGAACATGACACTTTGTCCTCCGTATCACATCGGGTTGGGTTGTTTCATTCACCGGTCTCATCACCATGGTCTTCGCCAAACCATCCACATTTGGGGTAATGCTACCAATCCATCACATCAGTGTCGTTATATGTTCAAGAGATGTTGTTCAGAAAGAGTCAACCGTGTCCCATCCACTGCCATACATTGTCCTTCATCCACCCATGATCGCCACCCTGAATCATATCTCACAGATTGTTTTCACCTCCACTAAAATCATCAGCTCCGTTCCGTGTCACTGATGTGGGATTCATTAAGGCCCTCCTTTGACGGATCGCTTCTTGTCGACTTCAGCTCATTATCCAAGAAGTTGATTTAGGAACAAACCCCTCAGTACTTTGAAGCTTGCATGCCTCAATGGCAAGTTTCTCACTTCCGGCAACAGGTATACATCAATGACCTTTGACCAGAAGATTTTGCGTGGTGTTCGACGCCAAGTCCTATATTCACACCAGGTGAATTGTACTGTAGTACCTTGAGGGTCATTATCATTATCGGTGATTCCTCTCGCACTTGTTAACGGTTTACATTATTGACCGGTAATCAAGCGATGTCTTTCCATGTTCGACTTCAGCACAATTCTCACATGGATCGACTTGTAGTTAGAGTGAAGATCGAACGAGTTTGGAGATCCCGGATCTAGTTTTATCCATCCGGGTTGCGATATATATTCAGGAAATATAAAGACATTTGATATGTACATCATTGCAGCAGATGATCATCCTACTCAAAGGATGATAATTTCAGCAGAGAATTATCAGTCTACCATCAGACGGTCGTCTGTTATATGTACCAAAATGAATTTATAAAGCTGAGCATGGGAATGCCCGCCTCAGCTAGATCATGAAAGCAGAATGAAAAATAATGTATTGTATTGTATTTTATTACAGGGCGCCTCTCAGCGATTGAATGAACTTCGGATCCTCCTGATAAAGAATTTCACCCGATGAACGACCTCATACTTTAGGGGGCAACTGTTATAGACATTTTTGTGCCTTACAGCACGAAGCATGAAACGTCAATAATCTGAGGGATCCAAAGTCCCTAAACATGTTGTTCCTACCCCTAGAGGAACAAGGTCAGCAAACCACAACACTGAAAATCGGTTCTCCACCTGAAAACACTCAAAAACAAGCTATTTCTGGATCATGTCAACTGCTCCACTGAGCATCTGCGCTGAATGTCAACTGCTCCACTCTGTACCTGTGATGAATGTCAACTCTAATGAAGGCTACCTGCGCTGGGCGAGATTGGCCAAGTGGCACAGTCATTCCTCAATGTGTCAAATGCCCAGGAAGCTTCCAAAATGACACTTGGATCAGGGAATTCGCCTTGTGATGAGTAAGAGGATCTTGATCTCCAAGTGGAAGCAAGAAACTCCAAGTGGACTCAAGAGCTGAAGAATAACTGAAGTGGGAAAGGACACTAGTCAGCTTCATGCCAGTCTCAAGCTGACTCATCCTTTCTCCAAAACTCCTATATATAGAGCTCTCTCATAAGGTCTGGGGAGGCGGGAATCTTGTGTGTGTAAGGAAGTGTTGTTGGTTTGAGTATAGAACTATTGGGTGATTTGCTTGAAGGAGGTGAAGAGGAGATTTCTTTCTGCTGGGAGGTGTTGCTGGATTGGGCCTCTTATGGTTGTAACACTCTCAGAACTTTACTTCTTCCATTAATAAAGCATTTGAGGTTCTTCTATATGCATGTGTCTCAATGGCGTATTGATGATTGTATATTTGATTTATTCTAATCCTTGAATCAATTATGGATGTATGCTTCTTGTAGTTTCCCTTTTCTTGTGCTTTTGTAGGATCTTTGTGTAGCTGGGCCAGTGAAAGAGCAAGGAGCTAGGAGCAAGCAGCAAAGAGGGAAGATTGGATCAATCATTAGCGGAAGATAACGGTTATTGGATCTCTTTCTCCTCTCTCTTACATCTCATAAAGAAGTAATCTTGAATAGCTTTACATTCAGTTGTTGCTGAGGTACTATCACCCTTAGAGTGGGATAGGGTCATTCCGTATTGGATACTTTTCCCAACAACACTTGGACATCCATAAGATCTATATAGACAATATTCCCTCCCATTGTAACCGGTAACTTAGGAAGGATCCCTAACAGTGGAATGATTCCTCTATTAAAACCTAATAGATTCTAGGTGATGAGGACAATTTGAGGAGAACCTAAAGCATCCCAAGAATTTGATGATCAGACGCTAATAGTTTCGCTCTCATCTATGACTGGGCTAGGTATGACCAAATGGTAATTTTATACCGTAATATGGAAAGGCACATAGTATGAAATATGATATCGTGACAGTTGACTCCAATCAAAAGAAGTGACCAAACTACTTGGAGGGGGTGTCATAGGAATGAGAGAGGTGCTCCTTTTCTATATGGGAATAATATAACTCTCATGCACCTCGAGAACAAGATGATTTCCCTCCAGTTCATTCAAAACTAAAAAACTAGAAGAACTTGAGCAATATGAGGTTCATTCTCTACCAGAAAGATACCGTTAAGTGAAGCCGGAACCAAGTCTACCATTTTCTCAACCAATGGTTAGTCGAGAACAGACTCATGAGACTCAGTTTAAGGGAGAGCAAGGTTCACCAAAGATGACTTTTAACTATCACTAGATCATCTAGTGAAGGATCAAGGGAAGATTTTGATAACCAACTAGAAGACAAGGATATAAAGTTATAATGATTTCCAACTCTTTCGAAGGCTCATCTAGAAGAGGACAAAGGTGAATGAGATGATTACCTTCACACATATTACAATGAAATTTGTTTTTTCCATTTTTCCCATGAGCTTTACTATTACTAGTTGAGTGTTTCTAACCAACATGAACTTCAGAGGCTGATGACAAAGGTCGATGTGAACCTATGGACCACACTTCTAAGACCTTGGGAATATCAGGACAACTTTAAAGAAGGTGGTCCCCGTTACATAACATCCAGGGAAATTTTAATTTTTGGGGCTCGTTGGAATATGTTTCTTCATTAGTTGCATCAGTACCAATAGTTTTTTGGATTCTCCCTTGCTTATTTTGCTTCTTCTTCTTTGTCCTCTTCTTCTTACTCTTCTTAGGTTCCTCGTTGCTAGAATCCAAACTTTCACTAGGCAAAGAGGAAGAATGAGATGAAGAACCAGACAAAGAAGGCGAGGGGTCAACTTTAGGATAAACATGATGTTGATGTTGTTCGGGTGGAGGAGAACTCAGTTAAAAGAAGTTTGGGCACTCGGAATCACCGATGTCAAAAATATCCAAATTGGTAGACCAGTTATGAATCCAGGAAAGGAAAATGTTGCGATATAGGGAGCACCAACATTTCCAGAAGAAGGAAAAGGAATAGGAGACCCATCAGTGGGGCTTACTTGGTTATTAGACTCGGGAAATGTTGCCACTGATATCAACCTGAGATCTACTAAGGTGTATTTCCACAAGGAGGATGTTTTTCTGTAGCCAATTAATTGATTTTACAACTATAACCAAAATAAATAAAAAGGGTTAATCTAGGCAAAATGGTTTTCAAGGTATCTGTGAACGACTATATAGACCTTAACCAAAACTAAGGACTTAACATATTGTGACCAATCTCCCCAAATGTTGTGGTCATGGTATCGAGTTTACAAGGCGACAGGCTTGGTTACCTGTGGCTAAAAGATAGCAACCTAGCAAGGTCTCCCAATATATACTCGAAGGTATGGAGAGCGTTGAGCATTAGAAAAGGTATGTAATTGCCACTTATTTCTTTATCTTTTCCTTGAATTCATAACTTCTTTACATTTTAAGATGGGTATATGATAAAGGATTATGATAAAGTTAAGAGGAATTGTGATTAATGTAAAATGACTAATTGATGCCTTTTTCTATGCATAAAATTAAGTAAATGGAAGATCTCCATTTCGGAGGAAAAGACAAGGTAAAACCAATTGTTGTCCCTTTGACAGGAAACCACATCCAGACGAGGCAATCGAGATTGGAGTGCATGGGCCAGGAAAAGGAAGAAGAAACGCAATATTAGCACAAGAGGACAAAAGGATAATTGAAGATAAAGATATGGTGAATCCCTCAGGATCCATTGATCCTGAGGGATCACTACCTTAAGGATATCTATATTTTTGGTATTTCCACCTTGCCACTATAAAAAGGGACAGTGCTACAAGCCCAAGGGATGAATTGTTGCTGATATATGGAAATTGTTGTTTTAATATGAACTTTAATCATCGACTCTCTTTAAAGAGTGATTAATGTAACTCTGCTTTCATGATTAATACATAAACTCCATTGTTGTTTCGTCTTTGATTCTAGAGTAACCGCAGTAGTGCATCGTTGGTGGCTAAGGGCCCGACCCTAGTGGATCACTTGCTTTTTGTATCATTATTTTCCATTTACAAGTCCTGTGTGGTTTGATTTCCTATATTTATTCTATTCAGTAATCTATTGTTCCTTGACATTTCATTTACTTGCTCTGTTATATTGAATTCACATTTGAATAGTGAGACTATTATTTGCAAATGAAAATGTTAAGTTGTTCATTCTAAAATGGTATCACATTGTCTAATTCGGACATTGTTGTTCATTTATAGATTGACATTGCTGTTCATGTATAGATTGATGGAATTGTTAATTTGGGGAGTAACATTGTTGTTCATTTATAGATTGGTATTGTTGTTCAGTTAGCTACTGTCTACCTATAATTGTGATTGCTATTCATTCGGATTATTGTTCCATTACCATCGCAATTGTTGTTCCCTTATAACTGTTGTTAATACTTCCGATGCTAAACTCATATTACTGATTCCATCATTCTGATGCTAAACTTAGGTATGCTTTTCCATTCTTGGATTGTTGTTCAATTCCTTTACTAGTTAAAGATTATTAGTCAATTCCTTTAGGTTACAATTGCTGCTTGATTTATTCCTATAGGTTAAGCTTTGATTTTAAATATTTTCCAAAGATTAGTTGTTGTTCCTCTTTCTCTCAATTGAATTGGCATTTCAAGTATTTTCTTTGGTGTGAAGAAAATGATCTGCAACTGTAGCGAACATTGACTATTGCTGTCTAGTTCCGAGATTGGAGATCTTCTCTTTGATTGACTTTCATTTGTGTCAGTTTACAAAGGAAAGAGTTATCATTACTGCATCACTGGCTGATGATTACTATAGCTTCTTAAGTGAATGATTTAGTTACAAAGAATTTAAGTATTCTTGCGATTACATTTAGAGTTTGTTTCCAACATTTGTTTACTTTTGTAAAAGAACTATACTACTAGCATTACTCTTGACAAGTGATTGCCTCAGACTGAGTACACCCTTGAGATAACAAATCATACCTAAATTGATAATTAATGTAGGCTAAATAGAGGTTAAAAATACCCCTTTTACTGCTTAAAATTTTGGCGTTGCTACCAGGGAAGAGTGTAGCCATTTGTTTCTTTTGAGAGTAATGTAAGTACCTACTAGGAGAGAGTTGGGTTTTAAAAATGGAAGGTAAAAACCTATGTGTGGAGCATGTAATAGCCCTACTCCCCCACGTGGTTTCCTGTAGATTTGTTATTATTTTAGTTAGAAATAAGCATTTGATTTGTGTGCATGACTAAACAGAAAAAACCTGAAAGGAATCTTAAACCACTACCCAAGCTTGATAAAGCTAAGGGGCCGGTGACCCTTGGTCGCTCGACCTTTATAGATGAAATCCTTAAAAAAGCAAAATCTCAACCTTCAGTAGGACCTAGAAAAGTTGTTTCTAGACAACCTAGTAGTTCCCATCAGGCCACAGGATCACCATCTGCAGCCTTTGCCGAGGAGCAAGATTTTCAAGAAATTGAGAATTCTAGCCCAAAATAATTATAGGAAGGGAACATTAGTAATATTTGTGATGGAAGAGGAGAAACAAGGGAAATTGAAGAACCAAGATCTCCTTTTGGAATAGTTTAGCCATTAAGTAGCCCGGATAAGGGAAGTGTTGTAAAAATCATCTAGAACGAAGCTGAAAAAGCTGAGGAGCTAAAATCCCCCTAGGCATTAGTTCAACAAGGAACTCTCATCATCCCAAACAAAGGAAGTTTCATTAAGGCCATTCCTGCTCCTTCTTGCCAGCCGAGGAATACCCTCCTAGAAATCTTAGAAGGTTATTGGCACATATTTGACCAAATGGCCCAGAACCAGCAAACCCCCCAAACCTCCACACTACAATATCCCATTGTAGATGCTGTATTTAATGCACTTATGAAGGCCATTCCTCTCCAGAATATCCCTACATTCCATGGTCTAACATCGGAAGATTGAGATGCATTTTTTTTTTAATTTGATGTGATGTGCAGGGGTATGACTATACCACCGATCCCAAAAAGCTAAAATTATTTCCCTCTACATTAAAAGGGGTTGTTTTAATATGTTTATGGGATTAGGTCGAGCTGTTATAAACAACTGGGATCAGATGAAAGGTGCTTTCCTAAAAAAATATCCGGATTATTATAGGTCTAGAGAGTTAAAAGATGAAATATTTCAGATGGTAGGTAGACCTAATGAGACATTAGAAGAATATGTTGAATGTTTTCTATATAATCTTCAAAGATCTCCTTATGCATCATTACCCTTACTTGACAATGTATTAAAAACAACATTAATTGAAGGCATGAAGGAAAAATGGATTGAAACACTAAATATTATGGGAAAAGGAGACATCTATCAAGAATATTTTCTTAACATCATTGATTTATGTATCAGAATTTCGCGAGGCAGCACAAGGCTAAAACCAGCGGAACATGTTAGGTTCATAAGGGAGAACAAGATATTTGGAGAAAGAGTAACCCACAGAGAGATCAGAAATTTATTGGAGAATTTCAAAACTGATATATTGGGGACTCTCACAACGCAACTCGATATCATGCAAGTGAAATAGAAATAGGAAGAAGAAGAGAAAAATCTAGCAATATTCTGCCCCAGGTGTTGTGGGGAAAAGTATCCGACTCGGATGACCCTATCCCTACTCTAAAGGTGACAGTCTTTAGCAACAACTGAAAGTAAAGCTTTGATATTTTCCTTTATGAAAGTACAGAGAGAAGGAAGAAAAGATTAACCAACCTGGTGTCTTTCGCTTAGTCGATCCTTATCCTCTCTCTTTGTCTCTTGTTCCCAACTCCTTGCTCTCTTTGCCGGTCCAGCTACACACAGATCCTGCACAAAACAAGAGAGGAAACTACAAGATACATGTACTCATAACTGATGCATGGATTAGAGTGAATCAAATATACAAGTAAATACAATACATCAATGCAATACAAGTATATAGGAGAACATGCAAAACTTTATTGATAGAAGTAACAGGGTTCTGAGAAGGTTACAACCATTGATGGCTCCAATCCAGCAGCACCTCCCCAGCAGCAAGAACTCTCCTCTTCACCTCTAGTAAAACAATCACCCAATAGCTCTAACTGTAAACCAACAACACCTCCTTGCTTTACACAAAATTCCAGCCCCCTTAGACCTCATGAGAGAGCTCTATATATAGGAGAGAAGAAGAGAGGATGAGTCAGCTTGAGACTGACATAAAGCTGCCTTGTGTCCTCTCCCTCTTCAGTTAATCTTCAGTTCTTGAGTCCACTTGGAGATCCTTGCTTACACATGGAGATCAAGTACCTCTTACTCATCACAGGGCGAATCTCATGAACCAAGTGTCAGTTTGGAAGCTTCCTGGGCAATTGACAGCTTGCAGAATGACTGTGCCACTTGGCCAATCTCGCCCAGCGCAGGTAGCCTTCATTAAATTTGACTTCTAGCGCAGGTACAAAGAGGAGCAGTTGCAATACAGCGCATATGCTCAGTGGAGCAGCTGACATGATCCAAAAATGGCCTGTTTCTGAGTGTTTTCAGGTGGAGAACTGATGGGAAGTGCTGTGGTTTGCTGACCTTGTTCTTCTAGGGGTAAGAACAACATGTTTAGGGACTGAGGATCCCTGTAATTATTGACATTTCATGCTCCATGCTGCGAGGCACAAAAATGTCTATAACAGTTGCCCCCTAAAGTATGAGGTCGTTTATCGGGTGAAATGCTTTATCTAGAGGGTCCGAAGTTCATTCCAGTGCTGAGGAGGCGCCCTGTAATACAATACAATACAATACATTATTTTTCATTATGTTTTCATGATCTAGCTGAGGCGGGCATTCCCATGCTCAGCTTTATAAATACATTTTGGTACATATAACAGACGATCGTTTGATGGTAGACTGATAATTTTCTGCTGAAATTATCATCCTTTGAGTACGATGATCATCTGCTGCAATGATGTACATGACAAATGCTTTTATATTTCCTGAATATGTATCGCAGCCCGGATGGATGAAACTAGATCTGGGGTCTTCAAACTCGTTCGATCTTCACTCTAAGTACAAGTCGATCCATATGAGAATTTCGCTGAAGTCAAACATGGAAAGACATCGCTTGATTACCGGTCAATGATGAAAACCGTTAACAAGCGCGAGAGGAATCACCGATAATGATAATGACCCTCAAGGTACTGCAGTACAATTCACGTGGCGTGAATAAAGGACTTGGCGTCGAACGCCACGCAAAATCTTCTGGTCAAAGGTCATTGATGTATACCTGTCGCCAGAAGTGAGAAACTTGCCATTGAGGTATGCAAGCTTCAAAGTACTGATGGGGTTGTTCCTAGATCAACTTCTTGGATAATGAGCTGAAGTCGACAAGAAGCGATCCGTCAAAGGAGGGCCTTAATGAATCCCACATCGATGACACGGAACAGAGCTAATGATTTTAGTGGAGGTGAAAACAAACTGTGACATATGATTCAGGGTGGCGATCATGAATGGATGAAGAATAATGTATGGCAGTGGATGGGACACGGTTGACACTTTCAGAAAGACCTCTCTTGAACATATAACGACACTGATGCGATGGATCGGTAGCATTACCCCAAAATGTGGATGGTTTGGCGAAGACCATGGTGATGAGACCGGTGAATGAAACAACCCAACCCGATGTGGTACGGAAGAAAAGTGTCATGTTCAAGAGTGACTTGCTACCATTAAGCTTTGATGTTCTCCCAATTTTTCCCCAGTCATTTCTGACCAGTACCTCTTTATTTTTGTCAAGCTTGAGGAGGATAACATATGCTTGTTCTATAACCTGCCCTTCGGGCAAGCCCATCGCTATGATTTAACGAGCTTAGCGATAGGGAAACTCATTCTCGTCTAAAGACAAGTTTGTCGCTATTTAATGAATTTTAACGAGTCTAACGACAATGAAAACTCGGTCCTTTTCATTTTTAGAGAGTCTGAAAAGGTACATAAAGTCAACTCCATGATTCCTTTTTCGTCAGCTAATCCCTTAAGTCCGAAAAAGTATAAAACAATACAGAAGGGATGGGTGTTCGGTACTTTTAACGAGCCGAACAATACAAGCGCTCGATCTTTTTGTGCAATAATCCCTCAAGTCCAAAAAGATTAAAATTTAGAGGAGGGATAGCGTTCCGGTCATTTAACGAGCTGGAAGGCCAAAACTCGGCAAACTTTTCATATTTTACGAGTCAGTGAAAAGAGCTCAAAGAAGACTCGTCTTTTGAGGAACGAGTGATAAACAGGGATAGCAGCAGATTCCAGGTACAGGTTGGAATTTTCCAATCACGGCAGTGTCACAAGGATGGCTAGGTGAAATCACTCTTCGCAGTTGTTTCTCAAAAGAGGTAAACACACAAATGGAAGTGAATGATCGGCCAAATGACGGTGGAGGTGACGGTGCACAAACACGACCAAGGCTTTTATGGCTGATGAATTTACGATCTCAGAAGGGTATTTACCGGTTCATTTTTTCTGAATGAGCTTGAACTCTAAAGGAAAGCCTGCTCATAAACTTATGTTTATTTTTTAACGAGCATGAACTATGTGCTAAAACTGCTCGGATCTTGCGTTTATTTTTTAACGAGCATGAACTATATGCTAAAACTGCTCGATCTTGCGTTTATTTTTTAACGAGCATGAACTATATGCTAAAACTGCTCGATATACCAGTCATAATAAGAACGCCTCCTATGAGATAACTATTTTTTAAGGAGCTTTATCTCACAGAGCTATGCTCCAATTTTGGCAAATTTTACCTTTGCCCCACAGGCTTTCTTCATGCAAGGTCGGAAACGGCTAATCCTACGAGTTTAAAGGGTTAGACCTACAGGTTTAAAGGGAGGACCTAAAAATTTAAAAAATAAATAGTCGTCCCTTGCTTACATTCCAAAAGTTTGCATGCCCCCGGGTATAGGATAGAATTTCGAGGCTGCCCCTCCTCTCCCCTACCTCTGCTTTTCTTTGGGTGATCACAGCTACTTGTCATCTTGCCAATCTAATGTTAACGATACTTGTCTTCTCGTTATTTTAAGGGGTCTTACGCAGTACTCAGGCTTCCCGTCGGCCCACTTTTAACAAATAGCTATTTGTGACAAGAGAAGAACACTACTCAAAGACAAAACATTGGTATTATTGAGGGAGGCTTGCCTCTTTCTTATTATCCAAAGACGGTTCTATTCGCTGCCGCAAATCAATCTCTTTCTTCGGCGGTGTCTATCATTGGGTTGTCCAAAGATGGTTACCCTCTGTCACAACAATATAGTCCCCTACTTTGTAGGCTGCCCCTGCTTATCCTTCAAAACATATGTTTTAATGGGCGAGGCTTGAATTCAAAGATGGTTACTATTCGTTGCGATAAGGGAATTCCTACTTGGGCATTGGCCACCTATTTATACAAAGGTGAATGACTCTTTTGCCAAACACATAACTTTAACAAAAGAACACTATTCCAGAACAACCCCACTTCCTTTCACGGACGGGGTACGGACTAGTCATATTCTTCTGCGGAAATTCTTCCTTATACCCGGGGTTTCTTCTGCCCGAAGCAGACCAGGGTGCATGCCCCCTGGGTCCTAGTCTTTCTTTCCGAATCACTCGCATTCATCGGGAAGGAGGACTGGGGGTGGAGGCGTATCTTGAGTGAACAGACCATTTAGGATTGGTATTTGACTATTTGCGATGCGAGATCCCGGAAATGAAAGTTGGTCTACGAGCTTGACCATCCTTCCTTCGTGTGGAAAACACATTACTCTAAAGAGTGAGGAGACTATCGCTCCCATGCAATAAATATAGTCGCGTCCAAGGAGTAGGTTATAATCCAAGGGTCCTTGGACGACCAACACGTTCATATTAACGGTCTTCCCTTTCAATGTAACAGGTACATTGGGGAGGATTCCTAATGGTCGACTGGTTCCTTTATCAAAACCTGAGAGATTTCTCAACTCAGGTAAAAGCGCTGGGGAACCCAGTGCTTTCCAAGCAAGAGAGGAAAGGATACTCACAGACGCCCCTTCATCAATGATAGTACCAGCCATAATCATTCTATAGATCTGGACAATGATTCTGAATGGTATACTGGCTGGTAACCGGGGTCTGCCTAGTTGATTCCAATCAAAGGATACAACCAAGTTGCTTGGAGGTGGGACCGAATATACGGCCGGGTATGACCCTGATGATGTTCCTTCGTGCGATAAAGGAATGGGCGCATTGCCCTGAGTCGGTGCTGATGAAAAGAACCTGGATGGTGTCATCCTTATTCTCTTCAGTGAGGGTGTCGCATGAAGATGACTCTTCGGCGACGGTGTCATTTGAAGACGGGTCTTCAATGACGAAGTCATTGGACGATAGAACCTCTGAAGGAAGAACCGGGTCAACTGCCGTTTCGACCTTTAGACTTTCGTCTGATTTAGATTCAGTAGGTTCATTCTCAATGACCGACACTTCAGCTGACCACTTGAGCGGGTCAACTGGATTTTCAACTATCGAGGGATTAGGCGCGAGTTTTTGATATCCAGGAGGAAGTCGCAACGGTGAAACCGGGCAATCTTCCAAAACTCTCTTGGCCTCATCTAAGAATGGACATTTGTGGATGGCATGATTACCTTCACACAATAGACAGGGTGATCTTGGTCCCCTTCTTCGTCCTTCACTCTCGTTAGTTGACAGAATGCAATCAACATGACAATCAGAGGTTGATGCTACCGGATTGTGCAACCTTGGGGACCAGTCCCTTAGTATCCGGGGAATACAAGGACAATCACGATGGAAGTGGATCCCTTTGCAAATGACACATGGCGATTTAGGCCCAGTCGGTGCAGTGTGTGGGTTTTTGTCAGCTTTCTTCTGCTTGCCCCCAGCCGCCTTCGCCAGAGGCTCCTTCTGCTTCTTTTCTCTCTTCTTCTTTTCCTTCTTCTCCTTGGGAGGCTGACTCTTGCCAGCTCTACCTTGCGAAGATGGAGGATCAGAGGAAGTATCGTAAGAAGTGGAAGGCTGGTGGGTAGTTCTAGATTGTTCTGACTGTTGATTCGACTGCTCAGGATTAGTGGCTATCTGGACTACATTAGTTGAAAAGAGCCATACAGGGAGGCCGATTGTCAATCCTGGAAGTGACAATGTAGCCATATGAGGCGCACCAACATCTCCCAAAGAGGAGAAGGGATTTGGACTTCCGCCAAGGTTACTTCCTTGGTTGGTGGGCTCCATACTTTTCAACTGAAAGATCAACGTGGGAATAACAGGTGATTATGTTCCGCTTAAAATAAATTTTATTAACGACGCTTTTAGACACAAACTTGCTTTTTCATGTTTTAAGAGTCGAGAAAAAGCTAAAGATGACTCTAGTCGCCTTCGATGTATTAACGAGCCCGAAGTGACAAATGCTCGGTTGGACTTTTTTAGTTATAGAGTTTGAAAAAGGCCAAAAGAAACTGCTCTGGAGATCTAGGCAGAGGGTGTGCCAAACCTTTCGCGAAACCACAGAATACGTTTTACGGTACGGGTGGTCGATCTTCGTGAATGCTGTGTTCACTGCATCACGATCAGTAGGGCGGCCGACACGGTTTCCTAAGGATAAAGGATAAAAGCCTATAGGGGTCTCCCAATATACGCGACGGTACGCGGGAGCACAAGTCCGTGTTAGTGCCACCGACTCTCAGGAGGAATCACCCACCTTCGTAGAGATCGACAGTCACTATGTTTAACGACGCCGGAACACGTCTCTACCTAGACCTCTAGATGTTTGCGTTATGTTAAAAAGCGTTGTTATGTAAATTGAGTTTATTTTAATGTTGATCTTGCTTAACAGTTTGCCTTTCAGGGTCGCCACAAGATGTATATATACAACTTCCTATATGCAATCTAAGATGACAAGCAAATCTTTTCAATCTTTCAACTTTGAAAACCTTAATCTACTGAGGGAAAAGAAAGACACAACTTTTTCCACAGATCATAGAACACACACTAAAATGCACATTTTCCTAAATCGTCAAGCACACAGTCAAATGCAAAATGCACAATGCATGTATTTCTTTTCGTTATCCTTAATGTTTGATGTAAGACAGAAAGGAAACTGTTGTATAACTTTGAATCTAATTTCAAGCGAAAGATAAACAAGCTTGTCCAAAATCAAAAGACACCTTAAGATCGACTTGTTTAAACACAGGAAATGTATAGATTCAAACCATAAAATGAAAAACAAACAAACTCAAACAGCCATGAACAGTAATAAAACTAGCTCATAAGATCACAAAGACACTTTTACAGTTCAGGATCTAAGAGGTCACAGCTATACTGGTTCGCTTTTCACAATGGGAAACTGTAACTGAAACAAGAAATACTGAAAGAACATTCACAGTTTCATCACACAACTGAGGCGGAATAATGTCAAGGAAAGTTGGTTTACAGCAAGTACAATGACCAGCAAGCAATCAGCAAAAAATCAGTGAAAACAGGGCTCAGACACAAAGGGAAACCTCAGCAAGACACTGGCTAACTGGACCAGCGCAGGCTCTGGTCTGTCAGTTTGATTCTCAGCGCAGTTCCCGAAGGGAGTACCTGCGCTGAAATGCAGACTGCCTGTGGACAGCCTGCACTGAGACACGAGAGTTGCGTTTGCAAGGAATTCCGGGTCATAAAAAGCTCAAAAATGCACTGTTTTTGCTGAAATAAAAAGCTATAGGTCAAGTACAGGCTAAGGGATGATCAAGAGGATGAAAAGCTATCACAAAGAGTAAAGAGTCTTTTGTAGATCAGCTCTTCAAATCATGAATCTGCTCAGCAAATGAGCAAGAGTAGCAGCCCCTCTACTTCGCTTTTGATATAGTCAAAAGCTTTTCGATTTGGTACTCTTTGGTTCTGGAAATGAATAGCAAAGATACTACAAATACCAACAAGATACTAGGCTCCCCAGCGGAGTCGCCAGTTTGTTGTGGGGAAAAGTATCCGACTCGGATGACCCTATCCCTACTCTAAAGGTGACAGTCTTTAGCAACAACTGAAAGTAAAGCTTTGATATTTTCCTTTATGAAAGTACAGAGAGAAGGAAGAAAAGATTAACCAACCTGGTGTCTTTCGCTTAGTCGATCCTTATCCTCTCTCTTTGTCTCTTGTTCCCAGCTCCTTGCTCTCTTTGCCGGTCCAGCTACACACAGATCCTGCACAAAACAAGAGAGGAAACTACAAGATACATGTACTCATAACTGATGCATGGATTAGAGTGAATCAAATATACAAGTAAATACAATACATCAATGCAATACAAGTATATAGGAGAACATGCAAAACTTTATTGATAGAAGTAACAGGGTTCTGAGAAGGTTACAACCATTGATGGCTCCAATCCAGCAGTACCTCCCCAGTAGCAAGAACTCTCCTCTTCACCTCTAGTAAAACAATCACCCAATAGCTCTAACTGTAAACCAACATCACCTCCTTGCTTTACACAAAATTCCAGCCCCCTTAGACCTCATGAGAGAGCTCTATATATAGGAGAGAAGAAGAGAGGATGAGTCAGCTTGAGACTGACATAAAGCTGCCTTGTGTCCTCTCCCTCTTCAGTTAATCTTCAGTTCTTGAGTCCACTTGGAGATCCTTTCTTACACATGGAGATCAAGTACCTCTTACTCATCACAGGGCGAATCTCATGAACCAAGTGTCAGTTTGGAAGCTTCCTGGGCAATTGACACCTTGCAGAATGACTGTGCCACTTGGCCAATCTCGCCCAGCGCAGGTAGCCTTCATTAAATTTGACTTCCAGCGCAGGTACAAAGAGGAGCAGTTGCAATACAGCGCAGATGCTCAGTGGAGCAGCTGACATGATCCAAAAATGGCCTGTTTCTGAGTGTTTTCAGGTGGAAAACTGATGGGAAGTGCTGTGGTTTGCTAACCTTGTTCTTCTAGGGGTAAGAACAACATGTTTAGGGACTGAGGATCCCTGTAATTATTGACATTTCATGCTCCATGCTGCGAGGCACAAAAATGTCTATAACACCAGGTGCAGAAAGAAACATAGCCACAAAGAGTTCCCACTAGATGCAGTACAAGTCTGCGCTATTTGTACAAAAGACCTCTCTATAGAGAACTACCCCTCACTTCCTGGTTGGAAAGCAGTATACAAAGAAGTGAAAGAAGAATCAGAACTGGTGTACCTACTTAATCAGCGCCATCAATGGCAGTCATGACAATCAAGTATGTCTCCCGACCCGTCTTCTTCTTTCCAGCCTTGACAATATTATGCTCTACAATATAATACAATGTGGCCAAATCAACATCCCTTCTCAAATTGGTCATAACAACCATTCCCTTCATCATCACCATGGCCGAATCAAGAGAGCCAATCTAATCGGCCAAATTTTGCCTAAGCTCCACCATAATGGCAAAACAATGCACATCCAACACAATGATCCCCTCCCACTTTGTAGAGTCAAGCCTGGTAGACAAATTCACAAAGACTAATGAATCAACCAACAGGAACCTTTCCACTCCCTCAACCTACACTGCAAACAATACAAAAAAATCCCCAGTCCAACTTAAGACTGCAACTCCCAGCCCAACCCAACCCGTACCCAAATAATAGACCGGTTCAATTCGTTCAAATAATCGAAACACCAGAACTAGAAACTGATCTAAGGCAGTGCAACAACCTTCAATTAAGGTCTGGGCGCATTATATAAACTGAGGGAGATAAAAGTGTTCAAGTTTAAAATCAGTTACCCGCAGAACAACCATTACAATAAGAAGATGTGGTCATACAACAGACTCATGACCAAGCAACCACATCTTCTCCGCCATTCCGAGAAATATTAATCATACCGCTTCCTATAGAACATCCTGACTCTGATATTCTAGGAGAACTAAAAAATTTGTACATAAAAATACACTCCTCGAAGCTATCCAAGATATACCAATATATGAAAAGACTATCAAAGAGCTATGTCTAAAAAAGCCAAGGAGGATAATAACAAATAACACAACAGTCCAGGTAGTTGGCACCCTATCTGATCTGTTATTAGGAAGAGAAGCACCTATCAAATATGAAGACCAAGGAAATCCAATAGTGACAATGCAAATCAATGGAAAAAAAATTTCAAATGCCTTAGTTGATTTTGGGGCTGCAATTAACATTTTAACAACCACCACTTGTCAAAAACTATGCATTACATCGATAGATCTAACCTCCACCTTACTAGAACTAGCTGACTGATCAGTAGTTAGGTCAAAAGGTACACTACATGATGTCATTGTATCCGTTGATTCCTAAGAATATCTTAACGACTTTTTGATAATAAACCCCAAAAACCAACTTGATGGACACCCGTTAATTTTAGGCAGACCTTGGCTTGCAACAATTGATGCTTACATTGGCTACTAAAAAGGCAGTATGACTATAACTAGAGCGAGTAATATCAAGAATCTAGCCCTATACCCTCCTGCCCAGCCAAGTGAAATAATAATGAAAACTAACAAACATCATGTATCATACCTCACAGAAAACATTATATCCCTATTAACCATATAAGATGCCCTTGATTTTAAAGATCAAACAGAGGATGATGTTATTAACAACTTTATTAACCAACCTGAATCTAGATCCCATGTACAACGTCACATGATAGAGGTAGCATTTGACAATGAACTAGAAGAAGATCCTCTCAAAGACACTCATGATCAAGCGATACCCACTACCTCTGTTTCAAATAGCAAAACTATAGAGATTGAGCAAGGAAAATCGTTGAACATCAATAACAACCTGACTCCTAAACAAGAAGAAAAACTGGTCCAACTACTCAGAAAATATAAGGAAGCTTTTGCATGGGATTATCCAGACATGAAGGGAATCAATCCCGAGCTATGTACGCATCACATTTATATAGAAAAGGATGCGAGACCCATTCTCCAACCCCAATGTAGACTAAACCCTCACCTGAAACACATTGTGAAAGTTGAATTACAAAAGCTTTTGGATGTAAACTTTATTTATCCTATCTTCGATAGCAAGTGGGTCTCTCTGCTAGTAGTGGTGCCAAAGAAGAATGGGAAGTGGAGGATTTGTGTATATTATAGAGAATTAAAGAAAGCAACCTAGAAAGACCATTTCCCCTTCCATTGGTTGATCAGGTATTAGATACATTGCCAGGAAAGAAATTCTTTCTTTTCTTGGATGGGATCAGTGGGTATAATTAGATTCAGATTGCCCCTAAAGACGAGGACAAAAGTACTTTTACCTGTCCTCGGGGATGTTTTCCTATAGATTCCTACCTTTTGGCCTATGCAATTCCCTTGCCACATTTCAATGGGCCATCCCCATCATCTTTTTAAATTTAATAAATGAAGGGCTCAAAGTATACATGGATTATTTCACACCATCTAGAGATGATTTCGACCCAGCACTAGACACATTAGAGAAGGTGTTGTAACGATGTATCTCAACCAGGCTCTGCTTGAGCCATGAAAAATGCTATATGATGTTGACTAAAGCACTCATCCTAGGTCATTATATTTCAACGGCTGGAATATAGGTAGATCTAACCAAAATTCAAATAATTTTGCTACTACCTACTCCTACCACACAGATAAAGGTACACAGTTTTCTTGGATTTTCTGGTTATTATAGGAGATTCATAGAATATTTTTCTCAAATAGCTGCACCTCTATATGCATTAACAGTGAATATTGATTTTGTTTGGATAGATAAATGTGACAGTGCTTTTGAGTATCTGAAAAAGCTTGTGTCAACAACCCCATTGCTCAGAGGCTCAAATTGGGACTTGCCATTTGAAATTTCATCAAATGCTTCAGACACAACTATTGGAGCAGTCCTTGGGCAAGAAGAAGACAAAAAACCATATGCAATCTATTATATTAGCAACAATTTTTCTCCTGCTGAACTAAACTATATTGTTACTGAAAAATAATTTTTAGCTATAATACATGCTATAAATTAGGAATTATATCACTGGATATCTTGTTGTTTTATATACAGATTACTCTGCCATAAAATATTTAACAAATAAACCTATTACAAATTGTAGAGTAACAAGATGGTTGATTTTATTACAATAATTTGACATCACAATAAAAGATCGACCTGGGAAAGAGAATCTTGTAGCTGATTTTCTCTCACAAATGCTAAAGCTAGTGGATGGAGTAGCGGTGGAAGATTAATTTCCAGATGAACATTTATTTGTTGTTACTATCAAGACACCCTGGTATGCTGATGTTGCAAATTATTTAGCAGTAGGAAAATTACCAAAGCATCTAACCCTTAAAGAACGAAAACAAAATGTTCAACATACTACCCAATTTTCTTGGATTGGGGCTAGCTATTTCATACAGGGGCAGATATGCACACCAAAAGATGCATCTGTGAAGACAAAATATTTGACATCATGAAAGCCTATCATGACGCACATTTCACAGATCAAAGAATTGGTCACAAAGTTCTGCAAACAGGGTATTACTGGCCCACAACCTTCAAAGACGCGAAGAAATTTGTTCAAGCCTGTGACAGTTGCCCAAGAGCAGGACACCCTAGACAGTCTGATGAAATGCCTTTAAACCCACGGCTAGTAATCAAACCATTTGAGCATTGGACGCTCGATTTTGTTGGTCCAATCAACCCATCATCAAACTAGAAAATGTATATTCTGGTGGCAACAAAATATGTGACCAAATGGGTTGAAGCAGAGACACTTCCAAGAGCTAAAGAGGACTTTGTGATTCATTTCTTGTTCCAAATATTTGTGTAATATGGCCTCCCAATAGACATAATCATGGACGGGGGACCACAGTTCACAGGTAAT
The DNA here is from genome assembly GCA_031772625.1 of Pinus tabuliformis. Lineage (NCBI taxonomy): Eukaryota > Viridiplantae > Streptophyta > Pinopsida > Pinales > Pinaceae > Pinus > Pinus tabuliformis. The sequence continues at coordinate 264,464,293 of CM062814.1, read as the reverse complement.
AAAATCACTGCAATGTTAAAACATTATCATATTCAGCAAAAGGTTACCACTCTGTATCACCCACAGGGAAATGGCTAAGTAGAAAGCATGAATAAAGTGGTATAAGAAATATTAATGAAAAACATTGCGTCAGACATACATGATTGGGCATACAAGATTGCTGGAAGCCTTGTGGGTATACCGAACAACATGGAGAAACACCACCGGTTATTCACCATATCAACGAGTATTTGGAAAGGAACCCATCTTTCCAATAGAGTTCGAGATACAAATGTTAATAACAGCACAGGTGGTCGGTCTAGATTTAAATGAGGCCCAGACTAATAGACCACAACAAATTAGTGATCTAGATGAAATTAGATTCATGGATTTTCAACGCACTGCATTAATCCAACAATAGAGAGCCAAATGGCATGACACCGTGATCAAAAAGAAAATCTTCCACGAAGGAGATTGGGTACTCCTATACAATTCCAGGTTTCAGGATTTTCCAGGAAAACTTAAGACTCACTGGCTTGGACTGTATGAAATCCAAAAAGTGCATGACAATGGCACCATCACATTGACTACTATTGACATATCTGGACATACCTTTAAATTAAATGGACACTGAGTGCGACTATACCATAAACCGCTTACTCAAGAATCCTTCTACCAGCAACTCCGGGAAGATTCTAGCATAATTATTCTGGTCGAGGAAGGGAATTCTTTCTCGCCTTTGGTTCACTAAGTAATTCTATTGCTTTTAAATTTTGTACATAACTTTTTTTTTCTGCTTGTATAAATTACTTTTTGTACAGATTTCTGCATTTCTGCATTTTTTTTGCATTTTTTTGTTCCTTTTCGAAGGAACAACAATTTTGCATTTTGATGTTCCCTTCCAAAGGAACACCATTTTTGTTGTTTTGTTGTTCCTTTCCGAAAGAAAAAAACTCTTTCATTTTGTTGTTCCTTTCCAAAGGAACAACATTTTCATCGTTTTGTTGTTCCTTTATGAAGGAAGAACATTTTCGTTGTTTTGTTGCTACTTTCCGAAGGAACAACACTTTTGCATTTTGCTATTCATTTTCAAAGGAACATCATTTCTGCCCTTTTTCCATTTGTTTTTGAAGGAACACCACTTTCTCATTTTTATACTCCTTTCCAAAGGAACAACACATCTGCTTTTTTGTTGTTCCTTTCCGAAGGAACATCACTTTCACTTTTTGTTGTTCCTTCTCGAAGGAACAACATTTTCATTTTTCGCTATTCCTTTCCAAAGAAATAGCATTTCCACATTTTTATTTTTCTCTTGCTTTATTTGTTGTTTCGATTAAGGAATAGTTGTTGTTCCTCTTAAGGAACAACATTTTCGAGTATGTTTCTCTTCTGCTTGTTGTTCCTCTTAAAGGAACTGCAGTTTTTGTGTGAAAATATTCTTTTGTTGTCCCTCTAAAGAAACAACAACTGTTCCATCTAAAGAACAACACTTTTTGAGTAAATTTTTTTCTTTTTGTGTGTATGTGTGCTTCACCATTTAGAGGATTTTTTTGTGAGTAATGGTCATTTAAGGCACATAAATACATTTATGCAAGAATACAAAAACTGGAGGATACTGAAATCAGCAAACCAAAGAAAAATCATTATCTTTAAAGAAATTGCCTTGAATTGATAAGAAGAAAAGAGGAAAGGACACAACTATTTATATCACTTTGTTGTCTCTATTTTCACTAACACCAATTCGATTGATTATTTTTATCATGATGGTTCTTCCTAAATCCCTATAATTCTCTTTGATTATTCTTATTGAATAAGAATAAGTGGATATTTTCCTCTATTGAGATGTTCAGACTTCTTCGACCATCCCTAGTCTTAAGGAGTGTTGAGCCACCCTCTGTATATAAATAGGAAAGTGCTATATAAAAGAAAAGAAGAAAAAGAAAAGATACATATCTATATGATTACGAACATGATTTTTCAAATGAAGGATAGGGGGTCTCATCAAGAGCCAGCCTACCATGATCATAAGGAAGAAAGTGAAGTGGCATTCCCACTATGGCCACCACATGAGTGATATGATCCAAGAGGCACATCAGAAAAATAAAAAGTCCTTGGAACAGGAGGTCTCATCACGAGCCGCCTGCCCACCTTTCACTCCTTCCTGGTGAATGGCATTGTGATTCATCTGGTTACCAAGACATCACAATGGAGTCCAATCTGACATCGCACATTACTTTCCTAGGCATACACAAAGGATTATAGTTCCAATGGTGAAATAGGAACTTTGTCAAGGTTGTCGACACCTGTGGGCAACAGAGCTCTGTCGATGGTATTGAAGTTGTCTTTTTACACCAATAGTCATTCTAAAACCTTCTTCTTATATCTTTATAGTGATTTCAAATGAAATTATGTCATATAATCCTTTCGAACCTTTAATACATGAAAATCATTTACAAATCAATCATGATGGTTAAAGTGGATAATGACTGCATAAGAAATTTTACTCACGTCAACTGTCCTATCCTATATTTTTCACATCATATCACGACATTTCCATATTTATTAGCGATTTCCATCATAAGCCTCGATTTCAGTAATCCGCTCATTTTTCTAAACATGTCATCGATCTATAGGTTGTTACTTTATTCCACTATACAATTGCAGTTCAGCATGCTGCTCCTTTATTTGATGGCTGAGGATGGGCTATCACATTGCAAGGGGGCGCAGGTGATCTCCATAATTCACTGGCATACGTTTCAGCTCATTATTTTGAGGTATTATGACTTCATCAAAACTCGGGAATAACAAGTCTAACGGTATTGTATTTCCCAAAATGCATGGCTTGCTGTTTCAATACCATTTCTATGTTGCCCTGTAAAAATTAACAGTGAGTTAAAATTTGAACAGCTTGCTGTTCCATCATATTCTCTATGTTTTTTCTGACATTGAGCTAAAATTTGAACAAGATTGCTATTCCATCGTCATCTCTGTGTTTTAACAGTGTACTAAGCTTGAAAAAAATGGGATGAAGATCAATTCGGAGCGAGCCACAAGTGTTAATGGTCTCTGATGCTGCACGTGAAATCTTAGTAAGGGTAGGATGGATAGCCTACCTTAACCATCAACAACAATCTAACGAGATGGTGGCAATTGAATTTCTGTAGAATTTGTAAGAAAACCATTCGATGGTGAGAGGGAGAGAAATAACAGTAGCAGATGAGATAATTGCTAAAGATTCGGGACTTACTGTCGTCGAACCAGTATGGATCTTGAAAAAGGTGAGACTGCAAGACGCTATAACCATCTTCCGGGACGAAGGGAAGAACCTTACTGTCAAAGGAAAAGGAGTCCTGCTGGCAACCCTGAGAAAGCCTTGGGTAGAATTGGCCAGAATTATCCAAAGCTACATCACTTGTGATGGCAGAAAAGATGTGGTAAGACCACACCATCTCAAACTGTTAGTTGTGTTAAAACAAAAATGTGCTGTGAATTTTCCTATGTTCTTAAACCTTTTATTGCATGATGTTACCCAAAGTATAAGAAAATCTTGCCATGTAGAATCAGTAGTAAGCCATCATGGTTTAATTCGATTGATAGTCAGTTACAGTCTTGCCCAACAACAGAGTAGTTGCGAAGAATTGATCTTCTTGATAGATGGGGGACTGGCCTTGCCTGCCTCGAAATGAAAACACATTGCTAGAACATCAATTAGACCATCGAAATGAAGACAATCTATTAGATTGGCAAGAAGCAAAGGAATGATAGGAAATTCCCATGGAAACAATAGCCAGCCAGTAGAAATACACGACTCAGAAGACGAGCAACCCCCACAACTTGAAGGAGAGGAAAATGAAGAAGAATTAGAGGAAAGCGAAGAAGAGGAACCAGAAGAGGAAACTAAGCAATCCTGTCAGGAAAAAGGGGAGGAAGCAGAGCAGCGTAGTGAAATTCCACTACAAAACCCTCTGCAAGAAGATGAATTAGGCCGAATTTTGGCCAGCATGGGTGACTATGTCTAACCTCATAGCCCACTCAACTCCAACATCGAAGAAGGGCCGCAGGAACAATCTGCTCATGATAAAAGTGCGTCAGAGGAGATGTGTGACGAGGAGGAAGAATAAGAAAAATCCCAGGATCACTCTGCTCACGATAAGAGTGTATCTGGGGAGAAGGGTGACGAGGAGGAAGAAGAAGAATAGTCTCAAGAATACTCTGCTCCTAGTCAGAGTAAACCAGAAGAAATGCATGATGAAGAAGAAATAAAAGAAGAAGTTGTCGAGGAGAGAACAAAGCAAACTAGGGTTTCTACCCCTGAAAAGCCTGATCAACAGAACACCAAAGAAGTGTTCCAGGAAGGAAATATCGAAATTTTCCAAGGCGTGGGTACAATCCCTGAAACACAAAGCCTGGGCTCAAGTAAAGAAACAGTCGATCCTTCTATGAAAACAAATGAAATTAAAAAGTTGCGAAAGGAACAACAAAGATTTCTTAATATAATTAAGCAACTTCACCAACAAATAAGGGTCCTAAAAATGGGGAACAATTCAAAAAGAACCCCTGGGGTAAAGCGTGCAACCACCCAAGCAAAACCCCATAAGAAAAAGGCCAAGAGGACTCAAGTCAAACCCGTTATTTAGGACCGCAAGGAACAACATGTGGCTATTACAAATGCAAAAGCACAAACCGACAACATACCAGCCTGCGATAAGGAAGTCCAGACATAGGCACTATCCTCTAGCAGAACAAACAACCAGACAGTTCATGAGAAGGAAACAAAGACTATAAAAACAAGATGTCACAATAAGGAGATCCAAGTATATCTCTAGCATAAAAATGTCATGATGGATAATGACCCAAGGATACTAACACTGCAAAAAGATATGGGACAAGCCCAACAAACGATAAGAAAGCTCAGAGAGGAAACTGTTCCTCAAGAGAAATATTAGAAGTTACAATTGTAGCTAAAGAACATCAATGCATCAAAAAGTCAGGCCTTCGATGGATGGCGAAGGGAAGAGGAGAAAGTTAAAAAGGTAACCCATAGACTAGACACAGTTATGAATCAAATGGAAACCTTATGTTCTCTGTATACTGATGTTCTAGCATGTAGGGCATGCGCTAGAAACTATGCTTTGTTCTCGATGGAAAGATATTTACAATTGAAAATCAAGGCTATCAGGGCACGTGTGCCTATAGAGATAAAAACCATTGACGATTTCATAAACTATTGTAAGCATTACGGGATGAAAGTTTAGAGATTGTTATGTGAGTTTTATTTACATAACCTTGTATTAGATGGAGAAACAGAAAAGAAACCTAGCCCTTTTGTGGGAAATATCTAGCTTTAGGCATTTATTTCTTTTGCTGTTAATTAGATAAAGTGGCTTAAAGCCTACAATACCTTCCAGAGACAGGCCAATGGGTTAGATTTGTGGGTAAGGGGTGAACCTAGAAACCCATTGCAGCTGTGGAATAAACATAGGAGCTTAATGAGAGCGCAGGGTGTAATCCAGACATTGGGACCTATTTAGACAACAGTCATCTATCAAGGGGTAGAATACTTCCCCATCAAAGACCTTGCCATAGCAGTAGCTAAATTACGATACCACACTTCTAATCAGAATATCCAAAACAGAGAACCATTCAATTATGAGAATTTTAAGCTAGTTGTTGACTGCTTGGTTATCCATGGTGACCTCATCCTCAGAGAAGGCCCATCTTGGTTAGGTTGTAGGTTCGGAAGTCCAATCATTTGGTATCTTGCACCAGGATATAGAGCCTTATATATATTGCCTGAAGGTCAGACATGGCATATTTTTGAAATCTTAGCTAGGAATCATGGTTGTAGACCACTGATTGAGAATCCTTCTCCAGCCTATTCCATAACTACCTTACATGTCAATTACAATGTTTTCATGAGGGCATGAAAAAGGGTAAGTAGGGGGGTGTGTTGAGCATTAGAAAAGGTATGTAATTGCCACTTATTTCTTTATGTTTTCCTTGAATTCATAACTTCTTTACATTCTAAGATGGGTATATGATAAAGGATTATGATAAGGTTAAGGGGAATTGTCATTAATGTAAAATGAATAATTGATGCCTTTTTCTATACAGAAAATGAAGAAAATGGAAGATCGCCATTTCGGAGGAAAAGACAAGGCAAAACCAACTGTTTTCCCTTTGACAAGAAACCGCATCCAGACGAGGTAATTGAGATCGGAATGCATGTGCTGGGAAAAGGAAGAAGAAATGCAATATCAGTGCAAGAGGACGAAAAGGTAACTGAAGATTAAAGATATGGCGAATCCCTTAGGATCCATTGGTCCTAAGGGATCACTACCTTAAGGATATCTATATTTTTGGTATTTTCACTTGGCTACTATAAAATGGGACAACACTGCAAGCCCAAAGGGCGAATTGTTGCTGATATATAGAATTTGATGTTGTAATGTGAACTTTGATCATAACATCTCTTTAAAGAGAAATTACTATAGCTCTATTTTCATGATTAATACATCAAGTTTGTTGTTGTTCTGTATTTATTCCTAGAGTAACCGCAGTAGTGCGTCACTGGTGGCTAAGGGCCCAGCCCTAGTGGATCACTTTTTGTCTATGTCATTATTTTCCGATTACAGGTCGTGTGTGGTTTGATTTCCTGTATTTATTCTATTCAGTAATCTGTTTCTCCCTGACATTTCATTTACTTGCTCTGTTATATTGAATTCGCATTTGAATAGTGAGACTATTATTTGCAACTGAAAATGTTAAGTTGTTCATTATAAAATCATATCGTGTTTTCTAATTCGGACATTGTTGTTCGTTTGCAGATTGATAGTATTGTTCATTTGTGGAGTAACACTGTTGTTCATTTACAGATTGGTATTGCTCTTCATTTAGCTATAGTCTACCTATAATTGTGATTGTTGTTCATTTGGATTATTGTTCCATTAGCATCGCAATCGTTGTTCCCTTATAACTGTGGTTAATACTTCTGATGCTAAACTTAGATTATTGATTCCATCATTCTAGATTTAATGTGTGTTTTCATTTGATTTAGTTTTTTGTTCAATATTTCATAGACTTACTTAGGTTTTCTGTTCCATTCTTGGATTGCTGTTGAATTCCTTTACTAGTTAAAGATTACTATTCAATTCCTTTTGGTTATGATTGTTGTTTGATTTATTCCTGTAGGTTAAGCTTTGCTCTTCGATCTTTTCAATAGATTAGTTGTTGTTCCTCCTTCTATCAATTGAATTGTCATTTCAAGTATTTGATTTGGTGTTAACAGAATGATCTACAACTATAGTGAACATTCACTATTGTTGTCTAGTTCCTAGACTAGAGATCTTCTCTTTTATTTACTTTCATTTGCGTCAGTTTACAAAGGAAAGAGTTATCATTACTACATCCTTAACTGATTATTGTTGTAACTTCTTATGTGAATGATTTAGTTACAAAGCATTTAATTATTCTTGCGATTACATTTAGAGTTTTTTTCCAACATTTGTTTACTTTTGTAAAAGCACTATACTACTAGCATTACTCTTGCCAAGTGACTGCCTTAGACTGAGTACACTCTTGACATAACAAATCATAGCTGGATTGATAATTAATGTACGGTAAATAGAGGTTAAAAGGACACTTTTTATTGCTCAATAGGGAGCACAAGTGCATGTTATCATTCCCTACTACATAATCATTCGGTGAGAGCATCACTATATACTTTCCATACTAAATTTCCTCATATATACCCAAAATTACTATAGAACCTTCTATATACTTCTATACTAGGATGGGATTTCACCCATGGGATACAATGCGAGTAATTAATGAGAGCTTCTATGTCTAAAGACGTCAAAACATGTCTCTAGCCTAGACCTCTAAATATTTGTGTTAAGCTCCAAATGCTCCTTAGGTTAATTGAGGTAAATTTTAAGTTTATATTGAATTAAGTTTGAATTTGATGGCTCAACGGTGTCACCAATCAAGAAAAAAGCATTAAAACACAACAATTTATCTTTCCAATGCAAAATTCAAAAATGAGATCTAATCTTTCGCTTTCACAAACAAAAGAAATGCCAAGATGGAAACCTAGGAGAAACACAACTCAAATTTCTTTCACTAAGATGCACTATTTTTTATCTTCTTCTTTTCACTTTGATTCAGCAATGCAAACTAATGTAATTAGCAAAGGAGAAAATATTGTCCAAAACAACTAAAATGAAAATTTCATTCACTTATCATTTCAAATGCAAGTTGTTTAAAAAATACTTAAATCAAGAAATCATTCACTTTTGTTTTTGAAACAAGGAAATCAAACAAGAATTCACTTTTAGTCCTTCCAAATAATGCAACTGTAATCTATGCCTGACAAGGGAGAAAAATAAATCTTCAAAGCATCAAAATGACTCAATACTAAGGAAAATTTCTTCACAATCTCGAACCGGAAGAAACTTGAGAACAATGTACTAACAGAAGTAAGACTCTTGAATGGAAACAATCAATCTCAAAGAGACAAACCAAGCAATGAATGAAGGGTGACATAAATACCCTAGAAACCCTAGAAAGCACTCAAACTTCAAAAAAACTTGAGCAATTCCAGGAGACAAATTGAAATGACACAAGGATGTCAATCAAGATAAATACGCCATAGTCACACTCGAAAATTATGGATAGAGGTCAAAAACATTGAAAACAGGAAGAAAACCTAATTTTCTTCTATCCTCTAGGATCAACCTAATTTTCTTCTATCCTCTGGGATCAACATGTCTGTTAAAGGAAAAAAGGTGATGCAAAGTAGCTCATCGTGATTGTAAATTTAAAATCGACGCTGACAATGCTTCTATCAGAGAAGAAAACCTAGTGGGCAAGAAAACTAAGGAAAAAAATCTTCAAGATCAAAGTAAGCTAAACATTCATAGGCAATGACAAGTGACTACAAATAGCTAAAATTATAGACATGGGCCAAGAAATTGATGGTTGGTCAAACTAATCAAAGAATCTGATCAAAAGAATGGATGGAAAGGGTTATATCGTTCCCAGCAGAGTCACCGTTTGTTTCTCTAGGAAAATCCTCTCTGTGGACAAAGACGATCCCTCTAGCCCAATGAGTCAGACTAGAAACCTATGTGATAATCTATAAGTACACTTTCCTAAATTACAATTCAAATGAGAGAAGAGTAAGATGGCCTACTTCCTTATGATGCTATAACGTACTCTTTTGTTAAAGACAAAAAATCGCTTATGCCTCAATCTTAGCTCTATTGCTTAAAAAATTTGGATACCTGCACAAGATATCAAAGACATGACAAAGCATACAAGTACAACAAGCATAATTGAAAGTAATCCACTTGACATATCAAGGAGCATTAAGATAAATGATTCATTAACACAAACATTTATAGAAAGTGAACCAGTAGTTGTATATATTAATGAAAAAAAGGAGGAATCATACAAAAAAGCCTTGATGCCAATAATATCTCCTTCAGTTAGTGTCCAAGTCCAAGGTAGAGCTCTCCAAGCACTCTTTCTCCAAGGAAAATGAGTAGCATGTAAGCACTATATCAACATAAGGGTGCAAATAACCAAAGACCAACCATTTGGGAATGAGAGAGGATGAATATATTGGAAGCGAAGGGGAGTTAAGATCTCTCCAAAGATAGAAGAAGGCCCTCATATCAAGGAGGTAGCTCATAGGGATAATATCAAAGGGAAATAATGGGAGAATTTGACCACATTCACATCAAGAAACCTCCATCTCGTTGTTCTAGAAGCCTCTAGATCATGAAGCTTCTTGTCCTCTTTGGGAAAACTTACCATTTAAGGATCAACGCAGGTATCCAAGTGAAAATCGCATTGGCGACGGAACACCAATATGGTGCAACTTATCACCAACACTAGTTACCAGTGTTAGAGTCACGCTCATACTGCATTTAGGGTTTAGATCTTACTTCCTCATGGAAGGCTCAATGCATGTTTCCATCAATGTTTAAGGGAGGATCTGAATTGTATATTAGTATGGGTACAGTACACGATTGCCAATTTTTGGGCACTTCAGGGTATGACACAGGGAAGTTCAAGAGCCATGAAAAATATTGTGTAACAATTGAAATTTTTCTCGAAACACCTTTGACAGGCTGGAAACTTGCAGGCATATGCATGAGCATCCTTGAATAATGTGGGGCAACAAAAATCACCTTGCATGAACTTTTGCATTGTAGTCTTTCTCGTGAAGCTTCCCCCAGATTGTCCATGCTGGAGATGACATAAAACCTTGTCCAAATTTTTTGCCTTCAGACATCTGAGTAATATCCCATTGTGGTGTTCAGTTTGTGTTCAGACACCTAAGCAATATCCCATTGTGGTGCTTTGTAAACAACACCCCATGCACCAACTGATGCGACAATGCCTTGAGTCACAGTTCCCTCTTCTATCATATAGAGAAGCGAGAGGGCAGGGTTCCATTCTCAAAGTATTGGTGCACATATGCATACCAATAGTATCTAACTAAAGTGTGAGAGGCTCAGTCAATGTTGTACATTTTGATCTCTTGCTCCCATCCTTTGAGCTCTTATTATTCCTCTTGTGCAGTGATTGCTTCTGCTGCTAACTTGAAAAGGCCATGACAATTGATGGTGTGAACTGGTTTAATGTCAAGATCATATTCCTATAATCTAGTCGTCTAGTTTTCCCTTATTTTACCTAGCTCTTGTTGAACAAGTAGAGATCTACCTGCTGGGTGTGGAGTAAATATAATACAATGGCTTTTCAACAGATAAGGTCTAAAGTACGTCAACATCTTGTGTACTGCATAATCTTGTTTGTCCATGGCAACGTAGTTGAGGTCTCATCCTTGAAGGCTCATTCTCATGAAGGAGATAGGTCATTTGTTCTTCAACTCATCCTTTTGAGTGAAAACAACAAGAAGGGAGGTGTTAGATGAAAAAGTGTAAATAAAGAAGTCTTTGTTGACATTTGGGCTATACAATGCAATTGCTTCTACCATTCCTTGCTTAATACAGGAAAATGTGTCACTTTCCCTTATATCACATTTATAGACTGCGTCTTTCTTGATCATATCCTATATTGGTTTAACAATCAGAGCATAGTTGGAGATGAAATTTCTTAGGAAGTTTATCTTCCCTAAGAAAGACTGCATAGCTTTCTTGTTCACTAGTTGGGGGATCTATGTGATTGTCCGAACCCTATCTGGATCTACCTTGATCCTACTTTTAGCAATAATATGTCCAAGAAGGTTACCCTCGGACACCAAAAATATACTCTTCCTAGGATTCAAGGATATCCTGTATTTTCTGCATCACTCAAAAACTTTCCTTAGGTGGCATAAGTGGTCTGACCATTGTTTGGAAAGCACTATCACATCATTGAGGTATACCACTATGATTTTTCCAATACGACCATGGAAGTTGATGTCCATTTCATGTTGGAATGTTGCACCTACATTGACCAACCCAAACAAAATTTGTCAAAATTCGAACGTGCCTATTTACTACAGAATGTAGTTATTATCGTGTTAGGCTCTCCTACCAGAACTTCATTGTAACCTAAGAAACAATGTAACAAAGAAAATATTTATGCCCTAGTTATTGTTTGTAATATTTTCTCCATGGATGACATTTGGTAATTATCCTTGTTTGAAGCACGGTTATGATTACAAAAACCTATGCACATTTGGATCTCCCTTGACTCATTATTTATAGGGAATAATTTAGATACCAACGTCAAATGTTGCAACTTTGAAATGACCTGAGCATCCAACAATATTCTCAGTTCCTTATGTATGAGGGGCACAAGCATAGGATGAACTTTCCTTAATTTCTACTGAAACATCTTCGCCCCTTCCTTGATCGGTATCACATGCTAGATTATTCATGTGCAATATGTCTTGAGATCATCGTACATCCACGCAAAGACCTCTTGTTATTTATTGAATATGTGGATAAAATATTCTCGCTCTTGTGGTGTACAACAAGTACCGATATTAACATACTTGGGATCTTGATTAACCCATGCGACAATGTAGAATGGGTCTTCGCATTCATAGGTCCCCAAAAATGGTTTTACAGATCATACAATTTTTCCGTGATAGCATACACTTCGGGATGAGGTTTCCTTTTCTTCTATTGGTTGTGTCCTACAGAGTCTGTTCATGCACTTCGTCTTTGAATACATCAACATTATCCATAAATTATTGTATTTATTGGAAATCATAAAAAACACGTAAGTTATTTATGTTGTGTGGGACAGAAGGTTTATACAAAATTTCAATAGTTAAGTCGTCCCTTACCGGTAAGAGTTCCCTGCACCATAAACTCATTGAGAGCAATCCTATCACACCTAGAATCTATGGGCTCCCTAAAATTCATAAGGAAGGAGCTCCCCTTAGGCCTATCATCAACACCGTTGGAGGTCCTACCTATCTTCTTGCTAAGTTTCTTGCCTCGAAGCTTAAGCCCTTAGTTGGCCATACAACATCCTTCGTGAAAGACTCGATCTCCTTTATTGAAGAGCTCAAGGACATCAAACTGGACCCTGGAGACATTCTGGTCAGTTTTGATGTTGTTTCCCTCTACACTTGCATCACTATTAATGAGGCATTGGATGTGATCAACCATCTTACTGATCCTGATACCGCTCGGTTGGTTGAGATATGCCTCACCTCAACCTTTTTCAGATTTGAAGGAGAGTTCTTTGAGCAAACATGTGGGGTTGCCATGGGCTCACCCCTATCCCCTGTGGTTGCTAATCTGTTTATGGAGGATTTTGAGTCTAAGGCTCTGAACTCAGCCCGTCTCCTTCCAAAACATTGGAAAAGGTTTGTAGATGACACTAATGTCATCTGGTCTCACAGCCAAGAGGAGTTAGATCTCTTCTTCGATCATCTCAATAATCAATCCTCAGCTATTAAGTTCACTATGGAACAAGAGGTTAATGGTTACCTCCCGTTCCTTGATATTCTTATCTCTAAGAATGAGGATGGTTCCCTCTCCCACCGAGTGATTCGCAAGAAAACTCATACGGAGCAGTATCTTCATGCTAGTTCCCACCATTTCCGAGCCCAGAAGTTGGGGGTTCTCAACACCCTTGCAACTCATGCCTTAAGGATCTCTGATGATAAGAGCTTCGAGGAGGAGAAAGCCCACCTCCTTAATGTCTTTGTTGAAAATAATTATAGTAGACACTTGGGACAAAAGGCTTTCCTCAAAGCAGCTAAGAATTCGTTAACCAAAAGAGGGCCTAAAGAGCGGATTCCTAGTGACCATCTTCCATATGTTCAGGGGAGCACGGATAATATTGCGAGGGTTCTTCAGAAGCATAATGTCCCCGCATCTTTTAGACCTCTCAACACCATTCGTAAATCCCTCAGATCTGTAAAGGATCCCATCGACCCTAAGGACATGAAAGGGGTTTATATTATTCCTTGTTCGTGTGGGACCCCCTATATTGGTGAGACTGGTCGCTCCATTAATCAAAGGATTAGTGAGCACGCAGCTGACCTCAAGCATATGAGAACTAAGTTGTGTGCTTTAGCAGAACAGGTGGAGAAAACTAATCATCATGTCTGCATCGAGGAGGCTAGTGTGATTGCTAGAGTGTCGTAATTCCATCATCAGAAATTTAGGGAAGCCCTGGAGATTGAAAAAGGACCGAATGATCTCAATAGAGAGGATGGCTGGAAGATCAGTAGTTGTTGGATCCCAGCCCTCTCCTCCTAGTCGTTCTCTTTTTTTCTTTCTTTTCCTCCCTTATTTCATCGATTAATTCATTTTTAATATAGTAATTTATTTTATTTATTTTTTATTTATTTTATTTATTTATTTATTTATTTATTTATTATTATTATTATTATTATTATTATTAATTTTAAAACTTTTAATTTAAACTTAATTTATCTTAGAAAATTAACTTTAAATCGATTTTAATTATTAATTTAAACTATTATTTAATTTTAATAGGTTAAAATTATTATTAATATTATTAATTTATTATATATATATATATATTATTTATATATTTTTATTTTCTAATTTTTATTTTTTAATTTTTATTTTGATTTATTTATTTATTTATTATTATATTTTATTATTATTATTATTATTTAATTTAAACGTAATTTGCATAAAGTTAATTTTAAAATACTATTTTTACCATTACATAGACGTTGAATTAATTTTTACTAACTAATATTTTTATCTAACAATTTAAAATTAATTTTATTCTCATGAGTTAATATATTTCAAATTATTTATTTATGTTATTATTATTATTATTACTTATTCTATATTTCAAACAATCTTAAATTAATTTAAATTTATTAATATATTAATATATTTGAAATTAATATATTTTACCATTACATAGACCTTGAATTAATTTTTACTAACTAATATTTTTATCTAACAATTTAAAATTAATTTTATTCTCATTAGTTAATATATTTGAAATTATTTATTTATGTTATTATTATTATTATTATTATTATTTATTCTATATTTCAAACAATTTTAAATTAATTTAAATTTATTAATATATGAATATATTTGAAATTAATATATTTTATGATTTACCTATTATAATTTATTAATTTATTCCATTTTTGAAATAAAATAAGTAAATAAATAAATAAATATGCCTTATCAAACTAGCCCTTATCATGGTCAAACTAGCCGTTATAACTAACTAATATTTTTATTTAACAGTTCAAAATTAATATATTTGAAATTATTTTTTTATTTTTCGTAATTTACTTATTATAATTTTACCTATTATAGTATACATTTCTAACAAATTTAAATTAATGTAAGTTTATTAATATATTTAAAATTATTTTTTTATGATTAATTCATTTTATGATTAATTTATTCTATAACTAAAATTTCTGTTATATAAATAAAATAAATAAATAATATAAATTAATATAATGGTCAAACTAGCCGGTATGAGGCCAAATCGAGCTGTTGTCTTTCTAGCTGTTACCTTATCAAGTAATCTGAGTCATTGGATATTCTGCCCGGTCTATTTAAAGTGCATATGCCAGATCTGCTCATTCAACTTGTTGTGACGATCAACCACACTGGTTGGTTCGAAACGCGTCGACAAAAATTTCTCCATGTGATTTTCGCCGAAGAATTCTTCAAAAATTTGATATGGATCACAGAAGTCTCAATTCAATAACATCGTAAAAGTTGTGTTTTCCAAGGCATCCACAGCTACATTATGCATTATTGGTAGTAAAGTAATATTGGAAGCTTGGAAATGAGATATGAGTCACCATACCTATTGTTGATAACTCTTAGCACGAGGTGACACACAATGTATAGTGTTATGTACCTTACACACCATGACTTCAGAGTCACTTACCACTTCTAGGACAACAACATTGAGGTCAATGGCATTTTGTAAGCCGAAGACGATCTCTTCATAATGTGACATGTTGTTCATGCACTCCAATTTAAAGCAACTAGAGATTAAGTTTTTTCTTTGTAGTTAGTCTATTAAACACAACAAGCTCCAAATCCCTCCTTTGCCTTGGACCCATCAATGTACATGGTTCGCACATCATCTGTACTAGGAGTGCTTACCACACTACTACTACTACTACTATTACTACTTCTTGTTGTACAAAGTTCATTATCTCCAGCTAGACATTGAAGGAGGTCGAACTATGCATCTAGTGGAACTGGGGATGGCTCTGCAAGATAGCACCCCAACTTTCTTTCTAGAAAAAAATTGCTGAAAATAAGTTTTGTGAAAGACAATAGCTCATTATGTCCTTCTAAGGGAGTCACAACATGCTTCATGTATCTCTCTGACCATACCTAAATATGATTGTTTCTACCTCTATATGGAAGCGCTAAGTGTGACTAGTTTCTCGCAAAGTATCCCTGGAGCTTGCTTGACTAGTCTCTGCTTAGTAAAAGCCCATATGCTTTTGGAATGTCCATAATTAGAATGTTGATGCATTGATGAACTCGTCTATCAGCTGATAATAAGATGATAACATCCTTGATTTCTCCAAATGATGGAACAAATTTTATGTCCATTTGGATGATATATGAATCTATTTTAATCCATTGAGCATTGACCTTCTTGGCCACGGAGAGTTCCATGACATTAACTTGTGCATCCGAATCAACCAAACAATTGTGTACATTGAAGTTAAATATTTCCAATGTTAACAATAATGGTGGGAAAAGTGAGTTGTCCTCAAGGCGGAGTGCACTAGTCACATATTCCAATGTGTTAGGAGACATGCTATATCCCTTGTCTGAAGAGGTGGCATTACCAGTAGAAGTATTCCCGAGTTCTTGTAGAAGAATATTTCGCTAGCTCATCATTTTTGTGAGTTTAAAATAGGGAGATGTTCACATGAACTTTCTTCATGTCTTCTACAATGTTGTACTCTATTATGGGAAGACTCATCAAGGTGCCGGAGGGTGAAATTAGGTTTAAGGTTTGCGGTGGAATGGTTTGATATTTATTGCTGGTGGAAACAGTTTTTGCTGGAACAGTCTTACTAGACTTGCTCTGAGTGTTCTACATTGATTTAGCTAGAGGACTCAGTTTTCTTAACATGTTTTCTTTGAATTTCTGTTTTTTCACCTCAATCATAGTGGGTGGTCCCTAACTTCTCATATTGGATTGAATACTCTACTTCTAGGATGAACAATCACTCAGACGCTTCTTATCGACAATGCATTTCTAGGATGCAAGAACACATTGGTACATGTTCACTGTATGCCCAGTGCTTGGAGCTTAATTAATTGTAGCAACTTCTTCCTCTTTGTCATTAGGCTCATTATGTTCCTCAACCATTACTAAGTCAATAAATTATGCTGCCAGACTTCTCATGACTTGGTTCCATTATGGCCATGTATTCTCTAAATGGTTCTCATCGTGGAACTGTTAGTATGAATTCATGCGAATTTTCTCAATGTTCAAAACTATATTAGAATTCTACGTAGATTTCACGTGCTGATTGTTGTTGATGCTAGAAAATTCATTCTTCCTATACATGAACCTATGGGGCCTACTACTCATGGTAGTCCCATGTGTCCTCTGTTTAAGTTCTTCCATTTTTGTGGTCAGGGACTTTACGAGATGAATAAGGCTTTGAAGATCGCTCGATTCCTTTTCCTTAGCCTTGGTCACAGAGGCCTAAGACCTCTTACCTATTTCTTTGGATTCCTTGGTGGGATCATCATCTATCATGACTCTAATAGCACATAGGTTCTTCTCTACGACAATAGCCTCTTCATAGATTTTAGTTAGAGTCGGTCTCGCAGTCCACTTGACAAATTGTAGAATACTAGTTGGCAAGGAAGATTTGTAGTAGTCGGTGGTGATGGAGTCATGAGGTTTTCTAATGTCCAAAAACTTGTTCAAGACAATATTGAACCTCTAATTGAAATCTTTAACCTTTTATTTCTTCTTCATCTTAAGACTAGCCAACTCCTTTAGTGACATGGCAGTGGTCTTGTCTTCATCAAATTTCTAAAGAAGGATCCTTTTGAATGCCCTCCAATTCTAGATGGAGTTTGGGGGAAGGTTATGGTACCATAAAAATTCTCTACCATCCAAGGTACATGGAAACAATCTACATGCAACGTCATCATAACGTGCCTCCAGTGTTTTCAGATGTGGGTAAAAATTATCTAAGTGATCTTCAAACTTAACTGTCTTGTCAGGGTCATATTTCATTAAGAGCATCTCCGGTCTCTTGGAAACTTGTGCATAACATTTGAAAGTTCTAGTGGGCCCTTGGTCATCGAATCCAGATTTTGTTATGCCATGTCTTCTTCTTTGTTCGGATGGGGTCCCCTCGGTAAGTTTTAGGGTTCAAATAACCTAACTTTTTATCTATTTTTTGCAAGTAATGTAAAGTGTACGCGATTTGTGGATGCGGAGTGTGTAGATGATTAGGAGCCAAAGGGGTTTTAGCCCCTTGTTTATGTAAAGTTTGAGTCAGTTTTGCGGTCCACCTGTGGTTTGTGGACCATGGGATTGTATGAAAAATCCTAGAAATAGGTGTGTCTTAGAGAGTCTAAGGCATGTTATGAGATATATGTGATGTAATGGGTAAATAGAAGAGAAGTGATAACACAGAGAATTGGGTCAAATAATAGAGAAAAGGCTCTACATCTGAGTGCATAGAGGCCTAAGTAGACTCCACAACTAAGTGCATGAACCCCTGCAGCTAAGTGCATAGGGTAGCTTTGAGTTTGTAAATCTAAACTGATATTAATAAAGAAAGTTACCAAAGAAATCTTGTGTAATTCTGATTATTGTTGTTAGTATTATATATTGTTGATGAAAAATGTGTTTATGGAATATTGATCTAATGATGTATGATTTCCTTGAATAAGTCTTAATAAATGTACACAATTCATGTTAAGTACTTTCGTGAAGACTTTGATGAATTCTGTTATGTTTAATAAATAACTTAAGTAGATCTGTGCAAACACTAATTTAGGGTTGTTCTCTGATGCGCGTAGGTGGATAAATCGACTGTTAAGGATCCACAAAGGTTGATCATAGACCTTCATGACGGTTTGAAGATTGTTTTATTAGATTTTTGGTACCGAGCCCTAAGGGATTATTGATCTGCGTGGAGGCAGAGATGGGGCGCTAAAACATATCACACTTCCTGCATCCACCCATACTGCTTTGGGTGAGACTACAACCTAGACTACGTAGGCTGTTGCCGAAAGGGCCAGTAGTGTAGGGATTTTTTGGTTGGTGAAACTAACTTTGAACCTGGGTCAAGAGACCCTAAGAAAACAAATGGTTTTGTTGCCGTGTCTGGGATATGCTTGAAAGAGATGTGTGATGTCGCATCTCTCAAATCTAACCAAGAAAGAAATTCAAAAGTGGTTGGGTCGAAAGATTCATGAATTCGTGGCACAAGAAAATAGGAATCTGTGCCTGTAGAAGGATGAGTGGTTGAGCAGGTATCTGTATACCGAGATACATTAAATCTTCCTCTACACTTTTCCCATTGCACTATACGAGTGGTTAGCTAAATTGACAGCCAACCAAGGAATGTGGAAGCTTGATAATCCTATAGTCTGGACTCCTTAATTAGTACGACGATTAAAAGCCTCTAGAAATAAAATCACGTGGGTTGTTGATCATTGGCTTGATCAGATTATAGGAGGATTTTTTATAGAATTCAAAGTCGATACCTTAGTCAGCGACAGTGAAGTAGAGTGACGATTTCTTAAAAGAATGTGAGGTAAGTATTTAAGATATCTGAATACCTAGATTAAAATGTTGTTATGTGAAAAATGGGTTATGCCATTACCTTGACGTTCGAAGCTACGCAAAGTGGAAAAATATTTAGAGATCAAGATAGATCAGGTCCTCAATATAGCCCATTGGTCGTACATCCATCGAGTGACAAAGACGGAGTTGTACAAGCCTCTCTGTGGAGTGTTTTCCAGTTCATAACGCAGGGTTTTTCACGGACACATCATCCATCGAATCCACCTCCACATCCACCATCACCACCACCATTCAACATGTCGAACACAATTAAGCTCCCGATTTTGAAGGGCATAGGGAGTGAAGATACAAAGCAATTCCGGTTTGTTGCAAATTCTATGTGGATAGCGCAACAGATTATTGATGACAATATAAAGAACGCACAATTGGTTACCACTCTACAGGATCATGCGCTCACTTGGTATATTAATTATTGTTATGATATTCCTCTAGCATCGCTAGTAGAAACTAAGGCTACTTTAAATAAGGAATTTAGTAAGCCTAAGTCCGACTCGCAATCAGTAGTTGGATTTAAGGAAATCATGATGAGGGTTGATGAGACACCTTGGGAATTAGATCAAAGGTTGAAATTTGAAATTAGAGAAGTTGACATGCAGCTCACTGATGGTCAGCATCACAAATGGTTTATAGCTTTGCTTCTACCCCACCTGAGGATTGCTTTATCGCAACAAAAGATAGGAACTCAGGCATAATCTCTAGAAATTACGATGAGGTTGCATGCAATGCCCATTTAGGATGTGACCTTGGGGGTATAGAAAATTCAGTTTGAGTTACAGAGCCTCTGCTTGGAATTGCATAGCTTGAAGAAAGAGAACGAGACTAAACTGGAGGTGTGCGTGAAAGTCTAGTGTCTAAAGTGTAAGAGCCAGGGGCATGATAAAGACCATTTTCCTCTATTTAAGAATTCTATTACAGGAGGGCAACTAATTCACCTAAGGCCAGAAGCTCAAGTAGGACCGAGAATGGGGGCTGTGCTATGGTGCGCTATTGTTAGGTTGTTGGATAACATGTGACAGATAATTTCTATTTTCTTCAAAAGTTTATCCAAACACCGTAGCAATTATTCTGTAACTTCTGCAAGTCATTCGGACATGATGAGTGCCACTATCGTAGCTATGATTTTATGATGAAAAGAACACCTACATACCAAATGCAAGAATAAGCTCGACCTCTAGAGTAGGGTGCTGGAGGAGAATGTTGAGGATATCAGGGACAAGGAAAAGGCTAAGGAGGAGGAGATCCTAGTAGAGGTCGGGGTTAGGTTATTTGTTACGACTGCGAAACACTAGGGAACTACATGCAGGATTGTGAGAATTAGACATGCCTTTCATGTCAATACTACAGCTAGTTTGACGACACTATCCGGTGCTGATAGATAAGATGCAAGAGAAGAAGGCATAGCCTCAGCAACCTATGCAAAACTTATAGTTGATGAGAGTTGAGCCCAGTGAAGAATATTAAAGCATGAATATAGTGCTGAGAAGTGGAATAACGAATGACAATGATGAAGGTAAACAACTTAAAGAGGATGGATTAGTCTGAAAGGCCCTAGAGAAGGAAGTTGGTTTTGATCGGAATTGCATGAAGGAAACATTTATGGAGGCGAAGAAAAGTTTTGCTGAGGCATCCACCTTAGGAAGTCAGGATAAAATGCAAGACACTAGAGCACCTGCACAGGTTGACCCCTCTATGATTACTACATTTCTGGATACTTGCATAAAATTGTTGGGAAAGAGGGAAGTTATGGAAGGCCTACAGTACTTAATAAATCAATGCACCAACAAAGATAAGGTACCTGCTAGACATCTGGTGGTCAGAAAAATTGGAAAACATAAGGTAAGAACATGGCGCGAGATAAGACTCATTCTGCAGATAAGAGATTATGAGATGGACTAGGTCATCTTGGATATGGAGTCCGATGTGAGTGTACTACCAAAGAAAACATGAGAAATAATTGGGAGACCTGAGTTGCAGTGGTCTCTCATCCAACTTAAAATGATGAAATCGCAGAAAATCATACCTAGGGGATGATTATATGGTGTCAATGTTGATATAGAAGTTGCGAGCATGATGGCTAACTTTCAGGTGATAGAGATCCTTGATGACAATAATCCATACACTGCGCTCTTGGGAATTTATGAGGCCATTGACATGAATGGGGTCATCAACTTGAAGAAGAGGATAGTGTTCTTTGAAAGTAAATCACCTCAGGTTGTAGTGTTGTTGGACACTATAGAAGGGGTGTGTTACACTGAACTAGTCCATGATTATGAAGAACGTGACGATGAAATGGATCAAACCTACAAAATCACAATGCGAGACCAAGATTGGATCAATCCAATGGTATATGGATAGATTGCATGGGACCGAGAGAGTTCTTGTACCTCTGATTTGGATGAAGAGTTGGAACACTGGTAAAATCATTTGCATGAAGTATCCACATTGTGACGCAATATGATGAGAAAATCGTTGTGCTCTGTTTTGTCAGAGGTAAGGAACTTAACCTATTATGATGGTTTAACTGATGTGGATAAATTTTTGCATGCATTTGAGCATGAAGTCCCTGAGGATCACTATTTCCAAGCATTAGATTTGGCACTACGAACTATGCCTTCATGATCGTGGGGTACGCACAAGGATAGCTTTGATGGATGGCGAGATTACATAAGAATGATGAGGTTACAGTTTGGGCATCCTAACACTAGATTGATTGAGAAATATAGAGAGAAATATGATCCACATGATCACTTAGAAAAATGTACTAAATCATTCAGAACAAAATGACAGCCAAATTGGGTACACACATTTTTCCATACTTAGGACACAATTCCCATGAACTAGTATCTGGAAATGGAAATCCACCATGGCACCATGGAGTGGGATATATTGAGGGAAGGGTTATTATTTACCTTCAGTTTTGAATATGGCTTCACGAGAATCGATGAAGTTCTATAGGATATTAAGGAAGTTACCTTTAGAATGCCACAAGAGCCTATGTAGTGGGTACAACAAGATTGGGGCACCTAGATGCGCCATGCGCTAGAATGTTACAATGTGACCGCTGACAAGGAGGATGAAGATCTAAGAATTATTATCATTCCAAAGGTAGAAGGGCATTGGGAAGTCAAGGTCTTGCAAATAGACAACCCAAACATCATTCTGCCAATGAAAACAAAGCAAGTAAACATCAGTGTTGAAGCAGAGCCAAAGTTTGCAAAGGTTAGAGATTATTGGGATGATGCTACCGTGAATAAAGTTGTTGAGTTACTCCGCAAATATATAGATCTTTTCCCTATAAAGTTTTTAGATTTGAATGGCATAATATGAAGCCCCTTAAGAAGAGGCCGTATAAGCTTAATACTAAGTATAAGGAAAAGGTTCACCTAGAGTTGGTTAAGATGCTGGAAGTAGAAATCATAGAACCGGTTGAAGAACCTAATTGGGTGAGCCCGATGGTAGTTCATGAGAAGAAGCAAAAGGGTGAGATAAGGATTTGCATAGAGATATAGAAACTTAATGACTCCTCTTTCCATGATCCATTCCTGATGTCATTTACCATTGAAGTATTAGACAATGTTGGAGGGTAAGAGGTCTACTCATTCACTGATGGGCTTTCAAGGTACCATCAGATTAAGATCATGCCTCATGACAAGAGAAAAATGACCTTCGTGACACAATGGGGTTGTTTCCAATACTTTCTAATTCCGTTTGGACTCAAGTGTTGGAAATAATACTAACATGGGGGTTGAATCAATATTTACAATTTAATAACCTTTCATTTCCCGATCAAATTTATATATGCTACTTCAGTGATGTGTACTTGTGTGTGCATGATACTGTGATTAAATGAACTAGCATATACCCAAATAACTTATCATTTAGTTAATTTACCATGTGTTGATATTTAGTCAATGCATCCATATGTTATTATATAGTAACTATGTGCTTTAATAATAGAATAAAACATCACACATAAGAAGCACACATGAACACCAAGATTTAAGGTGGAAACCTAATGTGGGAGACAAACCACCTACTGTTGTCGTCTCTATCTTCTTAATATAATTAAAATCGGTTCACAATCTTGTACTGGTACAGAATCATACCAGTACGCAGGCAGCCACTTGTAGAAGGCTACAACCTTCTCTCTTTTTCTAGCCTCTACTCGAATGGAGCTGCAACCCCCCAGCTCGTGTACTAGCCGATATGTTTAATAATACGTAGGCTCTAGCCTACAGAACTCTATGACCTTCTCTCTTCCTCCAGGGACCATGTTTCATTAATTTTCACACCTGATGCTCCTAGTACACAAGAACACAATATGAAGGTCTCATTTCATCAAATTTTCACACTAGACCCATCAAAAGCTTTGAATTTCAATCTCTATAATAATAACTACAGTAACTAACAACTAGTCAATCTGAACAATTAGATAACTATTAGCAGAACACCCTGTTGAACCTAGAAACCTACATCATCATTCATAACTAGCCGCAACCACAAAAATCATACATCAGAATGTATACGGTACCTTAATGAACCCAACTTGCATGTATACATTATTTCGTGTGACAAAACTTATGTATACCTCCAAACTACTGAATGATACAAACTTTGAACCAAATCTGTACCAACTAGTAATATTCTAAACATCTACTATCAGTTTATAGAGATCCAGAAAATTAGCAACAAAGATAACACTTCTCACTTAATCAATCAAACAATTAGACACAAACTCCTTATGCATTTAGTTTTACTTTCAGATCTAAGAAGACATCATTTACAAATAATAGTAAAACAACATTACTGATAAGATAGATCAGTCATTTCTGAACAACAGGATTTTCTTTTCTATACGCTACTTGGAAGAGTCGAACCTGCATGTATACATGCCTTTACGAAGGAGAACCAACGTATAGATATGCAAATATTAACTTACAACTTTGGTGTTATTCTAAATTTTAGGCATACCCAGATCATGACATTTAAAGAATAAAACATGCGTAAGAAATCAGATCTAGTCCAACCAATATTAGATCATACAATGATAAGTCATTTTAGGTCTCATGATCCTGATCTAACATTGTATCCTAGGTTCACAAAATAATTCAAATCATATCATAATCATAGCCCCTGCAACATAAAATATACCTAAAAAATAAGTATTCCTGAGAAACCTTTTCACTTGCACACTTGGTCCTTTGATCTTCTCCTCATATAGTTTTTGTCCTTCCTCAATACCTCAAAACAAAACAACACTCAGAGCCTGTGGTATTCTTGGACATGATCAAATAACCATTAGTTATCTCAATATTGTAGGCTAGTACCATGGTATTGACCCTTGGTATTCTTTAATATTGGATTTTCTTGATTTTCCAACCTATACGCGCTTTTCCTCTTGTGAAAGTGTGTGAATACGTATACAACCTTTTTGTTCTGTTAACCCACATGTCTACACTTCTTTATCAAAGTGAGCTTGTGTATGCAACTTGCAACATCCTTTTCCTTGAACTTCTTGATTATGATCAATAGACCCTTGTTCCAACCTCTTGTTCTTCTGTACCAATGTCCCGTTACCTTTGAATTGACTCGTTACAATCTGAGCTTCCTTTTATCAAATCTGAATTGACTCGAGACTAAGTTGCCATCAGGGACAACACTTGTATCATAATGCCAACAATTCACCCCTTTGTACAGGATGGCAAACATATGGGTGTTTATTGTTTCAAGTTGTTGGACCTATTAGGGATATCAAGCAACACCAAAATACTCTCCCTGTTTGACATCAGGGGCAAAGGGAGGGCCAAGATATTCCCCCCCTTTGAGATACGCTATGATATCCATGCTCTTCGCTCCCCCTGAGTACATGTAGATTATGTTTCAGGTGAAAGAACCTTAGGGCTTTGGGTTAGAACCCGAACAGAGTAGAAGCAAACTACAACAAGAAATACTCAAATAGCTTAGGAAAGATGCTTGTATTATTAACTACGTAAGAGTGATCATACCCAAATTTCTTTCATTTGAGTAGGTCTTGCAGGGTCCAGACCCTCTACAACTCTCGATGTTCTTCAAACTTGAAAATTGTTCAATTTGAACATAAATGGCAATATAGAAGTAAAGCATATTCAAGAAATTCACTTTATATCATATAAACAAATGATTTATCATATATCAAAATGACATTCATATATGAATTAAAACATAATTTGATGCATAGACATAGTTAATTTTGGAAACAAGATAACATTTCTTTTATTGCAGTAAGCTATAAATACAATGGAGGGAATTCACCTAATTCTTTCTCTGGCTCCAAGTAGAACCATCCTCTGGATGCATCCTATCCCAAGCTTCATCAATATTCGTCGATCACCAACACCATGATATCTCAAGAAAAAGGAAGGATATATATGATCAAGGAAACAAGGGTTTCCTGAAGCTTGAGGAAGTGCATGAGGCATAGGGATTCATCAGACTTAGTTAGGGATAATCTTAGTATAATAACTCTATCTCTTCTCCTCTCATTAAGGCCTTCCCATAGAGGTCTATTCATACCTCTCCCAATTAGTTTTTTAGGTGGGAAACAGTTGGGCCACGAGTAATAGGAGGTAATCAATAGGTAAAACATGTTAACTCCGCCAAAAATTAAGGAAATTTAATTTTTTAAGTGTTTTAATACATATACGCGGGATGGTTATTGAATGACCCATGTGTACATGCTTTTAGCTCATGGAAAAGTAGCGTACATGGAATAAAGCACTATTTTTTATATATTTGGACCAAGTCTAGAAGGAGGGGTGGCCCTAGGTCATAAACAAAACATCATATATTCTAAGACTCGTAAATGGTGCTATAACAGATGTCCCCTAATATATGAGGTCAGAAGGGGTACATGATGGCTGAAATGTATTAAGTGTATGGAAAGAGTCATGTCGAGACTGAGAAGGACTTCACCAAAATTCAACCTGCCAATCCATCAAAAGAGCTCAGAAAGAAATTGCTATTTGAGGCAGGCATACCCATGGTCAGAGAAAGTAAAGCATGTCCACATATCAAGTACAAGTAGATCCAATATGTATACTAGTATAAAGGAACTGAAAGTACATAATGGATCATCTAATCATGATCGAAAAAGTACATGTTTGAATGTCACATATAAGAAGACCATCAATGATGCTCAGCGATGAAGCTAATCACTGATGTCAAAAGCTAATCCCAATAGTACCAAATGAACATGTTGGAATAAAATGATACTACATCGCAACTCGGATGCCAGCATATAAGATGTCACTGCAAAGAACTGCAACATATAAGGTGGATGGTGTCAACTAGCAGTAATAGGAGCAACTCACAAGTGAACCAAAACATTTTGATGCAACCCAAGGTCTTCACCAACCACCACGGTACATTTTTACACAATGGGAATGAATGATCTGAGGTCGACCATGTGTTAAATCGTTTGATTGCTGGTCATTGATGTATACCGTTAACAAACTTGAGATTACTCACCAATAATGATAATGACAGTCAAGGTACCTAGTAAAATCTAACAAGTGTGAATGAATGAGTTGAAGTCGAACACTTGAAAGAATCTATCAATCAAGAGACAATGATGGTTTCCACTATCGATAGCAAAGGAATCTACCACTGATGACTGCAAAACCCAAGGTACTGCCAAATGGACTCTAACTCTTTTTCCTAGAGTAAATGAGTTGTATTCAATAGGAAAAGATACGCTAGAAGGAAGGCATTAAGGCATCCTTCGTCAACCTAGCACGAGTGTAACTTGTAGGCCAATAATGTCGAAGGAATTAGATGGAAAAGATGTAGTAACCCAATCGAAGAACGTTTCTGGCGTACACAAGATGTAGCTAACGCACAATAGAAACCCTCTAAACCAACCAATAATGAAAGTAGACATAGAGGTGAGGAATTCACAACAAAAGAATCAACCAAACTATAATTGATCTATTTTCAATATATTGATGAGCTAAGATACTCAACTCAATAATTACAAATAGATATTGAGCTGCACAACTTTTTTCATATGATTGATTTGATTTAGATTTATATCATTGACTCAATGAACCCTCTAACTCCACTTTAATTTTGATATTTTAAACTTTTATTAGCTTCTAGATTCCCCACAATGTTTTTTGACCCCATGCTGAAATTTTCCGAACAAAAGTGTCGTCATTAATAGCAAAATTAATTAAGTTGCACTAGGAATGTGGAGAAAAAATTACGAAAAATCTCGGTCACACACACAACACTAGAAAAAATCATTTGGAACTTCTCATTAGATTCCATATGCATGTCTTCTAGCAATTTGAGCCTTTTAGTCACTCGCACATGCTTAGATACATGTGAATCAGGCAAATGATAAAGAAAAACTTTAGTACTTCAGTCCAGGATCTTTTCCAACTGATGGATCAGCTTGTTCAACACTTCAACACACCTCCAAGACTTTGTGACAAGTTTTCAATTGATGAAATAAGCCAAGGACTCCTACAACAAGTAAGTGACATGAAGTCCCTATTCTACCAACCTCATCACCAAGATCAACACCTCCAACTCCTCAAGCATCGATGAGAACATGTCTAAACACCTCCAACACCTGTAGCAACATCTCTAACTCATGTAGCAACATCAACAACCCATGAAATAGTAGTAACATTTAATCCAATTACATCCAATAGTGGTAGAATTGCCTCCAATATATGTAGCAATATCTATAATGCTTAGAAGACATATATAATCATATGCAACACCTGTAGTAGCACTCAAACCTCCAGCAATAACAACATCTCCAACATATGCAGCAAGTCAATCATCAACATATGAAAATCCACCATATCATACCTTGTAGCTATCTCTAAAAAACCTCCCATTCCTATACTATATCATGTCATAAACATGTTAACATCAATGCCAACTGACAAGACCATCAAGCTAAAAACTGCAACAACCAAACTATCATCACACATCATGAGATAGACATAATCATATGATGAACAACATCAAGACCTTGTTGACATCAATGTAAACAATATAGTGCCAACAAACTCACCCTTTGGCATTGATGTCAACCTCAATCCAACATCTAAGGCTCTAAACACCTACAAAAAATGAAGCTGCAATTTTGATCTCCAATATATGAGGTTGATCTCCATACATTGTCCATCATTGAAGCTGATTTCTATCCATCCAAATTCTCTTCCCCTTTGACATAAATGGCAAGGAGCCATACAATCACTGAAGAAAATTTCAACACTATGTGATGGATGTAAGAAATACTCCCCTTGTCATACACAACATCATGGAGATGCAAGACAAAGATGCCTCTCCGGCAGGATAAGAATGTGAGGCAGGGAAATTTGTCACCAAAACATGTCTCTAGCCACTACCATGCAATCTGTGAAGGTTGGACATGGTCCCCCTAAGCATGTAATGAATATGAAATCAAATCTCTTTGCTACAATAATCCTCCTTTCCAACTGCAAGATAATACTCCTCTTAAACCATGACTCCAGATAACAAGATATACAATGAAGTATAGTACATATATACAATGCTTCATGGAGCAAATAAGTGGTTGTGAGAAATACGTAGGACTAACATATGAATCCTCTATAAACTCTCCTATCACCAACCATGATGCTATGGACCCAAGTTTACATCATGCACCCAATATAGTGTGGCTACATCAAATATATACAAAATAGAGCATGACTTGGACACCCATTGACCCATACATAGCTAATGAAAATACATACTAGACACCATGGGTATCTCCATGAGCAATACTTAGAAAAGATGACATAATGATAATACTAGACTTTTACAACTGAACACAATGGTTTATATTCTATACGTACCCAAAACATGAAATATCATGAGTACACATCATCAATGAGCAATGATATATGCTCCATATGGCAACAATAACAATAATATAAATGATGGCATATGGATCAAGTACAAGGCTTCCATGAGGAAGGACATACACTTTCTATATGCAGTAGAACTAACAGAGTTACTATCCATAAAATATGGTAGTGTATCTCCACTCAACACCTTGGCCATCACAATCCCAATAATGAACCCTACAACAACATCATGAAAACCACTAGCAACCACCACCATGCTCCACATGTGCATCAACAGTAAAATAAATAGGTAGCAACAACATAGAAATATGTCATATAGTAGCAGTAATTACATATCCGCATCATATTAAAGATCCATGAAGCTTAACAATAGATAATATACTACATCGCCAACTCAATTCATGAGAAACATGTCAACATGTAGTAGCAAAAACATATTATAAGATTTGGCATTATAGCACTATTTTCAACAATAAAATTAATATCTACTAATCATATGTGAGCATCATATCATTAATGAGGCACAAGCACCAAATCAGTCAGCAACAAAATATCACCGAAATAAACATGTATACTCCATATATTGGAAACAATATAAATCATCATGACTCAACCACATGAGTGCACAATATCTCATCCATCTGCATGCATCAGAAACAACAATCATCCTTCTCATTTCTCATCCATCCTAAAACACATGAGAAACAACATGATACATGTAGAATAGAAAACATGAGAAATGAAGTGCATAATCTAGATGAACTATCTCTAATACATCATGATATATTCATGGAGGCTATGTATATAAAAACATGTCATAAATTGGATTTATTAAGATGAGCATTATCAATGTATGAAGTATCCAATGCAAACAAACCATCCTGTCACAAATCGATGCCAAAAATATCCACAAGATACTGCTATGTAGCAAACATAATGCCAACACTCTGTATATCCATTACAAAGTTCATATGCTCCCCCAAAATTTTTTATCCTCCACGACACCTTAACCACGTGTATAAGACAACCATGTCACTCCCATACCTCCAATAAAATCAACAAGAAATTAACCTGCAACGCATGAACTCCCCCTAAACTCATGCATACAGTATGTAGATTTGTCTTCATTAACTATTCCATATATGGATTCAGATCCAAGAATCTACATGTAACACATTATGCAACCATATGCTCCCCCTGAGGCCATGCAAGCCTCATCATTTTATGGGAGTTCCTTGCTACTCATTTCTCCTGTAAATTTATACTTGTTAATCCTTCTTTTTCTTGTGTGAGTGGACTTGAATAGTCTTCTCTCTCTCGTTTGATTTCTTGTAACAGATGGGAATTTTTAAATCCTTGGACTTATGGACAATATTTTTAGACTTGAAACATCTAATGTGACCAAGGAACAACTTTAAATATTCTACTTATGTGATTTGTATTCCTTTCATGTGCCCTGCAATCAATAGCCCTATGCCATAATCATTGCATCACAAACACTAACTAAAAAAAGGACTATTATACCTGAATGATGGAGATATTATTTGCAAGTGTTATCACATGATACATTTTGGTAAAATTGATGCCCTGGGCCTGCTAATCTTGGCATGCAGACTCTCAGGCTCATTTACGAAGGTTTGGAAGGTCACATTCCTAATACAAACTATGAAGCAGTTAAGTCTCAAGTAATTTGGGACTTGGTCGGATAGTCACAGTTTCCAAAAGGTGAAGCAGTTCGACAATACTTGCATCAATAGTCATTATAGTATGTCCAAATACATTGAAAAGGATATGTCAATAGCATGGAATTTCTAGATGGCCATCATGAGAGATCAATAAGGTGAAATGTTCCTTACAAGAGATTTAAGGTGTGAATAACTTTGTACAAGTATGTGGAAGTTTAAAATTAAATGAAACTATAGGAGATAACATGAATGCAACTGGCATGTTTCAAGGGGTGCATATGCAAAGTGATAATCTCTCTATTCATGGACGTTGCTTTATTTCTTTAGATTCTACATTACCACTTATTTCTGAAGGCACGATAACAATTGGTAAAATAGATGGTACCATGGAAGCACAACCTTATGAGAAAGATGATAATAAAGTAATTCATGTTCCAGATAATCTTCCAAAAGTGTATACACCATCGTCAAAAATATTGGCTACAATGTTACCCCTCAAAGGTAGTTTAGGTATGCAAGAAGGCCATATGAGCATAAGGAAGAGTGTTTCATCAATGCAAAAGAATTCGTTTGTTCAAGATGTAATAAAAAATATTCTCTAGAAAATGTTCAACCTTCCAAGAGTAGCCTCAGAGAGACATTAGAGTTCAAAGAGGATATAGAATACATGTAAGTATCGATTCGACAAGTGAGGGAAGACAAATCATCGTTTAATATCTCATTTGTTGGTCAATGGAAACCTGGCAGAAATTCCATCAAATGAAGTAATCAACCATGTTCTCTCCCATGGTTTGGGATGAACATCAAGCTAGTATCCTTGAGAAGTTTCTAATGATTGCATATATTTATAGCTGAAGGCATCTTATAGAAAATGATTTTGAGTGGACAAATTGTTTGGAAGTTTGCAAAGATGCATGGGTGTTATGTTGTTGGGCGTGCTAGAAGTATATGATTAAAAGAGAATATTTATTCACTTGAATTTGTTATCTTCATTGATAGGAACTAGATGAAAACTAAGGTCATTGCTTCTACGAAGGAAAAATATGCTCCTCACACTCTGGTACACCATGGCATGTAGATCCAACAGTTACAAGTTCTTGGAACATTATTCTCCAAGGGTTAAAAAGTGTAGCAATAAAGTCAATGAACCTTCATTTCAGTTGTGAAAATTCTAAAAGTATTTTGCATGAGATATCATTCATAAGTAATCGAGATCTTAGAATGTGATATCCAAAGAGGATTTGTGATTCCTTTAAAAGTAAGGAATCATTTCCAACAGTTCGGTGATACAGATTCATCATTTAGAGGATTTATTCATGGCTTACGAAACCGTTTTTGGGGGTTTTCCCTTGTTATTTTGAAGTGGACTTGGAACCCGATTTGTGCTGCTCTTATCTG
Source organism: Pinus tabuliformis (assembly GCA_031772625.1). Classification (NCBI taxonomy): domain Eukaryota; kingdom Viridiplantae; phylum Streptophyta; class Pinopsida; order Pinales; family Pinaceae; genus Pinus; species Pinus tabuliformis. The sequence continues at coordinate 264,432,039 of CM062814.1, read as the reverse complement.
CTTGTTCTCGAAGATGTGAATTAAAATACAATATCTTGATTTGTGATACTAAGAGATTGTATAGGAAGATGTGTCATGCAGACTTTGAAGACATAAATATTTTACAATTGTAAGAGTATGGAAGCTCTCATAGAAATCGTGCCCTGCAATACCAGGTTCCTCTATTTTTCTTCTAAGGTACCTAAAAGCTCAAATGCTAGATTTATGTACCTTTATTTTTCGGCATCCCACTTACGAAGCGTAGGTAAGAGGTTAAGCAAAGGATAGCATGTTTATTCCTTGAATATTTCACATTAGCAGAGGACGCGAGAACAATATCCTTGAGGAAGCAGATTCCAGGATGTGAACACAGTCATAGGAGGAACGTGCTTCTGGAAGGATGATCTTCTGATAGAAAAACTCGAGGATGTGATGATAGATGAAGTTGAGGCACCTTCTAAAGAAGAAATTCCCTCTTTAGTTGATAGCCAACAAGGTACGCAGGAAACACATGAAAATGAGGAGCATATTTTACCCAATCGTGAAATAGTTACTGGGAATGATGTGACAGGAGGAAGCCGACGCACCGAAATTTAACACAATATTATTTTTGTAGTAGCTGAAGTTGCTCGACATTAAAAAATAGGAGGTCTTCGAGACATCTATGGTTCTCTAACTATTTGGCTTGTTGCTTGAGGCCATTGTGTGATGGTAATATCTGTGAGATGTTTGAATGGTGTGAGAGATAAGAAGTACAATAGGGATTTTTATGTTCACTGTCACATTAAAATCAAGCGCTTTGATGGGGAACATCAAGTCACATATTTTCATGAGTACAGGGCAGGCATTGATTGGGTAATTTGTTGATGATCCTTCTTATCACTAGCTTGGAAATCCATATGGTTATAATTTTGGTTCTTTTGGTCATAATCAGACCCACTGCACTCCTCTTTTCCATGCTCCTTATGAGGCACCTTTGTACTCTCCTTGGGAGGATTTATATACAGAGAAAAGCTTATATTTATAGAAAATGGTTGACATCCACGTATCATCCTAGTTCTAATAGCAGCTTTGTATCTTCCATATGGATTTTATTGTGATGCTCATTCTATTCTTTCTATACATAACCTTGCACATCAAGGGGTTGAACCTGGAATAGCCTATGGGAATCTGGGATTACCTCGTGATTAATATGGATCACTAGAATGGGTCTTTCCCAAATGGGCAAGAAAGCATGCTCTTGATAGAGGTGAAGTTGTTAATCATGTGAAAGGTGCAATTGTTACAACAGATCCAATTCTAACTATTAGTCAGCGACATGCTTGAGAAATAACAACCACTTTCGGTGAATCTCTATGAAATGCAACAAGTACTCTAAGATTTCCGAGCACAAAATCAACATTTTGGTTTTTATGAGCTATCAGTCAAAGAGAAATGTGGTAGTAGAAATCCAAAACTTTTCACAAAACTAGTAGATGAGGGATAATTCCAAATATGCAAGGAATTTTTTGGGCACTTAGTTAACATGTGGCAGAGCATCTCAGATCCTTAGCACAAATCAAATCTAGTATACTTAAGAAATCAAGGATAACAACAAGTGAAAGGAATAGGGTACAATTGGAAAATCACCTCAGATTTATAGAAGTCTTCGAAGCAACCTTTAATCAAGTTGGACATCATCCAACAATTAACCATATCATTGATTATCATTCCAAATTTCATGTAATTTATTAAAGAATGGTTTGATAGGATTTTTATTTTTTATAATTCAAAACTGTAGGTACTATGTTTGGGATTTAGTTTATTTTATAGTTTTATTCCAAAAAATGAAGCTAGCAACTACTAGCGTAATGTAATTGGCTAAAATAACACTCAACTTTCAAATGCATACATTTTATGGATTGTTTAAGAGAAAAAATTAGTCGTAAGAAATAGGGTGGCACTTAAAGATAGCGCTACAAAATTTGGAGATATTTGCAGCTAATGGACAACTATCAAGGATCCAAATTGCAAAGGACAAGGGAGGTATTCTTAGTACTATTGTTTCTCGAACCAACAATAGCTCCATAGAACCAACACCTCTATATATCCAAAGAACACTTGACACAAGAGGAAGATGACATGGCATCTTTGTGACCAGATACAATTCGAAACCTTATGCAACTGGTTTTCAATTATTTTAGTTTGTTTTTTGTTTCTCATTCCTAAGAAATAGGAAAAGGTAAGATGATTTAATTTTTATTTAAGTTATCATTTGTAATGAACAAAGCATTGTTCATTATGAAATAAAAATACTACTTTATCTTTGATTTTAAGTTGTGGATCTCAGGGAGAAGTGATCAATTTACAAAAGAACAGAGAAAATTTTGTTATGGAATTCTTGTGTTAAGCAATCGGTGATGTGTTCTCTCATGTAAAGTTGTTTTTTTGGTTAGTTTTCTATATGGTTTTCCCTCCTTATTGTTGCAATAATATTAAGGGATGACATTTGTTAAGTGTAATCTACTCTAGCTTGATAATAATATTAATATTTTTCTTGTGAGGTTTAAGTATTGAATTCATCTATGTAAGCTATATGTTTAAATTTATCCTTAATTTGATTCATTTCATCCACCCACAATACCTCTATAAGGAGCAGGAGCTTTCTTAGCTGGCTCTAATCGAAATCTTCCTCTGTCTATCTGTTATTGATTATTGAAAACCTTTATGACTCATGGTCAATGGGCTCTTCCTTCATTCTGCAACCATAATTTTGAAACCAAATCCTTGATCTTCGTACCTAGCCTAAAACCATAGACTATTATTGATTGAAATCCATTGAGAGAGAGCCCTCTCTATTATTCGAAAGACTAGTTTCCAATTTTGCGAGCGGTTTTTGGTTACCTCTACAAGTTTCCTTTGCAGCCTAGAAAAATTACATAGCGTTAACAACGTGCATGCTTGAGATTTCATCCACTTCGGTTGCTCCTTTTGATGAGATGGTTTGATCTCTCCATTACCAAAAATTGATGCTATATGTCCAAGAACTCCATAATTATAACACTTCCCAATTCTATTATTCTTCTTTGTCCTTCTTCACTTTTTCTTCTACATCCTACATGGCTAATGGTTCTAATTATTCTCACTACTACTATATGCTTCAATAATTTATGATTTACTTGTAGATGCCTCACTACTATCTTTGAACCTTTCTAATTCATTCCTTGCAAAAATTGCTTTAGTCTTCAAATTTTGGCACTCATCCTCCAACTCCTTATACTACTTCCACATTCCATTTTCAATTTTTCTTCCTCCTTCTAGTTGAATTTTCAGATATAAAATTCCTTCCTTGAATGCACGATCCTTTTCGTCAAACATTTCTAGCAGCATCTATTGATCTTTATCTTCAACTATGAGCCTTTGAAACTTTTCTTCTAGTGCCTTTACCTTGGATTTCTCATCATATTTTCAACTGATCTATTATTTTCGTTCCTCTTGTTTGATGCTTGATCCATATCACTAGGAATTCCATATTCTTCTTGTGAACATGAATGATTTTCTACTACAATAAAAGTAGAATCCTTTATATTTTCTTCCATTTCTGGAATGCACAATTTTCCTCCAAGATACCAACTTTTCAACTTATCTAACATCTCTCTTGCAGTCTCATGATGCTTCACATACGTGCTATCTCATTTTGAAATACCAATGAAAGTCATCTTTTTAGCGAGGTCATTATATTAATATTTAATTCCATTTTGAACTAATAGAAAAATATCTTCATTAACAGACAAAAAATATGATTCCAAATTCACTGTCGAGCTTGAAACTTTACCTATATGAAACATTGGAATTCCTTGTGGATCCATTTCAAAAAAATTTCAAAAAATATACCAAAAACTTGAAGATCCGGTCTCTAGCGATCAAGCTACAAATGGAAGCCCCACTCTGATACCAATCGTTGGAAACTAGATCAGTACTGAGACAGGGGGTTGAATTAGTAGTGAATGCACCTATAACATTTTCTTGAAATTTTTAATCTCTAACCATGCATAACTAAAACCCATAAATAGAAATTAAAGCATCGAAAATGAACATGAAACATGAAAACCATTCAAAACGTAGAACACAAATATGTCTGGTGGAACACCATCGCCGAGTCAAAAAACCACCCATTGTTGTTGTGATGCTCAAATATTCTATTATGTCAAACAATTCTTTACATAGAGATTCAAATGGCTACTTTCAAATGGACACTCTTTGTCATGTGGGTCTACAAAATATGATCTCTTGAAGAGCACCATGATAAACGATCTTCACTCAGTTACTCTTGAATTATAATTGAATCTATAGACGTTGATATGCTGGAATCCACCTTGATCAATGAGCCTTGCCCAATTTCTTATGAACTATCTAACCACCATTGGATTAGGAAAACTACTGACTTATATTAATTTCGCCTGAGTCACCCAACTCCACTTCCCTATGTGGTTCTCATTTCATACATTTTCAAACTCGAACCGAGAGATTCTCAACATGAATGCCACAACACCAATATCTTCAAAGAACAAAATCAAAGCCAATTTTTCACCACAAACTACAACAAAATCTTTCCACACACTTCTACCAATCCACACTTCAGCTTCTCACTCACTACACAAAAATGATGGTTTGAAACATATTTCTTCTATCTGTTGCTACTACTGTTAACTATTTTACAAGATTTGTAATAATATCCTCACACAACTTTCACAATCTTCTCTACCCTAACACTCACTCAACACGACATAAGAATCAACTAAACTATCATTGATCTATATTTGTTATATATATGAAATCATGTGCTCAACTCAATAATTATAATAACTATTTAGCGCCACAACTTTAGTCATATGGTTGATTTGGTCTGAATTTAGCTCATTGACTCAATTAAGAAAGTAACTCCACTTTCCTTTTGATATTTTCAACTTCGATTATCTTTTAGAGGCCCAACAAAATTTTGTGAGCATATGCCGAAAAGTGTTGAACAACAAGGTCGCCATAATAAAAAAATTAGTTAATATACATGAGGAATGCAAATATTTTTATTTGAAAAAGCTCTATCTCATGGAAATCACTGGACAAACTCGACTGGAACTCCTCAGTTGCTCCAATAAGCCTCTCTACTAGCAACTGGAGCCTTTAAATTCCTCCCACAAAATTTCCTCCAATAAGCCTCTCTACTAGCAACTGGAGCCTTTAAATTCCTCCCACAAAATTTCCTCCATCCAGCTGGGGAAAAGTGTGAACAAAAACAAGTGAAATTCAGTCTAGGACCTCTGTTGACTAATGGATCACCTTCCTCAGCTCTTCAACACACCTCGAAGCCTATCTAACAAGTTTTAAACTGATGACATAGGCCAAGGACTCCACAACAAATCACTAAGAAGTAGTCCCTAGTCTACCAACCCCATCACCAATATCAACACCTCCATCTCCTTAAGAAACAACGAAAACCTATCTAAACACCTCCACCACCTATAGAAACATCTATAACTCGTGTAGTAGTATCTTGAACCGATGCAATAGCAACATCAAGTCATCCAACTTCCTCCAATTCTGGTATAATCACCTCCAAGATATGTAGCAACATCTCTAATGCTTCGAAGACATATAAAAACATATGCAACACCTCTAGGATCACTCCAACCTCTCGAAGCAACAACATCTCCAACATGTGTGGCAATTCAATCATCAATCTATGAGAATCCACCATATCATACCTTGTATCCATCTCTACTCAACCTCCCATTCCTACAGTAGATCATATCATAAACATCTTGACATTAATGCCAACTAACAAGACCATCATTTTGAACACTAAAACAACCAAAAACTCATCAAACATCATGAGGTAGACATAGGCATATGATGAACACCACCAAGACCCTATTTACATCAATGGAAATGCTACAATGCCAATAATTTTATCTTATAACTTATGTATTTTTTATTGAAATGTTAAAATAGAAGTGAAAAGACATGTCAAGGTAAATAATTTTTTTAATTATGGAAAGAATGAATTATTTGCAGCATGTTAATCCTCTTAGAAATATACTAAAGTTTGTTATGTGATATTAACTCCCAACTATCAGAAAAATAGTTGAAATGAGTTATGCCCGGGAAGGGGTAGGAATAAAAGAATAAAAATCATCCTTTGGTTGTCATTAATTATTAACATAATTTTTGGATGAGACAAACCACCAATATTATGTTCACGGCTAGAGATAAATGTTATGAGGTGGACCTATGGGGGAGAAAATAGAGAAATGTCTAACGGTTGGCAGGAACATTGAAGCCTTTAGCTTATCCCTTGAGGAACCTAGATAAGTATATAAATTATTTAATTTGTTAATAACGGAAATCTAAATGTGGCGAGTGTTTCTCAAAGGATAGGATGCATGGTTGTTGTTAAAGTCAATGGTTATGAGAATTGTATATTGTTAAACGAAGATTTTGTTGGTGTTGCCAAATGAGAATAAATGTATGTGTATCATACAATTGAGTTGTTTTTTCTTATATACTCTTGTTACACATAAATAAAGGTGCTCATGTGTGAGGAAAAAGGCGTTTTTTGTTATTGAAAGTAGTAAGATTCTACCCATGAGGTTATTTTGGAATTTTCTGGGTTGGAACAACATAAATAAGATAAGGGAAGGGTTGAATAATTGGCCTAATTATTCAGTAAATAAATATGGTATGGTAGCATAGACATAAAAATGATTGCATAGCTCATTTGTATCAATATATGTGTTTTAAGAAGTAATAGAGTAGAAGGGTTTACAAATAAACATACCTATATTTTAATCTTAAAGTGAGAGGCTATGCTTATGTTTAGGTTAGACTTGAAAACTTATTGAGGGTAACAATGGTTCACAAGCACTAACACAATTGGTTAGGGGGAAAGGAGGAATAAAACTTACAAAATCTAGAGTGGTCCCACATCACAGGGGTCCACTAGGTTTTTGACTTAGTACTATGAGTAAATGATAATATGATATTGATATTCTCAATGAAGAATTGAATTAGTATCTTAAAAATATTTCACAGAGAGACAATACATAATATATGTCGATTTAAAGAGAAAACTCAATTAGGAAAGTGAATTAATTATGTAGCCATCTTCAAGAAAATAAATACTAAGTTATCTAGTAAAACAAAAAAACAATATATATATATATATATATATATATATATATATATATATATATATATATATATATATATATATATATATGTATGTATATACATATATACAATTATTCAACTATTTAATGTAGAATAATTCCTTCAACAAACAATTCATGAAGGACTTAGCCATAACTCTTGGGAATTGAATAACGAAGAATCTTGCCTTATATATATATATATATATATATATATATATATATATATATATATAGATAGATATATATATATATACCTTTGGAACGTCAAAGGATTGATGGAAAAGCATAAATAATAACTTTCGACTAATGAAGCATTAACAGGATATTTTGAAGACAATATATGGGTACACAAATTTTCAAATAAGGATAAGATGAGAAACAGTCATTCTATGTCAATAATTTACAAGGTGCATGAGTTTTTACAATGCAATATTATGCAAGCAATTGTAATAGACAAGAAAGATATAAAATCAAGGAAACTAAAAATTGAGCAAGGGTGTTGGAAATACTGAGAGGAGGGGGTGAATCAGTATTTCCTTTTCCCGCTATTGTTTTACTAGTTAAAACATATATATTCAGAACAAAAGATGAACAACAAGAATAAATGCTTTTATTAATATAAACTGTGCAGTAAAATAGATAAACTATATGGATGGTTACAATCAGTTGCAAAGCTCCAACTTGGACTTTGGTGAGGCTCCAACCTCCAGAGCACCAACTCTATTTTGCCAAGACACCAATCTTGGAAATAGGAGCACAAACTCCCAAGGAATTCAATCCTTCCTACTTCTGAGGCATCAATCCCAAGGATTCCTACCCTTCTTGCTGTTGAGGCACCAACCCCAATATTGTCAAGGCACTTTTGATGATAATGTTCTACTCTCAAAACTCTTCTCTACTGAGTTCTGCCTGGTTATAGTTTCTCTGTAGTCTCCAAGCTACAACATCAATGACAACCAGTCTTCTCTTAAAGGAGTCTTTTACAACTCTCCCTACCATTTGCACAGAGTCTCCAATAGCTAACCTTTGATCATATCTCCACAATGCTTTAGTGAGTCCACTACAACTGCACTAAAACTCTGCATAAGAACTTGCTTTCCGTTCAAGCATATGTTCTAATGTCACGGTGAATGTTTCACCAAGACTACTTCTCTGCTGGCAAATTATACCCTCTAAATGTCTCCTGTCCTGTTGGTCCTTCAGCCCTCTTTTTGTTCTCCTGGACCCTCTTTTTGTTCTGTTGTTTTCTCCAACTATTTCAATAGTGTTCAATAGCTGCAACATCCTTCACCAATGTTCACCAACAACTTCATACAATGCTTAACCACCTCTTCTGCTTTTGCTACCACACATTCTGGTTCTTCGCAACACCAATAGTCACTACAGTCCTCTATTTTTGCTGCTTTTATGCATTCCCATGCCTCTGTCCATTCATTTCCTCTTACTCGCTGGCTCTTTGGCTTCCTTCTTGCCTGCTTTAGCTTCCTCACCACTCGCTTGTCTGTCGTTGTAGCTTCCTCTGTCTCATCGGGCTCACAGGACACGTTAATTCATAAAAGAGTGCCAAATAATCCACGGAGAACACATCTCACTGGTTACGACTGTAGCAATGCTCCTTTAACAATGATTGTGGGCATGTACAGGGATTCTTCATTTAACGGAAAACTACATCCTGATCGCAATCATAATCGCCATGAATCAACCTCCGGAGCTATCGGGAGCATTATTGTATGCATCTCTGCCTCAAAAGCCCGCGCATGGAAAATATACAATTACACAGGATTTCTGAGTGAAACAGATGAAACTTGTTAAAGAGCTGGATTTCAATAAATTTTATACCCGCATCTATACTGTATCAGGTCCGAAGTATAACCAAAATCGGGAGTTGCCCTTGGTCAATGCCCGATGGCTGATGGACGCGATAAGACATTAAGCCAAATCGTAATATAGCATCGGGTCCGGTCTTGCAATCGCAATAATTTGTGAGGGTCCTTTATATATCGTACTGATGACTCCACCAATGGCCGATGGCCGATCCTCCACTGCTCCGATGAACCAGATACGATGTAGCTTTCAACCATAGTTTATAAGCCTGTTGGGTTCAGTCTTGCAATTTACAATCGGCGCTTGCCCTAGGTGGAGGTCTAATCCGATATTCGCTAATCACTATCGGCGATCGCAACATATCGGTAGTCGCAGCAATCGGCAATTGCAAATCAGAGGTTTTATGTGGCATGGCCTCATGACTTGTGATATAGCGACAAACACGACATTACAATAGGTGCGATATAAAAAGATTATCGGGTCCACAATGGTATTCGCAATCGGAGGTTTCGAGGTGATGGCACATAGTCGAACCACCGATTAGCACTGTCGCTGATATTTACGCATATGCCCTTTCCGATAGTGTAAATGCCATATAACTAAGTCTTCGGCCGCTGATAGTGTTCAATGAACATATGTATGGTTTTTGGCCTCCGATAGTGTTAAATGCATACTTATATGATATATGTTGCTCCGCCTGTATTTGAATGCATATATGGCCTCCGATGGTATATTTGTATGCATATACACTTCCCAATAGTGTTATCTGTGGATATATGGCTCCTTTAATTCTTCCTCTCGGTTCTTCTTGCCTCTGTCTTCTCCTCTTCTCCGGTTCTTCTTGGCTCCTTTAATTCTTCCTCTCGGTTCTTCTTGCCTCATCTTCTAGGCGGTAAGGAGGCAGGCTAATTCGGTTGCCGACCACTTGGCAAACCATGGGATCGAGAACCCAAACGGAATGGTGGACAGCTGTTGGCATCAGGTCGAGAGTAATCAATTAAAGGAACGGTGCTCTCACCTCGCACGAATAGATTTGGTGGCAGCTGACAAGGTAGAATGGCAGGCCGCCTAATTCACTACCACAAGAGTATGGATAGGCCGACGGGACGAGAGCCATCAATTCACAGCAAGCATCGAAGGACAACCTGGTTGAGGGAAATAATGCGCACCGCAGGCCACAGACAATTGTACAGTATCATGATCCGGAGTGACTTAAGCCGCCGCAGAACCGCAGGACAGAGGGACACTTGGCACATTCAGAACCGTGCAGGAGGAGGTGATCGAAAACATTCTCAATCATCGAAATTGCCCTCCACAACTCCGAATTGCAGCATTTATGTTGATCGGACATGCAAATTGCATGTCGCGATCCGCTCCACCGCCCGAAATCTTCCCGCTATTATCTATATATCCTTCCTTGCTCTCCATTGGAGCATCACTGCTCCGGTGCTCAACAATCAGAGATCATTGATTTGCATTATCATTCAGGCAAGCAACAATCAGGAGAGGGCTCCCATGGCGGGGGAAGGTTGTCGAAATCAATCTGCAAACAGCGACCTGCAGCGGGCTAGAGATATGTTCGAGCGGAGAACTTCCCAACGGAACAAACGGAAAATCATTGACCTGGAGGCCTCGGCACAGGAGGAAGAGAGCAAGTTATCCGACCATCAGTTAAGCCAGGAAGTAGACTGGCTGCAAGATCCGGGGACGACCAGCACTCGGGCGACTCAGTTCGTTCGCACTAAAGCAGAAGCGTGGCGCATGAAGACCATCCTGGCTAAGGCCATGGATGTCCAAGATGAACAGGCTGAGCAACTGCGAACTCTCCAGCAGTTTGCTGCCACAATGACTAAGGAGCACATGGCTGTGGTTCAAAGCAGTGAATTTAAACTCACCTCTCTGCATGAGGAGGTTGATACTATAAGCAGAAAGCTCACTGTCCTGATCAAGCTGCTCAGGAAAAGCATTGAGCAAGACAGCAAGCCTCCAAAGCTGAAACGGGGTGGTCCGTCGAAGGTCAACCAGGAAAATGCACTCAACTGCAAAGAGATGCACACAGTGCCAGACTCCCCAAAAAAATTCTGATCTGTCTTCCCTGTCCCTCTGTCGGACTTTGTCATGTATGTTTTGTTTTCATTTTCTCAGTTATGTGCTAGCAAGTTTTTTTGGCCTAAGTCGCCCTGCGTGGTGCACTTTTCGGCAGCACTCTGTCTCTCATGTTTGCTACTCTCCCAGTCCTAGGTTTCAAACTGTTTTTAGCTGGTAAGGTCTGCCTCAAAGCGGCCAGTCAACTGCTTCGGCAGAATTTTTGTACTATATGTTACTATTGTTAATATCAAAGCTTATTTACACAAAAAAAAGGAGGAAGAAACAATATAAAATAGTGGAACCAAAGCATCGTTTGTGGGAAGAAAGGAATTTTTGAAACATATTGAAAACAACGAGATAAAATATGTTGTTGTAAGGAGGCCGAAAGCAGTGTTGTTACACACTGAAGTTGGAGATTTTCCTGAAGAAATTCAGGACATGTTGCAGGAGTTCAGTGACATTGTAGTGAATGATTTACGAGATAAATTACCTCCTAAGAGAAGTATCAGTCATCAAATAGACTTTAGACCTAGAGCTAGTTTACCAAACAAGGAAACATACCGAATGAGTCCTAAGGACAATGAGGAGATTAGAAAATAGGTAAAGCAATTGCTGGACAAGGGTTTGATAAGGGAGAGTTTAAGCCTCTGTGCAGTTCCGATAGTTTTAGCTCCCAAGAAAGGTGGACAATAGTGAATGTGCACAGATTCAGAGCCATCAATAAGATTACCATCAGGTACAGGTTTCCATTTCCACAGATGCATGACATGATGGACTGCTTAAATGGAGCATCATATTTCTTGAAAATCAATCTGAAGAGTGGATACCACCAGATCAGAATCAGAGAAGGGGACGAATGGAAAACAACTTTCAAGACTAATGAATGACTGTATGAGTGGCTGGTGATTCCATTCGGGTTAAGTAATGCCCTAGTAACATTATGCGCCTAATGAATGAGATGTTGAAAGAAATCATTGGGAAGTTTTTGATTGTATATCTTGATGATATACTCATTTTCAATAAGACTAAAGAGGAACATTTTCGACATGTTCAAAGTGTGCTAGAGAAATTGCAATAAAAAAAAGTTGCTGATAAACTTTCTAAAATGTTTTTTTTTGCAGAGGAAATTATTTTACTTGGGTTTTGTGATAGCAGAAAACAAGCTGAAAATGGACCCAAAGAAAATTACAACTATCATTAGCTGGCCATCCCCAAAAAGTTTGTTCGAGGTTCATAGTTTTCATGGGTTGGCAAGTTCCTATCATAAGTTCATAAGGAATTTTAGTGAGATCCGCACACCTATGTTGGACACAATAAAAAAGGGAAGTCGACCTTTTTGTTGGACTGAAGTGGCAGAGAAAAGCTTCCAGAACTTGAAGAAGAAGATCACTGAAAGGCCAATTTTGAGGTTGCCTAATTTTAACAAATTGTTCCAAGTTTGTTGTAATGCCAGTGGTACAGCCATTGGGGCCAAACTCAGTGAGGAAGACAATCATGTTGCTTATTTCAGCGAGAAATTGAATGAAAGCAGGCAGAAGTACTCATCTTATGACAAGGAGTTCTATGTTGTCATCCAAGCATTGAGGCATTGGAGACAGTATTTGCTAGGTAATGAGTTTGTTTTGTTTTCTGACAATTCTACGCTGCAGTATGTTATGTAGTAACATAAGCTAAACCACAAGCATGTGAGGTGGGTTGAGTAATTGCAGAGTTTTATGTTTGTTTTGAAGCATATCAGTGGACAGACCAAGAAGGTAGCAGATGCAATGAGCAAGAGAGCTTTGCTCCTACACGAGAATACGATACAAGTGCTGGGTTTGGAACATCTGACAGACTTGTATCACACAGATGCAGATTTCAAGGAGGCTTATGAAGCCTACCAAAACCCTTTGTCGAGGAACAATAGTCCATGGTTGGACTATAACTTACAGGAGAACCTACTGTTTAAATGAGGACAGCTATGTATTCCCGACTGTTCGATGAGGGAGAACATCATCCGAGAGAAGCACAACGAAGGTCTAGCCAGAAATTTTGGCATTGACAAGACCTTGACTAGCTCAGTCACTTTTATTACTGGACGAAGATGTGAAGACATGTGCATCAATTTGTAACTAGGTGTAAAGTGTGTCAGTTGGTGAAAGGACACAGTGAGAATATGGGACTCTACACACCACTTCCTATTCTGAGTAGACTGTGTGACTCAGTCATATTGGACTTTGTCTTGGGTCTGCCAAGAACACGATGTGGTTATGACTCTGTGATGGTGGTAGTGGACCGGTTCTAAAAAATGGCACATTTCATTCCTTGTAGAAAAACCAATGATGCCACTCATGTAGCACACTTGTTTTTCACGGAAATAGTCAGAATGCACGACTTGCCTAAGTTCATTGTTTCCGATGGGGATGTGAAATTTATAGGACATTTCTGGCCCACCAGGTGGAAGAAGTTGGACAAACAATTGAACTTCAGCTCTGCTTATCACCCACGGACTAATGGGCAGGTGGAGGTGGTGAACTGGAGCTTCGAAAACTTGCTACGGCGCTTGATCGAAGAAAATTCATGGATGTGGCATCGTGTACTTACCCAGGCAGACTTCGCTTACAACGATTCACTGAATCGCATCACAGGGTACAATCCTCCTCAGATCTTGCATGGCATGCATCATCACGGAGTGCATGAGTTATGAGATCTTGGATAGCTCGAAAGATGGAGTGCTAATGAGGAAGATTTTGCCAAAGCAATGAACGACCTACATGAGAAGGTAAAGTCGAAGTTGCAGGAGAATAGTCAAAAGTACAAATAGCAGGCAGAGTTGAAAAGGTGAGAGGTACAACTTAATGTGGGGATGAAGTCGTCACACATTTGCATAGAGAATGATTCCCTAAGGGTGAATACCACAAACTGAAATATAAGAAGATTGGCCCTAGTAAAATTTTCTGTAAATTCTCTGCAAATGCCTATGAATTACAAATACCTCCAGGGATAGGCATATAGCCCATCTTCAATGTGGCAGATTTGTTTCCATACACTGCCAGTCCTGAAGACGACAGTTCAGCATGGCCAGAAAGGGACACCTAGATGGAAAGTGGTTCTTGGATGAGGCAAATGCCTTTGGCTCAGCCCCCTGAGATCGAGAGAATTCTCAACACATAGGTGGCCAAGTGAACTCGTAGGAAAGAGTACCTTCAATACCTTATCAAGTGGAAGAACTGTCCCAATGAGGACAATTTGTGGCTTGATGCAACACAGATACAACGTGCAGGATATTCTTTCGAGGAGCTCCTAGAATGGAGCCATGAATTTTCGTTACCTCGGGAGCGTGATGCAGGAACATCCAGCTCATGGTGAACAAAATGAAAGTGTTTGTCTCATAGGATTGATAGGTTGACAGGTCATTGGTACCTGAATCTTTTAATTTTCTTTAGTTTCTAGCATTTAGGACTTAACAGCAGGATATGCTTCACTTTTTTTTCAATTTCCTTTTGTTACAATTTTAAATCAATTACAGAATTTGCATGAAAGAACAATTATTAAATGTAACTACATGTAACTGATTGACAGTTCTTGAAACTGTTCAATAGATCCTACAAAAAGAAAAAACATGAAACATTGTAGGGTGGTTATCCAGCATAATAAAAATAAGAATAGCATTATCAAATTTCCTATGAACATCTAAATCCATCGTAACATCGAATTACATATATATTTTCTGGTTTAAAGACTAGCTTGAGTGTGTTACTAATAGCAGTAACGAAATAGAGAATGAGCTTTTTGTTTCTTAACAGACAGTGACAATATCAAACCGAGCAAGCAAACGAGGTCTCGTGAAAGCACCAACACCAAGCAAGAAGGACAAACAACCAGTTGGAGAATCAAATATGACTTACAAAAAATAAATACAATTCATAAACCCCACATAAAGTGTTTGAAAAAGGAAACTACAACTAAACAAAGGAGGGTTCCAGATCACCCTTGAATACAATCACAATAAAGGGACTACATGAATTTACAGGTACAATAGAAAACTGAATACATATTTTTCTTTCAATTTCAAGCATATTCAAGTCCATATATAGAATGTTCAAGTTCTACACCCCGAAGACAAAACCAAAAATAAATTGTATGTCAGTAGAGGAGTCGGGTTCGAAACCCCAACATAAAAACCCTACATACAAACTATAAAAGCTAAATAATGATTCAACTATGACTTGAAAACCCTAACCAACAAGTTTGGAACCACAACCTCATACCACTCTAACCACTTGAAGGACAACGAGAGTTTTTAAGCCTATGCTTACTCGGGAGTAGTGTCGAGCAAGAGGAAGGAATCGACAGGTCACCAACTAGCAAGGGAACCCTGCTCACAAAGGAGCAAGACCCTTAGCACAACAGGAAAAACCAATTGTAGAACTAATGTAGAGAATAAGGACTTACCGTCTGTAGATGATGAGTTGAGGTCGAATGTTGGGTCACCTGGTGGTTGTGACCTGAAATCATCAAACCAAATAACAAATTACACTGTGGAACAAACACTGTGAGCAAAGAAAAAAATACAGGAGAAAATGTACTCAGGAGAAAGCAACTGTACATAGCACCCACAAAACCTTCAGGGCCAACGAACCCATTTGCAGAAGAGAGAGAATCGATCTTTGAAACCCTCGAGCTGTTAGGATATTCCGACACATAGGAAATAGTTAAGTTCAACTTGGTCTAGTATAGAGTTAGGTATAGAGTTAGGTAAAGTGTGTTTCTTTACCATTGTACATTTTGTAACTTACAATCCGACGGTCACGATATGTAGTGATCCGACGGTTCACTCTCTCCTCGGTATTACCGACACTTGATCGGTGGCTTGACACCCGATTGGTCCATGAGTTCTATTTAAAGCGCATGGAGGGTCATTGTTCGGGTAATCCGTGCATGAGAGAAGCTTATGTAAATTTTCATTCTTTGATTAATAAATTGCCTGTAGTAGCCACGTTGGCGCAGGCCGTGGACTGTTTCCCTCTTTGAGGGTTTTAACCACGTCAAAAATACTGGTGTATTGATCTGTGATCTGGTTGTGAGCGGTGTCCTTTTGGTGTTCTTTCTGAGGAACTTACCCTGTAAATTCCTACATGGTATCGGAGCTATTTGAGGGCCGCGTCCGTTGGTGATCCAAATATGAAGCCGGTAGAACTGCATCCGACTGCCGTTTCCTAGATCTGTTGTTTCTGACTGCTTTCGGGCCGAGAGGACTGCTCTGTTGTGTTCGGAGCATCTGTTCCAGTGAGGAACCCCTTTCGTTTCACGCGAAAAGGTTTCCGGTAGCCCTAGCTGCGTCATTTTTAAGATCTGGAGGTATACAGTCTTTATTTGCAGTTTACTGTTATTTTCTCTCTGCTTATTTCGGTTTCGGTTTATTTAGCTTTTTTTTTAACCGGATCTATACCTTTCATTTCTGCGTATGCTCTTTGCCCTGCGACTCTGTGCGATCTGGACAAATCAGAAACAAAAAGGAAGGATTTTTCTCATGCGTATGCTCTTTTCCCTGCACCTTAGTGTGATCTCGGAAAATCAGAAACATTGAGAAAAATATTTAGTTTTTCGGCTAAAGCTAACTTTGAGCCGCAAGGTTCATTTTTGAAAATATCTAGTTTTTTGGCTAAAGCTAACTTCGAGCCATAAGGTTCGTATTCTTTGCATGTCCGTGTTGGGTTTTGTGTTTTGTGTTTTGTAGGGAAAAAGAGCTTTCTCAAGGCAAGCACGCAAACCAAGCCCCCCCCCCCCCTCTCTCTCTCTCTCTCTCTCTCTCTCTCTCAAATTTTTTGTATAGATCAATTGGTTCAAAGCTATTTTAAAAGAGTAGAGGTCTTGGGTTCAAGTCTCCATTTTGTGGGGGCGGATTATTTCATTCCCGCACATTTGCGCACTTTGCCGGCAACTTCAACAATTTTTTTTCAAAAAGCCATAACTTCTTCATCCGGAAGCCTTTTTCAGAGCCGTTTTTTTTAAAACAGCCTAATTTTTCGAGATCTATCCATTAGAACACTTACGTTCAACATCTTCAGCTTCAGTTTTTTTTAAAAATGGAAAGTCCATGCCAAGTCATTCTTGACATCACTAACTACTTCCAATGGATATCCTACATGGAAGATTTACTTAGAAGTAAAGGTCTCTACAGAATAGCCACAGACCAAGAGAAGAAACCAAAAGATGAAGACAAGGCTGCAAAATGGGAAAATAGACAAGATCAAGCACGTGGTTTGATAGGGATGTCTATTTCTCCTGATCTTAGATTCCATATTGCAGATCTTGAAACTCCTCATGAAGCATTGGAACAAATCACTAAAGTTTTTGGGATTAAAAATGAAATTAGAGCCCATCAACTTGAAAATGAGTTGCTTACATTGGATCCTAATAATTTTTCTTGCATTGAAGATTTCTTGTCCAGCTTCAAGACCCTTAGATATCTCTTGGAAGGTGTTAAGGTTAAGAAAGAAGATAGTAACCTTATTTATTCCATCCTTACTAAGTTGGGACTAGCCTACTCTGTATTTGTTTCCACCTTCCATTCTACAAGGGAAGCTTTCATTTGTCAAGGAAAAGACTACAAGGCCCCTTCCTTTGACTCTTTTTGTGATTCTTTAATAAGAGAACAAGAAAAACTCTTACACCTTGGTCTTCTTAATCTTGGAAGCTCTTCCAAGAAAGCGTTAGCCGCCCAGCAGCAACCAAATTCAAAGAATCCTAAGAAGTCATATCCTAAAAAGAATGGTCCTAAACCAAACAAGGGTCCTAAGCAAACTCAGCCTCAAAATGAAAGATCATTTCAGCAAAATGATAAGACCAATAAAAACAAATGGAAGAAGACTGATAGACATTGTAAATTTTGTAATCGAGATGGCCACTTAGAATCTAAATGCTTTAAGAAGATGGAAGCCTTGGAAGCCGCAATGAAGAAACATAACATCCATGTGGAGCATTCTTCAACTTCAACTTCAACTTCATCTTCAGGAATGGCACTTTCTGCATGTCGCTGTCAATCATCTCAGTCTGGTTATGCATTAAATGTATCTTCTTCTTCTCATTCTCATGAGTGGCTCATTGATTCTGGAGCCTCTTATCACATGGCCAAAAACCAAGCCATGTTTTCTTCTTTAAATGATTGTAACACCAAAAATATATATGTTGGTGATGATAGATCTCTTAATGTTGTAGGGACTGGAACTGTTCATCTAGACAATGGTCAGTTTAATGATGTATTATGTGTTCCAACCTTATCCTGCAACCTTCTATCTGTATATCAGATAACTCATTCAGGTGAAGGTAAAATTGTTGAATTTTCACCTCATGATGTTGTAATCAAGGATCTGAGAGATCCTAAACAGATTCTAGCTACTGGTATTGTTGATGATTCCACAAGGTTGTATAAGTTTCACAACTTTGGGTCATCAAATCTTCCCTCAGTATTTGTTGCTCATAATGATGAAGTGAGCAAACTTTGGCATGAGCGATTTGGTCACTTAAACTATCGCTCCCTTCAGCATCTATGTAAAGAAAATATGGTGACAGATCTTCCTATGGTATCTTGCAGAGATGGTGTTTGTTCCGGATGTGTACTCGGAAAACATCATCGGGACAGTTTTGAAAAACGTGCCTCTTGGCACGCCTCAGCCCCTTTACAGCTTGTGCACAGTGATTTATGTGTTCCACTTCCTGTTGCTTCATTCTCTGGCTACAAGTATTTCTTAACTTTCATTGATGATTTCTCCAGACACACTTGGGTATACTTCTTAAAACTCAAGAGCGAAGTATTTAACACTTTTTTGGCCTTCAAAGCCTTTGTTGAAAAACAATCTGGAAATGAAATTCTTAAGCTAAGAACTGATAATGCTGGAGAATATGTTAAAAACACATTCATCAACTTTTGCACCGAAAATGGAATTCAAATGCAACATACTGTTCCATACACTCCACAACAAAATGGTGTAGCTGAAAGGAAAAATCGCACCTTAAAGGAAATGGCTAATTGTATGCTGCAATCTAAAGGACTCAGTCTTAGTTTTTGGGCCGAAGCAATTAATTGTGCAAATTATATAATCAATCGCAGTCCTACTAAGGTTCTAAAGAATATCACTCCAGAAGAAGCTTGGAGCTCCATTAAACCAGATGTAAGTCACTTTCGTGTTTTTGGAAGTGAAGCATGGGCCCATATTCCAGATGAAAAGCATAAAGCTTTAGAACCTAAGAGTGAGAAATGTACTTTTGTTGGATATTCTGAAGATGTAAAAGGTTATAGACTTATTCCATTTAAGTCAAAATTGTTATCATTAGAAGAGATGTAAAATTTGATGAAAATAAATCAGCCTGCGAGCCTAGTCCGGCGGATGTGCCACCCCTTCCTATCTCTTCTACTTTTGAAAACATTTCTTCTTCAGATGATGAAAGTGAGGATGACAATCCTCCCCCACCTTCTCAGGATCCTCAACTTCCAAGATGGGTCCGTGCTACTCGGGATGCAGCAGGTGATCTTGCCGGTGATCCTACAGATCAGCGACGTACACGTTCTCAGTTTGAAAGAGCCTCTTCTTTACTGGCTCAAGCTCCAGTAAATCATGATCCTGACACTTTTGCAGAAGCTTCAGGCCATCCACATTGGGAAGCAGCTATGAATGAAGAATATCATTCATTGTTGGCAAATGATACATGGGATCTTGTTCCTCTACCAAAGGGACGCAAACTTGTTAGATGTAAATGGGTTTACAGAACCAAGTATGGACCAGATGGGAAAGTTGATAAACATAAAGCTCGTCTTGTTGCTAAGGGCTTTTCACAGGTTGAAGGCATTGACTACACTGAAACCTTCTCCCCTGTTGCCAAAATGAACTCTATCCGCCTTGTTCTTTCCCTTGCTGCCTCTTTAAAATGGGAAGTCCATCAGATGGATGTTAAATCTGCCTTCTTGCATGGGGACTTGCATGAAGAAATCTATATGGAACAACCCATTGGCTTCATCCAAACAGACTCCAGCCTTGTATGTCGACTTAAGAAATCTCTTTATGGTCTCAAGCAAGCTCCTCGGGCTTGGTATGCCAAAATGGATAGCTTTCTTTTAGAATCTGGCTTTTCTAGGTGTTATTCTGACAATACTGTCTACACCAAGAAAGTGGGCAACTCTCTTATCATCCTTGTTCTTTATGTTGATGATCTTATTCTTACTGGTAGTGATCCCAACCTTATAACCCATGTGAAGTCCAGCCTTAAAAAGAAATTTGAAATGACAGACTTAGGACACTTACACTATTTTCTCGGTCTTCAAGTCTTGCAAACCAAGGAGGGTATTTCCCTCTCCGAGTCCAAGTATGCTTGTGATATTCTTCGTCATTTTCTCATGGAAGACTGTAAGCCAGCCCCTTCTCCCTTTCAGTCTGGAGTCAAACTTTCAGTCTCTTGTACTTCTCCTGAAGTTGATGCTACCTTATACCGTCAACTTGTAGGAAAACTTTTGTATTTAACCCATACTCGTCCTGACCTTTCCTTTGTTGTTGGCCTTGTTGCTCGTTTTATGCAAAACCCCCGTGAAAGTCATTGGAAAGCAGCCAAAAGAATACTTCGTTATGTTCGAGGTACAATACAGTTTGGGATTCATTACAGTGCCAAAGCAGTTCCTCTATTAGTTGGTTTCACTGATTCTGATTGGGCTGGTGACCCTGATGATCGGAAGTCTACTACCGGTTATGTCTTCACTCTTGGTTCAGGACCTATTACATGGGCTTGTAAGAAACAGGCTGCCATTTCTCTTTCGTCAGCAGAAGCAGAGTATCGTGGTGCCGTGGAAGCTAGTAAGGAAGCCTTGTGGCTTCGTCAGATCCTATCAGAGTTTGGCTTTGAGCAGCAGCATCCAACCACACTTTGGTGTGATAATCAAAGTGCCATTCAGCTATGCAAAGATCCAGTCCAGCATCAGCGCAGCAAACACATTGAACTACACATGCACTTCATCAGAAAGCTCATTCATGACCATGTTCTTGAAGTGCAATATTGTTCAACAGATGATCAGGTTGCAGACATCTTCACAAAGGCTCTCACAGAGGCGAAGTTCACTAAACTTCGATATATGCTTGGAGTTCAGGAAGTTGTCACTAAGGGGGGATAGGCTCTAGTGCCTCCTTCCTTCTCCTATTGTGTCATATTTGTAAATCCTTCAATCCTATACCAAGTTGTCCTTAAGGGGGGATGTTAGGATATTCCGACACATAGGAAATAGTTAAGTTCAACTTGGTCTAGTATAGAGTTAGGTATAGAGTTAGGTAAAGTGTGTTTCTTTACCGTTGTACATTTTGTAACTTACAATCCGACGGTCACGATATGTAGTGATCCGACGGTTCACTCTCTCCTCGGTATTACCGACACTTGATCCGTGGCTTGACACCCGATTGGTCCATGAGTTCTATTTAAAGCGCATGGAGGGTCATTGTTCGGGTAATCCGTGCATGAGAGAAGCTTATGTAAATTTTCATTCTTTGATTAATAAATTGCCTGTAGTAGCCACGTTGGCGCAGGCCGTGGACTGTTTCCCTCTTTGAGGGTTTTAACCACGTCAAAAATACTGATGTATTGATATGTGATCTGGTTGTGAGCGGTGTCCTTTTGGTGTTCTTTCTGAGGAACTTACCCTGTAAATTCCTACACGAGCTAACCAACGAACATAAGAGAATAGATAGTGCCATTATATCAATAAGACCCAACTAGCAGAACAGAGCCATGATCGAATAATGTAAACAGAGTCTAGTTGATAAAGTCAAGTCAAGGACGGAAGCACAAATAGAAAGGTCACAAAACCTCTTGCAGAGACCCAAGTGAGCTAGGGCACCGCGCGAACAAGCCAAAATGAAAAAGATGGAGTAAAATAGGCCATTAGTGTTCCATAGTACAATACAAGGCAAGAGGAAGGAATCCGAGGTAGAGACAGGTGTCTCCCTTACAGCCAACGCATACGAATCAAACAAAAAAGAAATCAAAATAATATCTAGCTGCCCTCAAATCACACATTTAATAATTTCATTAATCAACATTCATATAATTTCATTAATCAATATTCATGTCTAGACTATAGAACACGACTAGTCTGATCAATTATGCAAGTTGGAAAATTTTGTCCCCACAATAAACTACATCCCAAATCTACTTTGTTACCACATTTAAAATTTGGAAATGACTTTAATATATATTTAAAAGCTTAAAATTCATACTCAAATACAACTAATAATTGATAAGATAAACACAGAAAATAAAAATGATAAAGATTTTAAATATTACTCCAAAACAATAATTATAACTGTAAATATTGATAATAAAATTGCTATAATTGTATGAAATATCACCAGTTTGAAGGAAAGGGTCCAAACGAAACACATACAACAAAATACGGAAAGATACAGGGCATTCCTAAATTTCCCGAAACAGAGAAACTAATCTTTCTTTTTGGATTGTGACGGGTGAATGTAAGGGATGACACGCTCTAATGGCCAGCTGCAAATTCCTTGGTGTGATACGTTTAACCATGAGACCTTTACTGGCATTTCCTGCCAGTTCTAAAACACCCAGTTCTAAAACATGTGCAGTAACATTCTCCAGAACGCCTGCATCATATACACCTGCGGTAGCTCCTACCCTTACATTTGAAGATACTCGAGACTTCAAAACACCATGGATCAATTGCAATAAGAAAAGCATTTCAGTCCACATATTACAGGATCCCTTTTTCAGAGTATTTGAATTGTTTCAAAGCTTAAGAAATAAATTTCTCTCAAGGCAAATGCTAGCTACAATTACTTCATCAGAATCAAGATTTTGACATGAAAATTTATAGAAAATAAAGAGATAAAAACCAAGTCTAGAGAGTTCAACCTATTACAGGAATTGTGTGGAGTTCTTGTTCACAGAATTATTTGAGACGTTTCATCTTGAAAACAAATCTCTGGAATTAATTCAGTTGAATCATGAAAATCGATAAATACAAATGCAAGTAAAAGAACTGAAAAACCTGCTCCACATAGTAACCGAGGCATGTTTTTGGATCGTGAAGCATGATATTGTTCTTGCTTGGTGAATTACTACCATAGGGGTTGAGATTTTCATGCTTTTCTTTTTAAATTTTAAATTTTAAATTACTTTTTACTTATTTATAATAATTTAATTTAGAATTATAATTTAGTTATTTTTTAATAATTTTGAATTTGGTATCATAAAATAAAATAAATATACTGATGTTTATTTTCTTTGGGCATATTTATAATGTATATGATTATGCTAGTTTTTAGACATTTATCTAATGCAATATTTAATAAGTTGTTAGATATTTATAGGCTTTCAAAACACTTATCTAATACAATATTTAATAGTGACAAGGTAAGCTAAGGGTTATGTGTTTCTAATTGATTTTGTTTGTTGTGAGTTTAAAATGGTAGGATATCAAAGCACCTATCAACATAGTAGAAAGAGTAAAACAAAAAA
Organism: Pinus tabuliformis; assembly: GCA_031772625.1. Lineage (NCBI taxonomy): Eukaryota > Viridiplantae > Streptophyta > Pinopsida > Pinales > Pinaceae > Pinus > Pinus tabuliformis. Next base: position 264,408,463 of record CM062814.1, on the reverse strand, counting down.
TAAGAGGAAATATGTGCTCATAATGGATGTGGAGAGCATATACCTAATTGGCTAAGGAGAATCCCAACCACACAATTAGCGCTTCAAAAGTTGAATCTCAAGTTTTGACAACACACATCCATAAATTAGAAAAAGTATAACAAAGAAAAGAGGAAAGATGTGCTCATAATGAATGTGTAGAGCATATCCCTGCTTGGCTAAGGAGAATCCCAACCACACAATTAGTGTTTCAAAACTTGAGTCTCAAGTTTTGACAACACACATCCATAAAGAAATTGAGTAGGAGACTTCATGGTTACAAATCCATCGATAAAAGAATGTTGATGTGAGAAGAATCACAACTAAGAGGGAGATCACTCAACTAATCTCTCTATATCTACTATTGTCTATAATGTTTTGGATGGTAGGTTCACCTATTGTAGAGGTCAAGTTGTTTTGTTCCAGGTGCAAAAAAAAATAACTATTATGGTTATGCTTTAAATGAAACAACTAAGGTTTCCTAAAAAGAGGAGTTTTGATATTACAAAAATTTAAAAATTAGTCTCTACAAGCAATATAAACAAACCTTTGTAATACAAGCAAATAAAGATGTTTTCTTCTCCCAAGATATCATCCTTACAAGAATTGTGTGGAGATCTTGTTCACAAAAGTATTTGAATTATTACATAGCTTCCTTGGAGATGTTTCATCCTAAAAACAGATTTATGGAATTACTACATTTGAATCATGAAAATCCATAAATACGCATGCAAGTATAACCGTTGAATAACCTGCTCCACTTAGTAACCGAGGCATGTATGTGAAGTCCTTGGGCCAACTTGAATCTGAAATAATTGGGATATCTCATTGTGAAACTTTGAATATACCAATTGAGGATGAATTATCCCAAGGACTGAACCTTTGTACAATTAACGACAAAATTATCATGAGACCAATATATTTCTTTAAGGTGCACCTATTTGAATTGAGAGATGCACCCTGGGCAGGATTGTGACTATTGTAGTGACCGAGGCAGTCGTACCGGTTGGGAAGAATCAGTGGCAGAAAAATCTGGTCAATTGTACAAGAACTGGTTGCATTGGTCGAGCACGATGGAAGCCTTTCAAGTTCATCGGTGCGATATGACTGTTACCAACTCTGTAGCCAATTGTGGATTGATTGATTGAACCAAGATGTGTTGACATAGATCCTATTCCAGTGTATATTTCAAGGTAAATAAGTGCGTGAAGTATCATGAAACTAGACCAGACTAAGTGTGATTGTCGCATGATTTGATATTGTTGTTGTTTTCTCATGAATCCATGATTGCCACACTGTCAAAATTGTCACACTAATGTTTGATGACCAATTTTCCATCTTGACAGGTGCTAAGATCATTCTGGAAAGGTCCTATCTAGCCCCACTAGTCGAGTCGATTTTCCTGAGGTTTGAGTTTGACATTGGTTGAAAGTATTTATCATACTATTATCAAGTTCTTTAGGCATATTGAAGCACTCTAGTAGGCCAAGTTCATATTTTTTCAGTGTCTTCATTGAAAGTCAAATTGTCAAGACAAAGTATGTAGAGCAAAGTGGCATGGCCGAAAGAATTAAAGAGCTTGACAGAAACACTCAAGACTCTATCAAAGAGCAAGATCATTATATTAACAAACACATAGATTAAGCCTGACTATGATTTATTTTTCACTAACACTCCGCTACTCCCGCCCACTAATATTGATGACTCGCTGAGCTATCATCGTCATACGAACAGGCGTGATTAATGTTTTAACAAACTTATACCTGTGCCAGAGATCCAAGATCCGGTTATTGGGCATCCTTAGCACACAGCAGCAGTGGAGGACCAGTCTCCTTTGTCGTAGAGATCCTCATAGGGGTTGTCGTGGGCAAAGAAGCGCCGCGACAAATGTGTATTTGGAAGCACGTCTACATCTCAGTCAACTAAGCGGTGAAGTTAGTTTTAGTGCCATTGGACGCTGAATAATTTTTTTAGGTAGGCAAAACTACAGTTAAGAGGTGTTTCTCTCATATATATATAGAAATGGGGTCGTAAGCATTTACATATATATTATAATTACTTGGAAGTATAAGGGGATTTGAGATGAGGTATGGGTTTGATATTATTATTTTATACATATATAGATATCTATATATATATATATATATATATATAGAAAATAAAAGAGTAGAAGGGAAGGGGTTCTAATTTTTTTGGAATATACTATAGATAATGTTTATTTTCTTTAATAAGGTGCTTTGAAGAGATCCAATAAAACATCCAAAAAACATATTGATGAATTAGATAAAATGTATCGTCATTTACTCACCAATACTTTTTTAGATGACCATAATGGTAGAAATAGAAGAGCTTTCACACTTCGGAAGCCAAGGAAGTATATGAAAGAGGGGCTAAGCTATTCACACTTGGATATGAATTGCAAGGAACAAAGTCAATCATAGACCTTCATAAGTTGGAGGAATTAGACATGTGTTTCTCCAAGGTGGTTTGACCAAAATGGAAGAAATCCAGTTGAGTGCTCAAGCCATTCATGCTTGTGTTGATACAACATGAACTCTTAGAGCATCTTGTGAAGAGGTCAGTCTCACAATTTCCACTTGTCTTAGTGAGGTCATATCTCTAACATCGCCTCTACTTCCTTACAATAATGAGCTCATGATGGAGATATTGTAGTTGATAGTGGAAATCCTTCAAGGGTTGAACAACATGGTGCTTGCTACCTTTGAGAAGTGGTGCAAAATATTAGAACCCATGGCAGAGTTTAGATTTGGCACATTCATGCTATGTTTGAAATGTGATGACTTAATCCTTCAGAGATTTCAAAAAATTTACATGAGAGTTACATGAGCTCATAGAGACCCTGTCAAAACAAGCATGCAAAATATTGTTTCCTTGTTCTTAGAAGGATATGCGAACATCTGCAAGATACTAAGATCCAAACTATTGACCATTTGGAGGAAGGAACTAATTGTATCACGAGCTACCTATGATATAGTGAAGAAGTAGGTCATGCAAAACATAAAACTTTTTAGACCAACGTCCCAAACTATAGAGTGGGTTTTAGCATTATATAGTGTAAAAGTCTACTTTCTTACTTAATACACTCAACCTATTTGACTTTTTTTCTATAGCAGTGGTGTTTAGACTAGTATCACCTATTTTAATCTAGTTATACTAATCTTCTAGTCTCTCTCTCTTTGTTTTTCTTTTCTTCAGGGCTTCCTCAATCAGGTTTACATACCATGATAATACACTACTCTCTCCTTAGGCATAGAATTAGTAATTTTCAATATTAGTTGTATCCCTCTTCCTAGGGGTACCTCATCTATTAACCTTATTAGAAATTATTTTTCTACTGGTTATTCCGAGGTTTTAAATATTCCACTAATCCTAGAAATTGTGTTATAAGAGGTGACACTTCATATCTTGAGTGCATCCAAGTCTTCCCTCCCTCCTTAAAAGGTCTAACAGGTGTTTCTATCCTTCCTATTCTCCTTACCTCTAAATTTTCTGTGACATAAACTGATTTTTTATTTAAATTGTTCAACTCTAGGTTGGCCCTTAGGTCTCATATTTGAAATTGTAACTATGATACCACTTGTCACATCTCCGGTGAATATTTTTTTTTGTTTAAGTGTCCACATATACATTAATCATCGCTTTATTAGTAAATCACAACCACAAGCACCAAGTTGTATAGTAAATATATTAACAATCAATCAAGTTAACTCATATATATATATATATGGTCATTTTGGCTTCCTACATCCTTCCTTCCGTACAGTAAGTAAGGCCATAGTTTCTTTCATGTTTTACCATGTAATTAATGTAAAGAGGCATTGTTTCCCTTGCATGCAATTTAAGTTTCCACCCACATTTAAGTAAATACATATTTAAGGAGTTATATGTAGTTATATCATAAAGGAAAGGATTATTTTCCCTGTAGAGCACTCTTTGTTTTATTAGCGTTATTCTAAGAAGTTACACATGTGTCTAGTAATGAGGTACTAGCCCTTCCCTTTTTATTAATTATTTACTACATGGTAAAATCCTTAATTTTTTTTAATAAAATAAATACTAAATACAAGGGAACAATTCTCATGCATACATTTATAATTTACAGAGACTATACAATGTTGTTTTAGTTTAATCACCTATTCTCTGTACTCTTTCTCCCCTGCACTTGCCCATTGTGTTTTCTATTCCTGCAACAACAATTTCAAGATACACAATACAAGCATGGAGGCATTTATTCACTAACAAGTCATACACACTCACCATATTTTTCTAACTACATACACACATTAGCTTTCCCATTTTTTATTATTTCTCTTAGTGAAAAAGACCTTCTGGGCCTCGTGACTTCACCCAACCATCTTCCCTTGGTAGCAATGTTTTCATGAAATAAATATGTTTTCAATCTTCTAATCCTAACATTCAAGATATTTTTCACGAGTATCTATCTCCAAGTAGGGTATTGGTGGTTGTTATCTTTTTCTTTTAAAGTAGCTTCATCTCCATCCAACATTAATCTTCTGAACTCCTTTAGAAAATCTTTGCACAACCATTTCCTCTATTGTTCCCCCTTTCTCTTCCTACATTCTCTTCTTTCTTTGAGCTTTCCACCCACCCCGCAAAGAGAAGAAAGATCCCGTGGAGGTGAGGAGTTGCTCCCTTTTTTCTCTTGTTTCTTAGGGCATAACTAGTTCATTGATTATTTTTTGACTAAAAAGGGAAGGCTTAACTCCCCCAATGGTCTTTGTCACATTTTCCCAATATATATATATATATATATATATATATATATATATATATATATATATTTCCACTTATTTTGCTAAGATAAAATATTCACACACATATTACTGTTATAATAATTTCCTATAACATTAACACACATCTATATTACAATATTCCAAATTTGTCAATAAAAAACATGTATATTTTTTCTGTCATTTAATTTGTTCATATCTATTAAAGATTCGAGTCCTAAATCATAAAGTACTTGAGTCTTTTACCAAATATATTACAAAAAAAAATTAACCAAACATAACATAAAACAATTACATTATATTATTTAAAACATGAAACCTATATTACTTAAAAAAAAACACCGTTTAACAATTCAACATCCTTGAAATTTACTATTTCATAAAATAATGTGACATTTTGTTATTTCCAATAAAAAAATTACTTTAAAAAATCTAAACATTTAAAATAAAACTTGAAAACAAAATCATCATGACCTAAAAATTAATTAAAACAAAAATATAAAAATTTGAAATAGAATTTAAACACAAAATGATAATAATGTGTATCACATATTATTTTAAATCCATGCTTTTAAATCCATGGTTGACTAAACATAATTGTATCATAATATATGAATTACAGTGGCAACATCCTTATACATCCAAACTAGGCCACCCGCACATAAACAGATCATATGCAGATTATGCAAGTTGGAAAATTTTGTCTCTACAATACAGGACCACACTTGTTGGTTGGAAACGCGTAGACAAAAGTCTTTCTATATGTGATTTAGGCCGAAGCTCTTCTTATAACTGTTATGGATCACAGAAGTCTCAATTCAACAATCAGAAATCTACTTTGTTACCACATTGAAAATTTGGAAATTACTATAATATCATATTAAAAAGTTTAAAATTCATACTCAAATACAACTAATAATTGATAAGATAAAAGTACAAAATAAAAACGATAAAAATGTTAAATATTACTCTCTAACAATAATTATAACTCTATAAATATTTTCTTATAATAAAAATTGTTATAATTGTATGAAGTATCACCAATTTCGGTAAGTTTCAAGGAAAAGGTCCAAACCAAATCCATGCAACAAAATAAGGAAAGATATACGGCATTCCTAAATTTCCTGAAACAGAGAAACAGAAAAACTAATTTCCTGAAACAGAGAAACAGACAAACTAATCCTTCTTTGTGGATTTGCCACAAAGTGACGGGTGAATGTAAGGGATGACACCTCCACCAGAGATGACACCTTTGATCAAAGTATCAAGTTCTTCATCTGCTCTAATGGCCAGCTGCAAATGCCTTGGAGTAATACGTTTAACCTTGAGATCTTTACTGGAATTTCCTGCCACTTCTAAAATCTCTGCACAAACATACTCCAGAACGCCTGCAGCATATACTGCTGCGGTAGCTCCTACCCTAACATTTGAAGATACTCGAGACTTCAAGAAACGGTGGATCCGTCCCACTGGAAACTGCAATAAGAAAAACGTTTCAGTCCATTTCAGTCCACATACTACAGGAGCCCTTTGTCAGAGTATTTGAATTGTTACAGTTCAAAAATGATATTTCTCTCAGGAAAAAGCATGCTAAACTTACTTCATTAGAATCAAGATTTTGACATGAAAATTTATAGAAAATAAACAGATACAAACCAAGTCTAGAGAGTTCAACATATTACAGGAATTGTGTGGAGTTCTTCTTCACGGAAGTATTTGAATTATTACAGAGCTTCATTGGAGATGTTTCATCCTAAAAATAAATCTCTGGAATTACTTCAGTTGAATCATGAAAATCGATAAATACAAATGCAAGTAAAAGAACTGAAAAACCTGCTCCACATAGTAACCGAGGCATGTATTCGGATTGTCACGCATGACATTGTTCTTGATTAGTGAATTACTATTTTAGGGGTTGAGATTTTCATGCTTTTATTTTTAAATATTAAATTTTAAATTATTTTTTACTTATTTATAATAATTTGATTTAGAATTATAATTTAGTTATGTTTAATAATTTTGAATTTTTAATATAAATAGTATAAAATGTATGATAAAATAAAACAAATTTATTAATGTTTATTTTTTTTTGGGTATATTTCTAATGTATGTGATTATGCTAGTTGTTACATATTAGACACTTATCTAATATAATATTTAATAAGTTAGATATTTATAGTTTTTCAAGACACTTATCTAATATAACATTTAAAAGTGACAAGGTGAGCCAAGAGCTATGTATTTCTTTCTCCTCTTTTATCTTTTTGACAACACATATCCATAAAGAAATTGAGTAGGAGACTTCATATTTACAAAGCTATTCACAACTAATAGGGAGATCGCTCAATTAATTTCTCTATATCTATTATTGTCTACAATGTTTTGGATGGTACTTTTTCATCATTGATGCACAGCCACTTGGTTCACATATTTGCAGAGGTCAGGCTATTGGGTTCTAGGTGCAAAAAAAAATTCTCCCTTGGAATTATTAGTTTTGGTAAAAGTAATGACTAAAGCTAAAAAATGGAATATTATGGTTATGTTTTAGATGAAGTAACTAGGGTTTCCAAAAAAGAGAAATTTTGATATTGCAAAAAATTAAAAACTAGTCTCTACAAGTAATATAAACAAATATTTGTAATACAAGCAAATAAGGATGATTTCTTCTCCAAAGAACTGTATATGAGTTGTAATGTATGAGAAATGAGATGTAATGTATGTGAGTGAACACCTTCATGTATGAAGGAGACTTTTCAGAATTTATGGAGAATGGGTCCTCAGAGAGTGATCAACCAACCTAATTTCCATAAAATTAAACTTGTAAAAATAAGAAAAAATAAAAACAAGACTAATGTTTGAATGTAGAGTTTTGTAAATGAGTCTTTGGGAACCAAGATCTTCTTTACATGAAAACTTGCATATGTTAGCCAACCATAAGAATCCAAGGGCAACATTGGTTTATCTAATGTCGAATTTGTGATGTGATACCACTTGTTGGGAATCACGATTTTAGTTAGACCAAAAGAAGCAGGTGTTAGCCAAGGATCGGCAGGATTGGTTTATCCAATGTACAACAAACTCAAGTTTAAATTTGATAATATGGAAGGATTCATTGGAAAGCAAACCTATAATACTATGGGGCTAGAATATCAAGGCAATGACAAAGTGAATATTGTGAAGCTTCAGGCCATCAAGGGAGAGTTTAAAACATTGATGACAGAGACAAGGAATTTTGACTACTTCATGAACAAAGTGATGGTAGTTGTGAATCTCATAGATGGAAATTTAACTTAATAAATTGTGGAAACATTTTTCAAAACCCTACAAAAGAACAATCATATGTTTTTCATCTCCATTGTGGAGTCAAAAGATATATAAAAACTAAAAACACGACAGCTAATGGGATGTCTTTGTCTCATGAATCAAGAATCAACATGGATGAGTCACTATAACATGCTCTAGAAACTTAAGAACCCATTGGTAGAGGAAAATGTAGAGGGTGAAGAGATACAGGTAATCATTAATTAGTTGAAAGAATGACAGATCCACGGGGGAGATGTAGAAGATTCATAGACATATCCAGGATACAATATTACTACTACAAAAATATATAGTCACTATGAAACTTAATGGGAAAAGAAAAAGTGAGACCTAATCAAGCAAAACTAAAATGTCTCCAATATTGAAGATGATACACTTGATTCAATTTTCATCTCATTTCGAATCTTTGAAGAACATTACATTAAGGATCTTTGATTTCAAGATAGTGATACAATAATCGCATGAGAAATAATAGGAATCAAATTTTAGTATTGATAGTTTTGTTTGTATATAATATTACTTTAGTAGATGATCATCATGTTAAGGCCATAGGCAATGGTGTTCTTTTGTGTTAAGGGAAATGAGAAGAAATATGTTCCTAAATGTTTTTTGCATTCCAAATATAATATATAATATCTTTTAAGTATTGGAAAGTCATGTCAGCATGGTAATGATGTTGGATTAAGAGATTCAATATGCATAATCTTAGATAAGTCACTGAGTAGAAGACTTGATACAAAGGTCTAGATCAGATTAATATAATTTTACCATTGAATATGAGAAGTCGTAAATGTGTCAAAGAGCATGCATGAAATGTTTGAAGCATATACTAGAAGGGATTGTGGCATATCAACTATGGTCACCTAAATTTTAGGAGGCTTAATCTCTACTAGAAAATTTAATGGTTAAAGGAATACCCATATTCAAAGAGAAAACAAACATTTGTTAATGTTCCACTCTTTAAAAGCCTCAATGAGACACTTTTCTTGGAGCCTCCTATAGATGTGAGGAGAATCTATTACTTGTCCAGACACATATATGTGGAGCCATTGAAAATGAATTCTATTGGTTGTAGTTTTTATTTTCGAAAATTTACTTATGATTTTATGAGGAAAGTTTCGGTATTTTTCTTCAAGATAAAATGAGATACATTTACAAAAGGATTTAAGGTTGTAGTGGGAAATAAAACTGAAAATATTTCAAATTTCTTTTACAAGATGGAAGGGAGAGGGTATGTATCAAAGGAGGTTGCAGATTTTTATAAACAATAGGGAATTAGAAGACATGCACTACTAGATGTACTCCATAACAAAATGGAGTGGTTAAATCAATGTATTACACCATTATGAACATGGCAAGGAGCATATTCAAAGCTACAATTGTTTGGAATGATTTTTTGCCAAAGGAATTTTCTTCTTCATTCTAGATATTCAACATACCTTTAAAGAATCATATTGTGAAAGGTAATGTTCTTGAAGAATGGTGGAGTGGAACAAATTCAAGTGATTCTCATTTCTAAGTTTTTAACTATATTTCCCAAGTGCATGTCCTATAAGATCTAAGGAGATAATCTAATAATATGAGTTAAAAAGATGAATTTTCATTTGGTACACTGAATAGTTCAAAGCCTACATACTATATAATTATGTCACTAAGAAATTTGTGGTGAGCAAACATTGAAAATTTTTGGAAGAAAATTTTGGAATGGTCAATAGAATGAAGGAGTATATGGTAAAAATCTATCTCTCCCAATAGACGGACATGTGAAAGGTTGACTGAAGCAAATCCCTTCACAAATATTTCCATTTTTACAGTGCATATACTAAAATATAGGTCTTCTTCTAGCCAAGAATCAACAAATTCAATGAGAAATTAGAGAAATAAGGCTTGTTCTTTTAGTGAGTTAGTATATTTAGTGAGAGAGAAAAAAGGATGCCAAGGGAAATAGACTAGAAATGTGATGACATGGATCAACAATATCATTTTTTCTTATTATCCTAGTGTCCTACTTATTCTAAGAGCGAAGCAACAACTTTGGATACTCTTAGGAATATATTATCCATTATAATTTGAAATAAATGGTTATTTTACCATATGGATGTTAATTGAGCTTGAATGAGAATTTAGAAGAGGTGTATGTATATAAAAAATTGGGATTCTTAGTAAAAGAAAAATACGACAAAATCCACAAGTTGAATTAATTCCTGCATGGCATGAAGCAAGTTACAAGAGAATCTTATTTTTGATTCCCTTATGTTTACTCAAAAATGGATTTAGCAGGGATGTCGTGAGATTATTTTTTATACTAAATCACCATAAGATATAACCATTACAATTTTTATTTATGCTAATGACATGATATAAAAATAAAATATGATATTAGATGAATTCAAAGCTATGATGAAACCATGGTCTAATGTAGTTATGGGAAGTGAACTCAATCAATATGCTCAAGGGATTTTCATATGGCATTGGAAATTAACTTTGGTTGACTAACTTTCCCTTTAGACAACAATACTTAATTTCAACCTCTTGTTATAGTGAGGAGAGACCCAAATTTCTGTGTTATTGTGAAAACTAGTATATATAGTTGACTTAGAGTTGTTCTTTCTCTCTATTTACCAATTGTGACTGATATTTTCCATTCATGAAAAATTTGGATTGGTTGGAATATGTTTCATGTACTTTTGATAAACAAAAAGTCTCTCATAAGGAAAGAATTTTGGGTTTCACCTAGGGCTGGTTTTTAGCCTAATATTTTTGTGTTTTGTCTATTGTTCATTGGCTATTGTGATCTCTTCTCTTATTGAAGAATTGAATGGTTTCATTTTTTCATGTATAGCTACTTGTTGATTGAAGAATAAAGAAAGAACTAATTGCATCAAAAGAAGTATTTATCAATTGTGAAAATCTATTATAGTCCTAGCTACAATAAATTTCAACACATGAGCCTAGGAACCACCCTACTTGGGAGATCCTAAAGGGAGTGGAATCCTAACTATGTGGGGGTTTTAAAGAAGTTACAATTTTTTATGTCTAGCTTTTGTTGTTTTTGGTACAATGGTTTTTCCTCTAGTGGTTTTGTGGTCCATGGTTTTTAACCCATGGTTTTGCTATTTTTATTAAGGAACTATGCTTCTTATAGAGCTTAAAAGGATTAACAATTTATAAATGGAACCAGAGATATGTATTGTATTATAATATCCTAAAAATAGATATATTGGAAAAAACATTTTTTATTTTCTAATTCATTTTGTTAATATGTATATTTGTATTTAATCTTATCTTTTCTGTTTTACTAACAATTTAGTCGAATCAATTAACTGTCTAAAGTTCAAACCTAAAAGAAACTCATTCTCAATAAATCTTTAGAGGAAATCCTTGCATTCATCTCAATTCTGCTCTATTATGGGCTACGTTTGTTCCATTTCTTCAAACGAAAATAGTGATACTCTAGCTTGTAACCCAAAAGCATAAAAAAGGTGTACGTTTCTCTAACAAAAGTAGTTGGCCTCCACGTTGGAAGACCGTTCCCTCATAAGACCATCGATCTAGTTCAAAAACCACTCGCAACTATAAACTATGAAGTGCGCAGCATGACTGACCCACATTCGATAGACACGAGTTTTAAATGGGTACTCAAAACCAATAACCACAGAACCTCCAAGATGACCACTCCAACTGGAATGTGTGTGGAACATTGTTATTAAAACGGGAAATAAATCTGCTGCTATGGCCAGTTATTTCGTGAAAGTATAGAGGGTGGTAGACCGAGATTTCTGAAAGAGATTAAAGGACCGATAACTAGAGTGCCCAGTCAGGTTCGAGGCTAAGCGCAGTTTCGTAATTGACAGTCACACACAGAATGTATCAAAACCAGCAATGAAGCCTAATAAGAGAAAGGAATTGCTAAACAATGAATCAGTAATTGAGTACACTATCACTACCCAACAAATCAATGGTTTAAGGCAAACAACTAGATGACACTATCACTACCCAACTAATCAATGGTTTAAGGCAAACAACAACATCTAGTTCAGATATATGAATACCGACTTGATGAGGTTTCTTCCTCAACACAATCTTGTCTGCATCGACGAGTCACTCTTCGCACTTGTTATTCGCCGAAATCCCCAGGTTCGAGTTCGATAATTTCATTCATTCAATTCCATTTTATGTACTATGTAGCATATAACCTCAGCGCCATGGATCTCATCAAGAGCTAAAGGCATGAACCTTAACCTTGCCCTTGTGCATGGTCCTCGACTATAGCGACCCGAGAGACGCTCTGAAAACTCTCTACTTGAAAACTCCCCACTGCTCGCTTCAATTCGAAATCAATGTTTTCTGTCAAAAATGGAGAATTGACGCACCTTTAACCCAATGGTTTTACCTTTTCTTACACAAAATCAAACATCAAATGGACTAACAAGGAACAACCGGATGTGGGGATGTGTCGTACGACCCAAGGAAAACATCAAAACCAGCGCAAACCAGAAGGATGCAGTCGAGGGGGTTTCTGGAGGTGGTCCAAAAAGATATTTCTAAGAATTTTTTCTTAATTCTAAATACGGCAAGAAGCCATTAATGTCCATAAGATTTTAATGGTTCTTCATGTGTGTCTCGAATTGATATTTTAACAACCATTAACCATAAGATGTACACCATCCGATAGATGTCATAAGAGGTGTCTGGATTAGCAAACGGTTTTCACAAATGAACCTAGCGCACGCCCGTTTACACGGATCTCTCATTGAATAGTAAAAGTCACAGACATATATCATTTCACAACAATGAGCAACATAACCGTTGAAAAAATCAAAAGGAAATTGCAGTATCAATATTGGAAAACATTAGAACCTGTAGGCCCGCACGAAATGAGCGAGAAACCGGATTTTTCCTCTCAGTTTTATCATTAGCGGCTGTGGTGGATTTTCCCTTCTGGGCGACCTTCGCAGCTTTGACGGATTGATTGCCTTTTACTTTCGGTAGGCCCTCGGCACCTTTGCCAGATTGATTCTCTCCCACAACCATTGTGTCTTCCTGGTATAAGCGCTTGGATAATCAAGTAGATCTATAGACCTGCAAATGCCGTCTTTTTCTCAAAACCCACTTTACATGGGTTACAGATATCTCCCAATCTTGGATAATGCAGAAAAAAAAATAGCTTAATAGAGCAGTGCGAACGTGCAGAAAGACTGTTTGTATTTGAGCATGAAAAACAGTAGATAAAAGACCTGAATAAGTACCTTGAGATTTCAGAGGTGGCGATGTGCAGCTTTCTTACTGTTCGGTCCGCTCTTCTGAGCGGAGGTGGCGATGTGCAGCTTTCTTACTGTTCGGTCCGCTCTTCTGAGCAGAGCTGGCGATGTGCACCTTTCTTACTGTTCGGTCGGCTCTTCTGAGCAATCAAGAATGGTGTTGGCTCTTCTTATCTCTCTATTTATAGAGATTAGGTAGGGAGTTGAGCAGGGGTAAAAGTACTTTAAGGGGTAGGTCGAAGATTAAAATACTTAGTATTAAAATTAAGTAGTATTTTAAAAAATATTATAATATTTATTCTTAAAATTATATAGTATTTTTAAAAAATAATTATTATAAAATGGGTAAAAGTATTTTAAGGGGTATGTCCAAGTTTAAAATACTTAGTATTAAAATCAGTATTTTTAAAAAATAAATATTATATAAGATGTTAAATAATTTTAGAGTTATATATATATATATATTATAGGATTGGGTAAAGATTTTAGGGTGGTAAAGTTATTTTAAGGGTAAATCTAAGTTTAAAATACTTTAGCATTAAAATTAAATACCATTCTTAATAAATAATTATTATTAAATATGTTAAATGGTATTTTCGTAACAAGACAATTAAATATTTTAAATTAAGAAGACATTGTGTCAAAGAAAAAAAGGTAAAATTAAAATATGAATATTGTAAAATATGTTTAAAAAATTAGTTAATTAATGGGAAGAAATAAATTTTATAAAATAAGTTAGAAAATTTCAGAATGAATATATTATTATTATTATTAAAATCCAATTTTAAGGTCACGCCAAGCCACACACCAATTGGTGTATGAGACCTTTTGGGACAAGAGACCCACCTCCCTCACGGTCACCTCCACACTGTTATGCTATAGATGAGAGAGAATATATAGTGTAAAATAAGTTGAAACGTTATGAGGTATATAAGTGAGACGGAATAAATATTATAAAACAATTCAAAATATTTAGAAAATTTAAGTGGATATATAGGCTACAATCTCCTAAATCATAAATTATCATATGCCCCTAAAAATTAGAAACTGGGTTGGGGTGCCATACCATTCCCTATACCTTATACCTGTATAGGGGTGAAGTTACCACATTAGCATTGAAGAATATTATATTAAAAATTCCGACGAAAATGTAGGGAGGATGCCAATTCTTAGTTCTAGTTTTTGATGGGGCTTAGACGTCTTGGTCTTAGTATCAACTACGAGTTTCTAACAGATGTGGCTTTCACATGTTGGATATATCTCGAGAGAGGTTGCTAGCTCCCGATCAACCATTTGTTTTGAAAAGTTCAAACAAAAATCAAATTTCATTAAAAAATAATTTTAAAAAATTAAGTTTATATGTGAACATGATTATTTCAATAAAGCTTAATGATATGGAGAAGATTTGGTCCATACTTAGTACAATATGATAAATCCCAAATTATAAATTAAATTTCATTAACCATAGGATTTAATTTTATATATATAAATTTTAAATATTATAAAATAAGTGAGAGCATTTAAGTGAATATATACATTAGATTTTCTTCAATGATAATTTCTCTTTTACATATAATAATAAATAAATATTTTTAATTTCAAAAACCACTCATAGTAATTAATCGTTAGTTTAGAGGTGCTTTATCACCCACTATATTGACATAGGGGAGATGTTGCCACATTGGCATTAAATAATAAAAATTCAAATGAAAATGTGGGGTTGGTTCTAAGTTACTATTTGCAGTGGTCTTTAGACATCTAGGTTTTAGGATGAATGAGCTATGAGTTTCTTAAATAAGTGGATTTCATGCTATTGCATATATATGAGTAGGTTGTTAGTTCCTCATCAACCATTTATTTTGAAAAAATCAAACAAAAATCAAACTACATAAATAATAATAATAAAATTAAGTAGGTTTATTTTTGGACATGATTATTTTCATAAAACATAATCATATGGACAAGATTTCTTTGTATTTAGTACAACACCATAAATTCCAGAATATAAGTTTGTTTTCGCTAACCATATGATCTAGAGTTATATAGATATATTTTAAATATTATAAAACTAGTTAAAATATTTAGAGAATTTAAGTGAATATATAGATTACAATGTCTTAAATAATAATTTGTCATTCGTGTCTAATAATTAAAACTTATCTGTCATCTAAAAATTTGCACATAATAAATAATATTTGGGTTATACAACTTAGTATACATGCATATGTTGCAACATTAGCATTAAATAATATTATATTAAAAATTCAAACATAAATTTTGGGATGTTGTAAGCTCTAGGTTTTGTTCTCTCTTAGTTCTTGTCTATGGTAATATTTAGATGTCTGGGTCTTAGGATGAACTATGACTTCCTAATAGACGGGATTTGAGACTATTTCATATATCTCACTAAGTTGCTAGCTCCCATGAGACATTTATTTTGAAAAATTCACACAAAAATAAAAGTACATTAAAAATAATAATAAAAAAATTATGTAGGTTTATGTGTGGAGGTAAATTTGTCAATAAAAATGTAATTGTGTGGAAAAACTTTCTGCATATTTAATACAACAAGTTAAAATACTCATAAAATTTATGTAGCTTCCCATTTCTCAGCAAATTGATTTTTGTTAACCATATAATTTAAGTTATATAGATAAATTTGAAATATTGCGAAACAATTCAAATTTTTTAGAGAACTTAAATAGGTTGTGATTCTAAGGTCGATACTACTAGAATACCTAAAGGATGGTTTTGAGTTTTCAGACGTGGTGACTTTCTTACGGTCCATGCTTTGGAGAAATCAAGTGTAATACCCCTCCATTACTATCATACTAGCCAATTTTAGATGGATTTATATAAGAAAAGTTAAGACTCAGTAAAAATTGGGGTAAATAATTTATTGCAAAATAGATAAAAGAAATTTAAATGCTTGGAAAATGGGACACCTAGAGATGAGACTCTTGCCAAATGAAATCTCATTGGAGAATGGGAATGGATAATTCTTTCATGAGAAGAATTCTAGGTCAAATTCTAGAGAAGCTAAGATTGATGGGAGATAGATATCAATTAAGCTCCTAAGTTGGAGAAAGATGTTAGTTCATCATCACCCATTTATTTTGAAAAAATCAAACAAAAATCAAACTACATAAATAATAATAATAAAATTAAGTAGGTTTATTTGTGGACATGATTATTTTCATAAAACATAATCATATGCAGAAGATTTCTTTGTATTTAGTACAACACCATAAATTCCAAAATATAAGTTTATTTTCGTTAACCATATGATCTAGAGTTATATAGATATATTTTAAATATTATAAAACTAGTTAAAATATTTAGAGAATTTAAGTGAATACATAGATTACAATGTCTTAAATAATAACTTGTCATTTATGTCGAATAATTAAAACTTATTTTTCATCTAAAATGTTGCATCTAATAAATAATAGTTGGGTTATACCACTTAGTATACATGGAGATGTTGCAACGTTAGCAGTAAATAATATTATATTAAAAATTCAAACATAAATTTTGGGAGGTTGTGAGCTCTCGGTTTTCTTCTCTCTCAGTTCTTGTCTATGATAATATTTAGATGTCTAGGTCTTAGGATGAACGATGTGTTCCTAATATATGGGACTTCAGGCTATTGCATATATCTCTCTAAGTTGCTAGCTCCCAGGAGACATTTATTTCGAAAAATTCATACGAAAATAAAACTACATTAAAAATAATAATAATAGAATTATGTAGGTTTATGTGTGGAGATAAATTTTTCAATAAAATCATAATTATGTGGAAAAACTTTCTCCATATTTAATACAACATGATAAATCCCTAATTAGAAATTGACTTTTTTTAACCATTTAATTTAAAGTTATGTAGATAAATTTTAAGTAGTATAAAGCACATTAAAATACTCAAAGAATTTAAGTAACTTCCCATTTCTTAGGAAATTGATTTTTGTTAACCATATAATTTAAAGTTATATAGATAAATTTGAAATATTGTGAAACAGTTCAAATTTTTTAGAGAATTTAAGTAGGTTGTGATTCTAAAGTCGATACTACTAGAATACCTAAAGGATGGTTTTGTGTTTCAAGACATGGTTATTTGTACCTTTCTTACGGTCCACGCTTTGGAGAAATCAACTGTAATACCTCTCCGTTGCTATCACACTAGCCAACTTTAGATGGATTTATAGAAGAAAATTTGGGACTCGACATAAAAATGGGGATAAATAATTTATTACAAAATAGAAAAAGGAATTTAAATGCTTGGAAAATGAGACAACTAGAGATGA
The DNA here is from genome assembly GCA_031772625.1 of Pinus tabuliformis. Classification (NCBI taxonomy): domain Eukaryota; kingdom Viridiplantae; phylum Streptophyta; class Pinopsida; order Pinales; family Pinaceae; genus Pinus; species Pinus tabuliformis. The sequence continues at coordinate 264,390,788 of CM062814.1, read as the reverse complement.
GACTCTTGCCAAATGAAATCCCACTGGAGAATGGGAATGGATAATTCTTTCATGGTAAGAATTCTAGACTAAATTCTAGATAAGCTAAGATGGATGGGAGACAGATATAAAATAAGCTCCTTAGTTGGAGAAAGATGTTAAGTTTGGAAAAAAACATAAAAAGCCTCGCTCGAGAGAAAGGCGAGTTTTTATGGTAAAAGCCTGCGCGGGTTGATAAAAGATCCACAAACGTAGGACACCCTTAAAGGAATTCTTATCATGAAATAATGGAATTAAATACCCATGGAGGAGATCAGCAAGAGGTTGTTGATAAATGGGAAAGTACTCTCGGCTTCGGGGTGAACTCGAGAAATTGAGTTCTAGGTTGGGTGGTAGTGCTCAATTTTCCAAGTGACACTCTTTCAACTAATATGGTTTGATTGAATTGCATAGGATGTTTCTAGATTATTTGGCTCCTTATGCCTTATGTTATTGATTATGTATTATACGATAGACTTCCACGTCATCTCCTTGCTTATAACATGATTAGATACTTATGTATGCGACAACTAACAAACGTAAATTTAGATGAAGTTAATATGAGAGGTTTGAGATTAATATGTGGTTGTTAATATTGCATCATGGAGCTATTAGTATTATAAATTACATGTTTTTAAGAGATTTTGTGTACAATAAGTAATTATGTGTGTTTTGGATTGAGATTTTGGTGAGGATTGTGGAATTTTGAGGAGAGGAGTTGGAGTGGTGTGATATTCTATATTTGCCACATTTATTAACAACTAAATCCAAAAAAAGTCGATATTCAATCTTTACCACATTTATTGAGTGTAAAATCCAACCAAAATCGAAGAATCTTTCCAAAAAACACATTAGGATCGTGTTTAGACCAGAAAACAGTGTACGAATCCCCATAGTAAATGAAAAGGTAAAAGGGGTAAATGAAGGCATTGATAACACGATCGTGTTTAGACCAGAAAACAGTGTACGAATCCCCATAGTAAATGAAAAGGTAAAAGGGGTAAATGAAGGCATTGATAATGTGTATCTAATTTTTGTTGTATTGGATTTTTCAGGGTTTCCCTATCACTACCAGAATAATCGATGAACACTTGTGACCTCACAATTCATGTCTAATGATTCTGAATTGAATTGTGAGCATTTCAACCAAGATGCAGAGCATTTGAGGTGATGGAGTTGCAAAGACTAGACATGCTTATGGAGACTCTGGTTTCGAGTGATACTGTTGTTCTTAAGAGTATTGTATGCCGAATGAAGAACGACACCCATTAATACCCAACATATAACAATGTTGGTACTCCATGTGCGTGATTCGAGTTTATTATCTTAGTGAGTATCACTTGTTCAAGGACCATATAATAATATGTAATAAGGGATATAATATTTCGCCGCTGGTGATGAGAGATCTCGATAAGACAACAAAGGTCAAAGTTGAAGTTTTAATTAGGAAATGTGGTCAACTCCAATGACTTACATGAAGGATGGAAAAAGGGCTTTCATGCATGGATTTATACACCATATCTACTGATAGTCAAACTTTCGCGTTATTTCAAACATTTAACACCGAAATCATTTTTCTTATGGTGTCGAGAACCATAGATCAACCTCGAAGGTCCTTGATCTTTTTATATGAAGACATAAAGAGCAATTGGTTATTAGAACACGGCTTTCCAATCATATTTAGACATTTTTAGCAAGTGTTTTTGTCCTTCTCCCTGCATATCAATGTAAACTTGTTTGAGAAACATCCTTTATCACATTAGCTAGAATAGGCAAAAGAACTTTCCATAGATTTGATTAATATATTGGAGAAGAGATGTGAGAAGGAGAGATGTGACCAGTGGTATCATAGAACCACTTCATGGTCATTACTCACCTCTCTAATAACCTGTTATATGATCAATTGTTTTGTGTTTAAAGTTAATTTTTAAATGATCAATGTAAAACATATGTAGTCATAAATATATTCGATATGAAGACCATTAGAGTTATGTTACTTTAGTTAATACTTGTTGCGGAAAAATGTTTCCAACATGGATATTTAGCTATTTTAATGGTTTTTGTAGACACGTATGAAGAGTTCCACTTGATTTGCTTAATCAAAGCTCCCCATGATGATGTGGCATATGATCCATTTTATGGGTATATGAATGGGGCCTATGATCTATCTCGCCTATGTTTTTGTGTTAAACTCCTAAAAAATTAGACTTCAAACTGTGAATCAATGCCTAATTTCTAATCACCACATAGATCCTTCTTTCTTAAATTAAAAAAAACAGGGGGTCTTGAGAGATATTACAAGCGGTATGAGAACTACTAGGTTCAAAATTTTGACATAAATGGCTCTATCACAAAATGAAATTTGATAATTAGGACAAAAGACAAGGGAGACACCGAGAGAGACATCATACCCAGCATAGGCCACTATCCTCCTGTAGCTTTGTTGGATCATCACTACCTACAGATCTCACACCTGAAACAAATGCAGAACATAAGCCACAATCTAAACCTACAATATCGAACTTGTTAAATACTTGATCAAGCGAAGGACGTAAATATGGAGATGATCTTCAAGACATATTCCTAGATGGATGATTCAGACTGAGCCTACACATTTTAGTGCTGAAGGTAGGGGAAGTGGTTTCCCATGTGGTCTTTTAATAAAACTCTAATAATGTGACATATACACAAAAGTGAAATGTGGTGAAAAGCTTGTTTTAAGTCCTAAACCATTCTTTGAAGTTGTAGTACTACCGCATCACCTAGATTCCCCCAAAGGTTGAAATCTTTCCTTTCGTTCTTGTGAGTATTTAACATTTCCAAAATCAAAAATAATTAAGTTATATTTACTTTCATTCTTCCTCACTTCTTTACAAGAGGATTTCCTCCACGATAATGGCATTTTTCTAGCCTGAAAAGCCACGAAGCCAATATTTTCTAATTAAGATAAACTATAATAAATCAGCCTCATTAAGCTTCGTGGCTAACCATGAATGTCTTTGGCTACCAATTCCTGAAATGGCATTTTTCACTGCGACTACACTAGATCTAAATACTTAAATGATGTTGATTAATAAAATAGTTTATTTCCTTGAAGCTATCATCTCAAGCCTGTAACCTCTCTTTCGTTGACCTGGCCTCAAGAATGACTACAACGCAACCCAATCTAAGGTTGGGAGGAGCAACATGATCTTGAATTCATTTCTTAGTCTCGAGATAACAACATTTCCTTCTTCCTTTGTTTAAAGTATGTTGTATTGTTCTCATCACTAGTATGACTCGTTACATGGCTTCATTTTAGCGAGATGTGTGACGCCTTCCTTAGTTCTGTATTATTTTTAATGTTTCACATTTGTTGGTCACAAATATGTGTTTTAAGGGTTGTTTTCTTTCTAACCTATGTACAAATGAAATAGAAACTTTGTTTTGAATGAATTGGAGAACGTTATTGTTACGTAAAACCTAAAGTCCCATGGACAAGAAACCAAGTATCCTTCAAAGAACTAATCAATTGATCACAAAGTGTGATTCTAACACAACATTTCTATGAAATATCTCTGCGACTATACTTTAGCACACAAGGCGGCAAACCTATTATTATCTTAGACTTTGAGGCTTTCTCACACACGTTACTGGGAGATAGATGCACATACTCAGATTTGAATTGAAATAACAAATATTTCTTCACAATCTCATCTGGATTTTAATGATAGTTCTAGTGTTATTAAAAGAAAAAAAATATAGATATTAGAACTTATAATGACAAACTCTAGTTCATTTAATGATAAATTATCATTATGGTTATGAGGATCGTTGTTTAAGCAGGGTTTCTAGAGAATAAGAACATGAAAGCCTAAATTGTTTTTCTCAATATTGTGTTTTAAATGAGATTTTCTTTCCAATAGTAAAAAGAATTGAATATGCATGGAGGATGGTGTTAGGATTATTTCCCAATTGAGACTCTATTTTTGAGGAAAATGAGCTCAGTGAGGACTAGAAGAGCAGTTCTATTGATTTGAGGCTTGACTCCCAAAATTGTTCATGGTTGGGGGTAGGTTATCATGTGCTTTTAGGTTTGTACTAGGTTCCCATGTAATAGAGTATTTTGTTTTGTTAATATCAATTATGGGTAGATTGAAGTCATTGAGATTATACCGTTCAACAATTATACCAAATCCAAGATCTTGTGCAGTGTCAAGAGAGTCACAATTATTCATGTCTCTATTTTATATGAATGATATCTATCTCCTATCCTTCATATCTTGTGTTGCAATGAATGTGATTATATGGATTTGATATAGTATTCCACCAAGGATACAATAAATGAAACTAGAACGAAAATATTTTGGATGGAAGTATAAGAGACTGAATAAGTTGTTAGAATTGGAAGATTCTTTAAGTCTTCGCACTGATAACAACAATCCATTACAATATTATATAGACCAAAAACACATTCTTTAGTGTTAACATTTACATTATTGGCTAACAATTCTAACTTGCAAGGACATAGGAATATTTTATTCTATTACTGAAAATGATTCCAGCCTGTGGACATCTGGGTTTCAATGTCTCTTTACTACGTTTGAAATTTAGCATAGAAGGGGAGGATAGCATGTGGACCTAAAATTTGTCACTAAGCAACTGCTCTAAATAACAACATTATTAATTTCAATTAGGACATAGCAGTTAAGTAACTAGGTGGTTCTGAATTTTGTTATTCATCTAATAATGATATTATAGAAGGAATAGATTATTGTCCATCAAATTATATTAAAAGTGTCCCTTGTCATGATTTAAAGTGTATCACTACTTTTATAGGGGTACTACATCCAATATAAAAATGAGAACTTAACAAGAAATGGGTCATTATTATTAGGTTCTTCGACGGCTATATATGCATGTAATGAATCTATCCCCTTAGAAAAATTTACATAATAAGTTTATCTAAGGACTTTGATATGAATGTTAACTAGAAGTATCTGCAGGAGTATATGTGAAGGTGGTTGAAACTGAGCACACACTAAATTCAATTTTCTATATTAGCTTGTTAAATGGATCCTTGAGATGTAAAAGGGTGGTTGATACATTGAAAATTAAGTAAAGAGAAACATGCAAGTCATACTCCAAGAATTAGGTTTCAAAGGGCCTACCCTTGCACCACACCACTGTAGAACTGACCTAGATTTCGTTATTTTAATGCTCAAGACACCAAGTGGAAAATAGAGGTGACCATTTCAGGACAACACAAGATCCCATTTGTCAAAATCTATTAATTGGAAGCAATTTCGCGGTTGATAATGACCATTAACATGGACATTGAGGTAGAAGGAATAACATCCCCACGTAACAACAAAATTCTAGGATTTTATAGAACATGATTGTAGTGAAATGTAGGACATAAGAGGTATGGTGAAGATTAGTGTAGCAGAATGCCTCACAATCCAATTCAACTATATAACGAAATAAAATCAAACCTAGCCACAATTGTACCAAGATAACGAAATGCATAGTAAGTGATATAATTCATGAGTCAATCACCTCAATTATTACACTACCATGAGAGCATTGTTGATATTTAGCGGAAATATAAGCTAATATAGTAAGTTACAGAGAGAAAGAATTCATAATTGTTCCCATACATCCATAAGACCATATTTAAATCAAATATAATAATGGAGTAATGGAGACATATGCATATATTCATTGTACCATAGAAGATTAGGATACAATCTCGGCTATGAATGAACCATTATTCAACATGCTCACCAAGCTGTCGTCGAAGGGGCCAAACTCTTCCAAGTTCATATCTTTGTATGAAATGAAAATAGATTTAAACTTGCTATGAGAAGATTAGAACACATTTCTTTGTGTGTTCGGTAAATCGAGAGGGTCAAGGCACTACAAAGGTACTTGATTGCGATGAGGAAAATTGACAATGATTTCAAATGTTTGGTTCATATAGGAGAGAGAAACAAGGAATAGGTTCTCATATCTAACAATGGTAGTGCATCGTAAACAAAATATTCCTATGGTTCTTTTCTACGATCCACATGATGGATATGAACCGTTGAATTTAAATGACCATTTTTTTGATAATCATGCATTGTAAAACATTACAACATCTATGGTTGGCTCTTACCTTTGAATGAAGATTCTTGAAGCACCATGTGGTGATGAAGTTCCCCTGTTGTTGGGACTATTTGAAGTGTGCTTGATAAGGGGTAAAGAGGTGCAAAATGCTATCATAAGTTGTATTCAAGACCTGGATAAATAATTTTTTAGCTATCAATAAGAAGTGCAGTGAAACGTGATGAACTCCTTCATTTCGCACAAGCTGCGATTACTAGACTCAAGTTGAATGCAGAGTTGTCAAGAATAGATATGGAAATCTTCGATCTGAAATCAAAATTAATGGAGGATAAATTTTTGGACCCTCGAAGGGATGATCAAGGAAAGTCTAATGAAGTTTCGCCTGCTACTATTGAGGATATAAATAAATCATAGACAATTATTCGGATAAGCTCAAGATTTCAAGTCTTCTTGGAAATGGAGAAATCTATTATGCTCCATGGAGACTCAAAGGATATGCATGTTGAAAAGGTGGATAAATTGACACTTATTGTAGAATCCCTGGCCATTTCAATGACCAATGTACAAAAGAGAAATTTAGATAACGGGCATAAAGAAAAGAAGAGGCACTAAATTACCGTGTAGCGAAATATCAGGAAGTAGAACAAATGTAGAGGGAGTTGAAAGGAGAGACTCAAGAGCTTGAGAAGAACCGAGTAGAGCTTGAAGCATTACTTAAAAATGTCGTGATCTAATTTTTAAGGGTGGGTGTCAAGATGTTGATGACCTAGGTTCAAACCCTATTACGCATTGTGTCGTGGACATTAAGAGGTTGTGGAGCTTGAGAATAGTGTAACCTCCATTTATGATTCTTCTATAGGAGGTGTATGTACATGCACACTAATTGTTTTATTTGTTTAAATATACACACTAGATTTTTCATGGTCCAATAAGGCATTTGAGTGGCTTAGAAAGAGAAAACATAGATTCATGAAAATGAACCATTACAAGGTAATTAGAACAAAAAAGGTAGGAAATCATCTGCCATAACTTGACTATGTGTGATGTACTTTTGAGTACAAATGAGTTCTTTTCTCGGTTAAGGGTAGGGTTAATGTTGTCATTAAATTTCAAATATAAACTTTTAATCCATGGTAGATTAAATATCATTGATAAGGGTTTGCTTTATGTTTGGACGGAGGTCATGTTTCATGTGTCATTGAGACCTATTATTATGACAAAATCAATCTCAACACCTAATTTAATTGGTATTTTAAAATTTTATTATGGGTAATTACCATTATGTTGTCATTTTCTCTCATCGTGTTGAATTTTTCTACAAATACAAGATATATGGCTTAGACTAGCTCAATAGAAGCACTTGAATTCCTTGAGATGAATTGCTTTAGTTATGCACTGGTTTTAGAAGTTGAATATGTCCATTATTTCTGTATTCTCCATTAGACAAGTCATGCTTAGTAATATTGGACCCACCTCAATGAGGTTGTGAATAAATGATTAAAAGGAACCTTTGGTATTGACTTGTTGTTATGCTAATGATACTAACACTATTTGAAAGCATGTGGATAATGTGACTAATGTAGGGAGACTAGAAGAAGTAAGCGTTCGTCAAGAATACAAATACATTGGAAGAACGTGCACTTCTTCTTATTAATTTAATTCAATGAAATTGAACATGAGGAATCATAGTTAAATGGAGGGCAACATTAAACTGTAGCTACTCAAATAGTAGTATTGTTATACTAAAGTTACGTTATTAACTATTATAAATTAGAATTTAGAAGGATGCATCCTACATCTCATGAAGATCTGATTCAGGTGGAAATGCGATGGGAACTTATAATTTCATAAACAATTACCTCAAAAAAGGAAATAAATTATAATATGCATAAATTACTAGAGAATACATCGAGGATGATGTGAATTTAGGGGAGGGGGTAATGTAGTACCCCTTCGTTTCTATTATACTGGGCAAATTTGGATGGAGTTATAGTGTTATGAAACCAGCTCGCAAAAAGGTAGAAAAGAGAGATAAACACCTTAGAATTCAGCCTCTTCGAGGGGGCAACCTCCTTTACATTAAGAAAATGAACAATTCTTGAATGAAACAAATGAAAATACATCTTTTCTATATATAGGAGTCTAATGTAATCAGAGCTGACATAACAATAACAATGTAAGGGAACAATAATAACAATAGTGGGCTTCTATTGGGCACAATAGTAACATATGGGGACTACATGGGTACAAAAATATAATAAGGGGGTTGTACTAATAACAATAAGAGGTTACACTAGTAGTATAGGGGCCTAACATGCTCCTCTCCTTCAAAAAGTGTTGTCCTCAACGCTTGAGTAGTTATTGATTCTTTTGTATAAAATTCTTGTCCTCCCATGTGGAATCTTCAGCGGGTAAGTTCTTCCACTTAATGAGGTACTCTAAAATTGATCAATTTCGTAGCTGTCGAATTCTTGTTTATGTGATTGCTCTAGGTTCTAATATGATTTCTCCTTCCTATTCAATTTTTGGCAATATTGTTTGAATTGGGATCTTTTGAAACTTTTGAATAAGTGACCATACTTCTTCGTCCTTCTTCCATTCATCCCTTGCTTTGTTTACCCAATCTGGTTGGATAATGGAAAGAGCACAAAACAATGCTTCCACATCCTCATCCTTTCTTGAGAGTGCATCTGCAACAAAATTTTGCTTCCATTTTCTAGAGATGATGTCAAAGTCATAACCCAACATATTTGTGACACATTTTTTCTATTATTCTAAAGGTAATAGTTGTTGTAAAAAGTATTTAAGACTATCATGATACATTTTTACCTTGAAGTGTCTTCCCATTCGGTAAGGTTGCCATTTCTTAAGTGTATGTAGTATTGCCAACATTTCCCTCTCATAAATAGCTTGCTTGAGATGTAGCAGTAAAAATACCCAATCACCTACATCAAAACATTTTTCACTACGATGTTGATCTACTTGTTGTTTCATTTGATTTTGCACCAAAGTGGCGTTATCCTTTAAAAGTTGGAGAACTTGTTGTTGATGCTCGATGTGATATTTCACTGCTTGAACCTTTTTCTTCTTGATATGTCCTTCTATCTTTAGAGTTTGAGGATTGGTAATTTCTTCCAATCATTTACAAGATATGGTCGGATTCATTTCTTGATGCTCAATGTGATCTTTTACTTCTTGAACATTTTTCTTCTTGATATGTCCTTCTATATTTATAGTTTGAGTGGTAATTCCGACAAATGAATTACAAGATATGGTTGGATTCATTTCTTCTTTCTCGATGTGATATTTCACTTCTTGCACCTTTTTCTTCTTGATATGTCCTTCTATCTTGAGAGTTTGAGTGGTAATTCTTGCCAAAGCTTTACAAGATATGGTCGGATTCATTTCTTATTTTTGTGGGGTTGGGTCCTAGCATGTATCCTCTTCTTTTGATGTTTTTTGATCCTTTTCTTCCTCCTCTTCATACTCTATGTAAAATAATTTCTTCTCAGCACACTTATGACCTTTAGTGCATTTTCTATCACAATTGTAAAAAAGCTCTTTTTCTCATTTTTCTTTCAATTGTTGTGCTGTAAGACTTGTAGGTTGTGGAAGGCTAGGAGAAGAAACACTTGCATAATTATAGTCATGAGTGGTGGGATTCCTTGTTTTCATAATTTCACTTTCAATTTTTCTTGCCAACTTGAATGCCTCCTCCAATGAAACAAGTTCCCAAAAACGAACCTCATGTTGAATGTTATCCTTTAATGTCCCTGTGAAGACATGAATCCTTCACTTCTCTAGAATATAATTTATCCTTCTATTCAATTTTTTGAAGTCTTCAATGTGATCTTCCATTGAACCTTTTTGTTCGAGATTTATCAATTGGCTAAAGAAGGAGTTTCTCTTTGTATCCTCATAATGTATTATCATTTCCTCCGTGAAAATTGACCACGTGACAAGTGGTTTACGAGAACAAAGCCCTTTATACCATAAAAATTGATTCGGTTCTAAATAATTAGATTTAATAAATACCTTTTTTAATAGTGGTACACTATGTAGGTCAAAATATTTCTCTATCTGTAGTATCCAATTTACTAGATCCTTGCCATAAAACTTCATCATCTCGCTTTTTCTTGATTTTATGTAACATATTTACATTCATATATATAGTCATTTATGACAATTTTGATCCATCGATACTAACCCATAGTTAAATAAAATTATTCACACATAACCATTTACTGATTCATTTTACTAATTCATTTTACTAGTAGTATGGAATCCATATAGGATTTAATCTTTGCTGGAATGCATATGAAATTATATTCATCTTTATGCCATATATCTATATACTCTTTAGTAATATATTTAATTTAATTGTTAATATAGCGGTGAAAAAAAGAAGATGGGTTACATTTTTGTGCCAAAGCTAGTGATGAAATTTCGTGTTTTTCATCTTTTATCAAAATGAAGTCCTCAAAATTCATATAAGAACTGTGAATTTTGATTCAGAGTAAAAAGATGTTGTTTTACTAATGATATCTTTTGCAAAAAAAAGTTGTGCCTTATAATATTTCAATTTTCCATTAAATGAGATGCTCTTCTTTGAAAATTTTCACACATCATAAGGTGTACATGTTTTCACGTAGCTAAACTTAGTCTACAATGTGTGATTTAATATATATATATATATATATATATATATATATATATATATATATATATATATATATATATATATATATATATATATATATATATATATATATATATATATATATACCACGATCTATAGAAAGAGCTAAGTTTTTGATATTAAAAATATATTTTTTATGCAAAATTGTATCTTATATTGTTATTCGAAGTTGGCTAAGTAATATTTCAATTAAATTTTGTAGAAACATATGTTCACATATGATTCCTTCCAACTATTTAAATAAATTAAAAAAGTAAGAGTATCATTTCCAAGAGCAATCATAAACAAAGATAATGTTAATTTTGAAATTTTTTTATTGTGTATATTTTATGATATTGATTTTTTTGTTCAACATCTTTAAAAATATTCAAAAAAATTTCAAGCATTATATTTAAAAGAAATTGGACAAAAACTATAATATGAATTTGAAAATTTCAAACTCATATTCCATTGGAGAGAGGGATCCTTCGTGAATTCAACATGAACAACTCCACCACTTATAGATAAATTCTTCTTGGAGTCCACTAGTGTACAAAATGGTGTTATAGAGAAATTTATAGAAGAGGAGCTAAAACTCTATTTTTTAGGCCTTCAAAATCTTGATTGAGAGGTTAAAATGCTCGATGGATGTTTGAAATTGAAATTTCAAATAGTCAATTTCAAATAGCTCGATAAAGGGTTTAAGAAACCCTCGGTTAAGCACTTAACCTGGTTAAATAGAGGCTTGATAGGTCTATAGTCTCTATAGAGCCGATATCTAGAACGAGCTACAATAATTATCTTAAAAGAAGGGGAAAAAAGAAAATGAATCCTCTCAATACTTGTCTATAAGTGAATTATAAAATTTATTTATTCGAAAAAGAATTCTATAAATATTGAAATATATTCCAAAGGCTAATTATCCATAATTATAAATCCAAATTTTATTTTATTCTACTAGGAAAATAATTGTAATAATATATACATAATTTTTTATATAACATTTTAACCTTTACTTTTCAATTTTAAATTCCTTAAAAAGTATAGTTTGTTTATTTTAAATATAACATATTTTTAAATTTAATCATTTTATAATTTTTTATGTATAAATTTTCAATAAAAATAAATGTGATTATAGTAAACAAATAAATAAACAAGAAACTAAACTAAACTAAATATTATAATATTATTATTTTAAAAATATATTCATACTTACTCAAATTCAAATTAGTCAAATAATGTTTTTAAATTTATGATTTCCTTATGTTTTTATTATTTTAAAAATATATATTGCAAACCGAAGTGAGGAGTAAACATTTCTATATATACTTTGCTATTGTGTAGAGTGAGGAGATAATTGAGTGCATTCATAGTTTACACGTTGAGAAAAATTTATAATAGAAAATACCATTGCATCCATTACAACTATATTAATTATAGATTACATCTATTACACTTACTTTAATTATTAGTGCACTCATTTATTTTCGTGAACAAGTGGATATATATATATATATATATATATATATATATATATATATATATATATATATATATATATATATGAGTGAGGGAATAATGTTTAACTCTTTAGTGAATTTTGTAAAATATACATTTCCAATAATGTCAAATTCACATTCTTTAGTTACACTTATCCATATAAAAAATTATAATATTTACTAGATCAAATGGATAAATTTTATTAAGTGTAATCAATTAAGATTTAAACTATATTTATAATAGATTTAACATTGAAAATTTAAATAATATTAAACAATATTTTTTAAGTTACCAAATTATAAATATAAGAATATTGAAATTTGAATTAGTGAGATAGAATCATTTTTCAAATTTATAAGCCAAAACACTAGAAATACAGTGAGAAATTAATCAACACTATTTTTAATTACCTATTGAATGTAGTTAGTAATTAAATTTGTTTTCTTTTTAACTCTCGTTACAATTATAAATTTTGCATATCATTAATCATATTTACATAATTTTAGAATTTCTAACTTGAAATTAATCAACACTATTTTTAATTACCTATTGAAATGTAGTTAGAAATTAAATTTGTTTTTTTTTAACTCTCACATGGTTACAATTATAAATTTTGCATATCATTAATCATATTTACATAATTTTAGAATTTCTAACGTAAAGCTCAAAGCTTGATCGAGCTAATTTCTTAGTGCTAGAAATGCTCGATCAAGTGTTTAAATAGATCTATTAATCTATTGGTTTTTCTACCCAAACACACCCTCTCTCACCAAAAAGTAGAACCCAACTCCATCGTTTCCATCGTTTCACTCACAAAGATTCTAGAATTGTTAGAACCTTAGTGTATCTTATTCCTCTTTACTATATCTTATTCCTCTTTACTAAATCGTCTTAACTAGTCTCAAAAATATATTTAATGTTTTAATGACATATGTGTTTACCTTGCATATTCCATGTTTCCTTACCTCTTACTATTTACTCTTCCATCTACATTAACTCATAGCATTTCCTATTGAGTCACATTTCCACTCATCCATCAGAACGAAGTCATACTTTATTCACTTCAATTTGGGTTTGTGCTTCTCATGTATACATAAAGTAATATATTGTTCCCCTATTATTATTATTTATTTTCACTCTTCCACTTAAACATAAAGATATATTCCCTTGTCAAATCTCCAAATATATCTTTACACTCTTCCACTTAAACATGAAGATATATTCCCTTGTCAACTCTCCAAATATATCTTTGTGACTTATACATACATTTCCATGCATCTAGCATAATAAAAAACATTAATATTAGCTTGCTATGTAGTAACATATATAATGCATGTTCTAAACAAATAGATGAATGAGTGCCATGTTTATAGGCCGAGCCTTGTTTACTCTTAGTGTAAGTTAAAACCTTAAATCAATCCTCACAATAATGTTATACTATTTTCCATGTGGTGATATGAATTTCCACAAGAGACTTGGAATTGTATGTCATAATTCAATATTGTAGGTGACGAGGTCACATGTGCAAGCATGATGTAGTGCCCATGGTTTATATCAAATGGTTGAGTTAATCATTACATAGATATAAATATATAATTTAATCAAAATCAATATAGATGAAACTATAGTATGGATCAAGAAAAGGGTGGAAGCAATATGAGCACTTTTGTAAATAAATACGAAGTGAATTTTTGTAAATGTTGTTATGACGGAAATTTCAAGCGTTGTTTTCTCACCGTAAACAATACAAGAGATGGTAAGTCAAGTGTTGACCCTATGTATGATGCAGGAGATATCTACGAAATATATGTGTTCCTTCTAAAAGGAAGTATGACATATTTTTACAATATTTACAAGTATTTATCTGCATAAACAAGAGAGATTTTACATATGGTATTAGAGCCATGTTACATTATTGATTAAAGGATAGATGAATAAAATACTTCTGTATTATGAGTATTTGATTGAATTTTATTTAGGTGGCCTAAATTTGGATATTGACCGGTCATTGTAAGAGTACCCTTACCTATAGAAATAAGTATCAATAGATGCAAGACTTTTTCTCATGGATTAATAGAGTAGTAATACTTGTTAATCAATAGATTCTAATCCATGACTAGATGATAAGTGAAGAGACAAGGGATTTTGAGATATATGGAACTAAGAGAAACTCACATCATGTGAGAAAATGTGCATCTATGTGTGTGTGTGTGTGTGTGTGTGTGTAAAGCAGAATTACCTCTCTTACTAGGTTGATCAACTGGTAAAAAAATATGGCTATGCTCATCAGCTATGCCGGAGTGTTATATATTAAATCATCCACAAAATGTCTGGAATTACTTATAGGATGATTACTTGTTAATATGATAAAGGTTGTGCGTGTTCATGGACGTGTGTATGTTGTATTTAACATTGAGTTCCAAGGCTAAGTCTTTATTGTGCTCTTACTAATTATGAGATCCTTTTAATTTACATAAAATTTTCGGATATATAGTTCAAAAGATTGACATGTATAGATATCTTATATTAGAGTTTGTAGAGAAGGGAGTTAAGAGAATGTAGTAAGATATTCTTGGCATTAAAGTATGTAGTACTTAATTGTTAGTTAATATGAGAAGGTATTTGAGCAATGCAAGGATACCACATTGCGAATAACTTGCGTAGAAATTCTCTCAAAACACCATCTTTTGACCAATGACCTTGCAAAGAAGGAAAAACCAAGGAAAGAATATAACTGAGAGAGTTATTTACTGGTAAAATAAAATTTGTTGACCCTAGTGGAAGGGAAATTTTGTACACTTATGAGAGGTAAGCCACAAAACAGTGGATCTTATGATAATATTATGGGAAAACATATAATTTCTATAGCATTTGAACATGAGTGTAGTAACAATTAGAAAATAAGGATATTAAAATGAAAGAAAAAGATAACGAGCTAAATTGATTTACAATAATTTCATGTTTTGTGTAGCAAGAAGGTTAGGAAACATTCACTAAAATAGAAAGGAAAGGTCTAGAATTTATGGTTGAATCAAATAAAAGATAGAGAATATATTGGAATAAGGTGTGTAAAAGAAATGAAAATGTGTTTATATGGGTTTCAGAACCTTGTATTACTTAACCCAAAACATATCATACACTCAAACAGGTCTTTTCGAAACCCGTAATAATAAATTTGATAAACTAGAATGAACATCTAGAACACACATATTCTCATTAAGAAAAAATATATTTATGTACATGTCAAGTTAGTGCAGTTTGGGTGGATGGCTGGAATAGTCAATATCATCCCCACCCAAGTCTGATTCTAGCAAGTGAAATGATGTATATTGATAGTATTAACAACATAATATGTATGGAATATACAACATTGTATTTATGAGATAAAAATAGGAAACAAATTATACATTATGAGAAACATAGCTCGAATATGAGTATGTATAATGTCGTAACATACGACTGCATAGAATAGGCGATGGGTTTTAGAAATTATAACAATTGTAAAGGAAATAATTACTTATGAAGGATTCTTAATTAGAAGGTATGCTAGCTATCAATGCCACACGAAACCTGTTACACTTGTAGAATAGTTAAGAATATTGGTAAGAACTATAAAAAAAGGTGGTCATTGTAAGAACTAATATTATATGAAATTAATTGAACCATGATGATATTTTTTTGTGACATAATAATTTTCCTTGCATGTTACAAATTTAGGAAAAAAATTATCTCTTTTTACTTAATTGACTAAGCAATCACATAAATTGTTTTTCAGTAACCTAAATTTCCAGAATCATAGAGTATGTGAACTAATGATAGGAAATTTCTTGGGAAAGTTACATCAAAATGAGGTAAGTATTATGGGAACTAAGACTTCTAAAATGAAAAGAAGAAAGAGAAGATAACAAATTGTATTATGGATTTGAATTATTGTTTAAATATCTAGTTGTAAACCCCCAAAATAATGGTAAGCTAAGATGGAAAAATATAATACATCATGATTGTAAGAATATTCATCATGAAAATAGTAAAATGAATAAATAAGGTGAGGCTTTAAGCTGAAAATGATATGGTAATGGAATTGTGGTTACTCCAAGACACCAAATAAGCCAGGAAGCATTTCAAAATAGTACTATTGGTGCTCAGAAAGGTAACATCTTTATGAAAAATTTATTAAGTATAAATTATTCAAGAATAGATCCCTTTTTAAAAGAATAGAAATTTTCCAGGAAGGAAGTGCAATGAACCCTAAAATATATAGGAAACAGTCAAAAGAGTTCTTTCATTTTGTTGATGGTGCTCGACCTACCAACATTCAGGGGATCTCCATGATATGAAGTCCCTGTCAGACCTCACACCTTTTATTGTAGGAGGCCCATCCAATATAATGTCTCGGTTTCCAAATACTTAGATATTTTCCTGGGTTCTAGCTTTCAGCACAAGAGAGTGATGCAATGGTATCTTCAAAAAGTAAGGTGAGTGTGCATTACAACTATCTCTAGGTTTTTTTACTGCAAAAGGGGGGAGAAAAGTGAGCCTTTATGTTAGAGGTAATAATACCAACTAGGAAGAGAAACACATGAAGCAAAAAGGCCTATCTTACATCTAGCATAATAGTCCACAATGGATGCGACATTGATTCAATCAGTGAACAAGGAAAGACCCTTCTACCATCTAGGAGAGTAGTCCATAGTGAATGCAACGGTCATTACAACCAATGAATAAAGAAAGGTTTTTCTACAATCCCGTAAAATAGTCCATAAGGATGAGACAATAGTGACAACCATTATAGCACATTCCCAAAAAGATAAGCGTTAAAACAACCGAAATAGTTCAACTATATTAGTGCATGTGAAAGGAAACATGAAATACAAATGATCACATAATAGTTTTACAAACATCCATAAGCCATACATGGAAACATGCTAGCCTAAAAGGGCTTCTATAACTAAGAAAAACTTCCAAGACACATAATTACATAGTACATCACTAGCCCCAGTAGTGGGACATTGGAGCCACTCCTTGCTGCTCAAAGAACTGACTAATCTCTCTAATTCTTTGTGGGAGGAGGCAAGGTGAAAATTAATTTTGTTATAAAATGAGGGGGTATATATAACGAAGCGGTGCTTCTTCCCCTTGTTACTTTTTGACTACCCTTGTGACTGTTCAACTTCCTATGGCTTTTCAACTTACATGACTCTTCATATTTATGTGTGTGCATTGGAT
This sequence comes from Pinus tabuliformis, assembly GCA_031772625.1. NCBI lineage: Eukaryota > Viridiplantae > Streptophyta > Pinopsida > Pinales > Pinaceae > Pinus > Pinus tabuliformis. The sequence continues at coordinate 264,373,276 of CM062814.1, read as the reverse complement.
TTCCTCGTTATAATACACTTTATTTACAATATACATGGCCAATAATAGTCATGTGGCCTTTGAAAACTCATGACAAGACTTCACATGACACTATTGACATGGACTAGCTTGATGATGTGGTAATGTCAAGATGTTGTTGCTTCTCAATGATAGATGTATCCTTCGATATGCTTTATATTCTCCTTCACATAACTTGATGATGCATGGTATTCAATTATCTTTGGTCTTGATAGGTGGTTGCATACATGTGTTTGATTTGGTTTCTATTGATAGGTTCCTTTGGCCATCCACCTATAAGTGAGTCTCCGGGACTATTTCCTCCTTCTTCTCCTTCTTCATCATCTTACCATGATTATGTTCCTGTAATTCACTCATGACGGGATGACATCCATTTGATAACTCCATAGTCTAATATGTTGCATTGTTTTCCATGGACTTAGCCTGAAATAGGTGACATGCTGGGAAACAGGGCCCACTAACTATACATTGCGTAATTCCAGGTGGCAAGTAGAGAAGTTGATCACTAAGACTGCATAGAGGGTAGATGAAGCTTGACTGAGGAACTTTTGAGCACAATCCTCACTAGGGGAGGAAATTGGGCATTGGCCACTAAAAGTCAATGATTGATGCAAGCTCGGTCCCTAGGAGACAAATATGTGTTTTTTTTAGAGGAATGGAGGATTGGGAAGCAGAGAGAGTTGGAGGAAAAATTTGTGCAATTGTTAAGGTCACTGAGCTTTTCCTGAGGGAGGACACTAGGGGACACTTCTTAGCACTTTTGGAGTCCAAGGGATGCTAGGTTCTTTGTGAATTGTAGGGTTTGAGAAGGAAAGGAGAGAATCTTCAAGACTGACATTGTAAAGTGCACAGTTCAAATCAGACTTGGAGGAACTACTGCGCAATTCTGTTGATGAAGGGAGGTTGTTGAGATCTGGAATTGTGTAGTGAAAATTCCGTAGGGGATAATGACTACACACTTTGTAGTTCTAGGAATCAAGGCTACACCACTAGGGATTGAGAATGCGCAGTGAGTAGTTCAATTTGGGTCTGCTGAAACTGAGTTACTCGGTCAGGAAATTTTTGGAAAAATGGCTAAGTGTGGGATGAAGATGAGCTTGTCAAGAACTTAAACCTGTGATCAAAATCTTAGCATAATTTGATGACATGACAACGTAGAACACCAAAACAACAAGACAAAGAATTACCCTTCATGTGACTATCTCAGAACAAGAAGCAACAAGTGCGACACTTGAGATAGACTTTAGGACAACCATGATGAAACTTGTGTGAAAATGTTTAAAAAATTTTGTATGAGTGCAAAAGGTGTTTACATAACTAGGAAAACTCAAATACACAAAGCAGAACCTTCAAACCCAACATAAAAAGGCACACAAGCATGGAAAAATAGTCAAACATGCCAAAAGATGAAAGTTCATTCAATAAGGAAAAGGGGTGAAAGGACTCAAAGAAAGCTCATGAAATGACCGCAAAATCAAGGGAAAGACCAAGGAAGGTTCTAAAATTTGAGTGCAATAAAAAATATTGGAGGGTGTTTCAGACGCTACAACACTTGGCAACGCACTGGTTGAATTCGTGCTTCCCTTTATTGGTTATTTTCTTATGTACAAGGCCTATTTCCTTCAAGGAGAATTGATTCATCATGCAGATTAATTTTTCTTCCCCACTTACCCCATGGGCATATATGGTACCCTGTGTGCCTTCTTAGTTGAAAACAACATAAGATTCAATATGATTAGAACATTTTGAATTTGGAAGGGTAGTTTAGCTTACAATATTAAGATTTTCAAGTATAGTTTTTCATCTCGGGTGTTGCTCTGCTCCTATCACGCCTAGAATGTACGCTGACAGAGTCACGTAGGAACACAAGAATTGTTCCATTTCTAATGATCTTGGATAGTACCCTCGTGGAGTAGCTTGCTTCACCTCTCTGCATAGAAATATTATCTCTTATTTCACCATTATTTATTTATTTAAAGAGAATTGCGCATCAATACTTATTTACATTGGGGCGAAAGAGGGATCCTAAGTTATTGAGACGAGGAGAGATTGTTCCTTCAGAGAAGCATATGTCCTCTCATTTTTGTTTTCTCATTTGGATTTTTCTCTTCTTCATTTCTACTAGTTGGATAATATTGAACATACCAGAGAGGAAAATTGATTATAGACATAAGGTTTTCGGACTAGACACAAGTTCATGGTTGGAGCAAAACTGTCCTTATAAACAGATCATATTTTCTGTCAAACCTTCATCAGCCAAAAGATGAAGCCAACACAAGGAAGATGGACACATAACTAGCCAAGTATTGTAATGTCACAAGACTTTTTGAACTTTAGCTACACACACACTTGGATGCCACAATGTAGTAAGGCACAACCCTTATTTACACAAGACAAAAAAGGAAAACTAAATAAAACATAACAACAAACAACAAAAGACTATATACATAGTGTGGGTTGCAACCCTATGTCCCCATTTGAAATATTGTTTTAAGTCTTGGCCATTAACAGGGAGAGATTCAATCTTACGATCGAGTGATTGAGGACGATATGTGTGTTGGCCAATATTTTTGTGAATTGTTTAAGGACCAATCCATACGGATTGAAATTTAGTGCTTTTTCATTTTTCCTCATGGGCTTTGTCCCACTTAATGACTAGGTCACCCAGACTAAAGGTATTCTTCCATGTAGATTTTATATCAAACCATCTCTTGATACGAATCTGATGGAGTGAAATTTTTTTCTTTTCCTTTAAACATTTCTTCATGTAGCTTGTGCAAAAAGCCCATCCTACATTGAACTAAAAGGAATGGCTTGCCTTGGGATTCTTGGTACAATTGGATAGCAAGCAAGTAGATTCTCAGTGGGAGGATGGCTTCCTTTCCATATACGAGGAAGTAAGGGGACATGTTCGAAGAAGGTTCAAGTGTGACTTAGTTAGCCCATAAGGCATTCACTAAAGTAGCGTTTCAGTTGTGCTGCTCAGAGAATATGTTATTTTTTAAGATACAAATGAGGTTCTTCTTCGAGGATTCAACGAGACCATTCCTTTATGGATAATAGTTAGAAAAGTGTTTCAAGGTAATACCATTTTACAATGCGAAATCATAAAGTGTTACGGAGGAAAAATATGTTTCATTATAAAAAATAAGTGATGTAGGAACATCGAACCTAGAGATGATATTCTTCTACAAAAATCTCATGAGTTCCTAATCATTCAATTGTTTTACCGGAACTGCCTATATCCACTGCATTAATAATATGCAGTTTCCAAAATATAGTGGTAATGCTTCAATGAATCGGGGAAAATTTCCCCAATGACATCCAAGCCTCACTGATGGAATGATTATACAATTGCAATGGGCTCTAATAGGGTTGCTGACCTCTTGTTGTCTATTTAAGACCCCTTTGTGGACAAAGATGATCCCTCTATCCCAATTAGTGGGACTAGCAACCTACGTGACAATCTACAAGAACACTTTCCTAAATTACAATCAAAATGAGAGAAGATGAAGATGACCTACCTCATTCTAATGCTATAACGTACTCCTTTGTTGAATACCTTGAATCGTTTGTGCCTCAAGCTCAGCTGTGTTTCTCACAGCGTTTGGATACCTACACAAAAGATCAAATAAATGATAAAGCATACAAGTACAACAAGCATAATCGAAATGAATCCACTTAATAGATTAAGGAGAATTAAGATAAATGATGCATTAACACAAAAATTTATGGAAAGTGAACCAATAGTTTTATATATTAATGAAATAAAGGAGAAATCATACAACCAAGCCTTGATGTCAATATGATCTCCTTGAGTGAATGTCTAAGTCCAAGCTCAAGCTCTCCAAGAACACATTCTCCAAGCCAAATGAATAGCATGTAGGCACTATCTTAACATAAGGGTAAAAATAAACAAAGACCAACCATTTCGGAATGGTAGACGATGAATATATACGCAAGGAAAGGGATTTAGGATCTCTCCAAAGATAGGGAAAGGCCCTCATCTCAATGAGGTAGATACTATGGATAAGGTCGAAGGAAAATATTGGGATAATTCCACCACATCAACACAGAACAACCTCCAACTCATCGTTCTAGAAGCCCGTAAAACACAAAGATTCTTATCCTCTTTGGGAAAATTTTCATTTTAGAGGTCAACGTGGGTATCCAAGCGGAAAGCACGTCGACAGTGCTAGGATAGTATGGCGTAACTTGTCACCAACACATGTTAAAAGTATCAGGGTCACACTGGTCCTAAATTTAGCGTTTTAGGGCTTACTTCTTTGCGGAAGGCTCAATGCATGTTTCCATCAATTTTTCAGGGAGGATCTGAACTAGATATCAATATGGCTACACTGCACGATTGCCATGTTTCATGCACTTTTTGGTATCACGTAGTGAATTGCAAGAGGTGTGAGTGTAACGGTTGCCCCTTAGAGCATGGAGGTAGAACATGGAGTGATGACTAAGATGCTTTATGATAGTTCGCAAGCATGAGAATAAACAATATCAGGAGACCTACAAATCAAGGATACATATAAATATACATATTTGATGTCAAAACATGAATCCACGGTATCGACATAGCCATCCGGATAGAAAGGACTATGTGAAAAGATCCATGGTATGGGCATAACCATCAAAATTAAGAGGATCATCTGTAAATCTCAGATCTAAGGCATGGACATGGCCATATAATATAGAAGTCAAAATCCATCCCAACCTGATCAAAGTAAAAATTATAACATGCAAATGAATGTGCTGAAGCCAAACATGCTAGAAAACCACCTGATTACCGACCAATGATGTGGACTGTTAACAAGCACGAGAGGAACAACCAATAATCACACTAGTCCATAAGGTACAACAGTACAATTCATGAATATGAAAATGAAGCTCATGTTGAACACTTGTGGAATTATCTGATTGAAGGTCAATAATGAAAATCTATTGTTGTATGTGAGGAACATGCCATTAAGGCATGCAAGCTCTAATGTACTAAAAGGGAGTTTCTAAGTAATCTTCTTGGATAATGAGCTGAAGTCGATAGGAAGTGACCCATCGAAGAAGGCCATGATGATTCCCCCATCACTAAAGAAAAACAAGGAATAAAGTGAAATGAATGAGTATGATCAAGAGTCTAGAAAAAGATCAGACAATGTATAGGTAAAAACTACAGATAGGACTTCACTTTAACATATAGGCGAAACGACTCCAAAGTGTGGTAGCATTTGAATCAACATAAGACCATGGTTCATGATGACAAAATAAAATGGTCATATGAGAGGTAAAATGGATCATCCAAACTCGGAAAGACAAGTGATTGAGGAAGGACATCCCAAACTTGACACGAGATGCAGATGAATGTCATGTTCAAGAGTGATATGCTGCCTATACAAGAGATTTTTCACTTTCACTTTTTACCCACTATTTCTAATGAGTACCTCTTTATTTTTGCACAATATTGAAGAGGATACCATATGCTTGTCGTATAAGTTCATCCTTCATATGAATCCATCCTACTATGTTTTACAAGTTCTAGGAAGGAGAAACTCGGGCTCGTCATGGTGACAAGTCTTTCGTCATTTAATTTTTAACGAGACTGACTGAGGAATAACTGGGTGTATTTTTTCCTAATTAGAGATTTTGAAAAAGAGACAAAAAACAAAACTCCATCACATCCCTTTTCATAAATTTTTCTCTCGAATCCGAAAAGGTAGAAAACAATATTTGAGAGAACCTCTTGACCATATCAACCAAGGTGTATATTTTTCATAAATAGTAAATCCCACCCCGAAAAAGGTGTAAATATATAACGATACAATGTTAATTAATTTAACTTAATGAGTTCGCAAATACAAGTACTCGACAATCTATTCATATTTTTGGAGTCTAAAAAGATTTGAAAGAGGACTCCTCCTTGAGGAACGAGTGGTATAAGAGGATAGAAATTGGTTCCAGTCATGATGGAGCTGCTCAAAACATGTAATTGTCAAGAGGTTGGCTAATAAGACTACTCATCATATATATTCCTCAGGCATAAGTAAAAGAAGCAAGTGAAAGCATATGATCAACCAAAGAGATGGTGATGATGGAATGAAAGAACCAAGGCTCATTTGGTAAAAATTGGCTGATAAAAAAAAAACCACGAGATGTAAAATGGGAATGGTTTCATTGTTACACAAGCTTGAAACATGGGAAACTATGCTTGATTATACTTGAAGATGGCTTCATTTTTTCACAAGCTCTGAAACATGAGAAAAAAACTATGCTTAGATTGGGTTTCATTTTTATGCAAGTTGAAACAAAGATAAACTATTCTTGAGATAAGTCTGCATGCCCCCAGTATAATGATGCAATTCAAGGAACATGCCCCCCAAGCTTCATTTCATTCACCTAAGTCAATGGAATGAAGGTTCACTTATGAGATCAAGTGAAATACTCAACTGGGATTTGACGAGATCTCATCAAAGACTCAAATTGGAAGGGGATTTGTTTCATTTTTTAACGAGCTTCACACAGAAAAAGAACCATGCTCAAGGGGTCTATTTCATTTTTTAATGAGGTTAACATAGTAAAAAACACTACCCTCATGACCCTTGTTTAATTTTTAAATGAGATTCACACAAGACAAGAAACTTTTCTCCAAATCCATGATTAGAGACCAAAAGAGGCCATGGCTTCTATGCGTTTCTCATTAGATGGGAGAAAAACACTCTGGAACCAATACATGTCTAGGGATCCAATGGAAAAATTGGGCTCCAATACCCCTACTACATGGCATACTGCATCATCTACTAGATTAATAGTAGATGTTAGCTTGAAATAGGTGGCCACATAACTAACCTGTGGCGGGTGTGATAGTGCTTGCACATAAGAACAATTTAGGGATAAGGGTTGATTTGGAGTTGATTGAGGACCAATGAATCTAAATTGATCAGTTATCAAAATGATTCCTTCATGCGGGAAACACATCACTAAAAAGAGACAATATACAAAATATCCCATAATGTAAACATAGTGAAGACAAAGGATTAGATTAAAATCTAAAGGGCCTTGGACATCCATAAGATCTATATAGACAATATTCCCTCCCATTGTAACCGGTAACTTAGGAAGGATCCATAACAGTGGAATGATTCCTCTATTAAAACCTAATAGATTCTAGGTGACGGGGACAATTTGAGGAGAACCTAAAGCATCCCAAGAATTTGAGGATCAGACGCTAATAGTTTCGCCCTCATCTATGACTGGGCTAGGTATGACCAAATGGTAATTTTATACCGTAATATGGAAAGGCACATAATATGAAATATGATATCGTGACACTTGACTCCAATCAAAAGAAGTGACCAAACTACTTGGAGGGGGTGTCATAGGAATGAGAGAGGTGCTCCTTTTCTATATGGGAATAATATAACTCTCATGCACCTCGAGAACAAGATGATTTCCCTCCAGTTCATTCAAAACTAAAAAACTAGAAGAACTTGAGCAATATGAGGTTCATTCTCTACCAGAAAGATACCGTTAAGTGAAGGCGGAACCAAGTCTACCATTTTCTCAACCAATGGTTAGTCGAGAACAGACTCACGAGACTCAGTTTAAGGGAGAGCAGGGTTCACCAAAGATGACTTTTAATTATCACTAGATCATCTAGTGAAGGATCAAGGGAAGATTTTGATAACCAACTAGAAGACAAGGCTATAAAGTTATAATGATTTCCAACTCTTTCGAAGGCTCATCTAGAAGAGGACAAAGGTGAATGAGATGATTACCTTCACACATATTACAATGAAATTTGATTTTTCCCTTTTTCCCATGAGCTTTACTATTACTAGTTGAGTGTTTCTAACCAACATGAACTTCAGAGGCTGATGACAAAGGTCGATGTGAATAGATGGACCACACTTCTAAGACCTTGGGAATATCAGGACAACTTTAAAGAAGGTGGTCACCGTTACATAACATCCAGGGCAATTTTAATTTTTGGGGCTCGTTGGAATATGTTTCTTCATTAGTTGCATCGGTACCAATAGTTTTTTGGATTCTCCGTTGCTTATTTTGCTTCTTCTGCTTTGTCCTCTTCTTCTTATTCTTCTTAGATTCCTCGTTGCTAGAATCCAAACTTTCACTAGGCAAAGAGGAAGAATGATATGAAGAACCAGACAAAGAAGGCGAGGGGTCAACTTTAGGATAAACATGAGTTAGAAAGATCTAAGGAGATAATCTAATAATATGAGTTAGAAAGATGAATTTTCATTTGGTACACTGAATAGTTCAAAGCCTACATACTATATAATTATGTCAGTAAGAAATTTGTGGTGAGCAAACATTGAAAATTTTTGGAAGAAAATTTTGGAATGGTCAAAAGAATGAAGGAGTATATGGTAAAAATCTATCTCTCCCAATAGATGGACATGTGAAAGGTTGACTGAAGAAAATCCCTTCACAAATATTTCCATTTTTACAGGTGCATATACTAAAATATAGGTCTTATTCTAGCCAAGAATCAGCAAATTCAATGAGACATTAGAGAAATAAGGCTTCTTCATTTAGTGAGTTAGTATATTTAGTGAGAGAAAAAAAAGGATGCCTAGGGAAATAGACTAGAAATGTGATGAAATGGATCAACAATATCATTTTTTCTTATTATCCTAGTGTCCTACTTATTCTAAGAGGGAAGCAATTGAAGCTTTTAAAGAGAATTAGACATGGGATGCTATTGGTCTAGAAACAACTTTGGATACTCTTAGGAATATATTATCCGTTATAATTTGAAATAAATGGTTATTTTACCATATGGATGTTAATTGAGCTTGAATGGGAATTTAGAAGAGGTGTATGTATATCAAAAATTGGTATTCTTAGTAAAAGAAAAATACGACAAAATCCACAAGTTGAACTAATTCCTGCATGGCATGAAGCAAGTTACAAGAGAATCTTATTTTTGATTCCCTTATGTTTACTCAAAGATGGATTTAGCAGGGGATGTCCTGAGATTATTTTTTATACTAAATCACAATAAGATATAACCACTACAATTTTTATTTATGCTAATGACATGATTTAAAAATAAAATATGATATTAGATGAATTCAAAGCTATGATGAAACAATATTTTCGGATAATAGACCATGGTCTAATGTAGTTTTTGGAAGTGAACTCAATCAATATGCTCAAAGGGATTTTCATATGGCATTGGAAATTAACTTTAGTTGACTAACTTTCCTTGGAGACAACAATACTTAATTTCAGCCTCTTGTTATAGTGAGGAGAGACCCAAATTTCTGTCTTATTGTGAAAACTAGTATATATAGTTGACTTAGAGTTGTTCCTTCTCTCTATTTACCAATTGTGACTGATATTCTGTATTCACGAAAAATTTGGATTGGTTGGAATATGTTTCATGTACTTTTGATAAACAAAAAGTCTCTCATAAGGAAAGAATTTTGGGTTTCACCTAGGGCTGGTTTTTAGCCTAATATTTTTGTGTTTGGTCTATTGTTCATTGGCTATTGTGATCTCTTCTTTTATTGAAGAAGTGAATGGTTTCATTTTTTCATGTATAGCTACTTGTTGTTTGAAGAATAAAGAAAGAACTTGTTGCATCAAAAGAAGCATTTATCAATTGTGAAAATCTATTCTAGTCCTAGCTACAATAAATTTCAACACATGAGCCTCGGAACCACCCTACTTGGGAGATCCTAAAGGGAGTGGAATCCTAACTATGTGGGGGTTTTAAAGAAGAAGGAGTGGAATCCTACCTATGTGGGGGTTTTAAAGAAGTTACAATTTTTTATGTCTAGTTTTTGTTGTTTTTGGTACAATGGTTTTTCCTCTAGTGGTTTTGTGGTCCATGGTTTTTAACCCATGGCTTTGCTATTTTTATTAAGGAACTATGCCTGGATTCTAATAGAGCTTAAAAGGATTAACAATTTATAAATGGAACTAGAGATATGTATTGTATTATAATATTGTAGAAATAGATATATTCCAAAAAACATTTTTTATTTTCTAATTCATTTTGTTAATGTGTATATTTGTATTGTATCTTATCTTTTCTGTTTTACTAACAATTTAGTTAAATCAATTAACTGTCTAAAGTTCATACCTAAAAGAAACTCATTCTCTATAAATCTTCAGAGGAAATCCTTGCATTCATCTCAATTCTGCTCTATTATGGGCTACATTTGTTCCACTTCTTCAAACGAAAATAGTGATACTCTAGGTTGTAACCCAAAAGCATAAAAAAGGTGTCCGTTTCTCTAACAAAAGTAGTTGGCCTCCACGTTGGAAGACCGTTCCCTCATAAGACCATCGATCTAGTTCAAAAACCACTCGCAACTATACATTATGAAGTGCGCAGCATGACTGACCCACATTCGATAGACACGAGTTTTAAATGGGTACTCAAAAGCAATAACCACAGAACCTCCAAGATGACCACTCCAACTTGAATGTGTGTGGAACATTGTTATTAAAATGGGAAATAAATCTACTGCTATGGCCAGTTATTTCGTGAAAGTATAGAGGGTGGTAGACCGAGATTTCTGAAAGAGATTAAAGAACCGATAACTAGAGTGCCCAGTCAGGTTCGACGCTAAGCGCAGTTTCATAATTGACAGCCGCACACAAAATGTATCAAAACCAGCAATGAAGCCTAATAAGAGAAAGGAATTGCTAAACAATGAATCAGTAATTGAGTACACTATCACTACCCAACAAATCAATGGTTAAGGCAAACAACAACATCTAGTTCAGATATATGAATACCGACTTGATGAGGTTTCTTCCTCAACACAATCTTGTCTGCATCGATGAGTCTCTCTTCGCACTTGTTATTCGCCGAAATCCCCAGGTTCGAGTTCGATAATTTCATTCATTCAATTCCATTTTATGTACTATGTAGCATATAACCTCAGCGCCATGGATATAACCTTGTCCTTGTGCATGGTCCTCGACTATAGCGACCCCATGGCTCTGAAAACTCTCTACTTAAAAACTGGTCCTCAACTATAGCGACCCGAGAGACGCTCTGAAAACTCTCTACTCGAAGACTCCCCACTGCTAGCTTCAATTCGAAATCAATGTTGTCTGTCAAAAATGGAGAATTGACGCACCTTTTCACCCAATGGTTTTACCTTTTCTTACACAAAATCAAACATCAAATGGACTAGCAAGGAACAACCGGATGTGGGGATGTGTCGTACGACCAAGGTAAACATCAAAACCAGCGCAAACCAGAAGGATGCAGTCGAGGGGGTTTCTGGAGGTGGTCCAAAAAGATATTTCTAAGAATTTTTTCTTAATTCTAAATACGGCAAGAAGCCATTAATGTCCATACGATTTTAATGGTTCTTCATGTGTGTCTCGAATTGATATTTTAACAACCATTAACCATAAGATGTACACAATCTGATAGATGTCATAAGAGGTGTCTGGAATAGCAAACGGTTTTCACAAATGAACCTAGCGCACGCCCGTTTACACAGATCTCTCATTGAATAGTAAAAGTCACAGACATATATCATTTCACAACAATGAGCAACATAAACGTTGAAAAAATCAAAAGGAAATTGCAGTATCAATATTGGAAAACATTAGAATGTGTAGGCCTGTTGGAATATTAATTCCAACTGCTGTGCAGCAGCAGCAGCTATTTTACTTTATTCATTTGTCGTGATCCGGCGCCCCACATTTTCTCCCTATCTTTTAAATCACCGCGATTACCATCTTTTCACTCTTCAATTATTTTTGTGTTTCCAGAAGGATAAAGATCAGATCCAGCACCACACCGTTACTTTTCAACAACCGTATTAATGAGCATAATGGCTGAAAGAGAAAAGAACCAGCCTCGAGCCGACGCAGCATTTATCAGTCTTGGGTTTCAGCACAACCGACTCAAGAAATACATCAAAAGATAAAATCTGTTAATTATGAACAGCAGAAACTTTATCAGCAAGTTAAAGCGGTGAAGACCCTTTCCCGCACTATAAATTGCAGACACAACAGTTTAGAAAAAAATGAGAGAGATAGAGAGCAAAGGGGAGCACACAGCAGTGTAGAACAAGAGAGTTTTTTTTGTATTCCAGAGCAGTGCTGAAACTTTGTGAGATAGTTGTTTTTGGAACTGAAGCGTTCCTGTTGTAATCCCTCTGTCAAGAGGAAGATGCTCTTTAGCATAATATTTTGTGAAGATCCCTCTACGTGAGGAAGACTTAGTTTTATCAATTGGTTTATTTTCATAAATAGAAATTTCCTTTCTGTGTGTTGCTGTTACACCAAAATTTATTTTGTCAAAAAAATTTTCGTAAGTCGAAAATAATTGACATCAAAAATCCGCGTTGCTGCAACACCACGAACAACAACTGAAAAAAATTTACGTTGCTGCAACACCACGAACAGCGTTGCTGCAACACTACGAACAACAACTGAAAAAAAACTGTGTTGCTGCAACACCATTTCCAGAGGACGGATTTTTCTGTTTTTTCTGAGTTAAAAACACAGTATTTTTCTGCGTCAAAGACAAAGTATTATTTTGATCAGTTTTTGATCCTGAGGCAAAGTAGAGTATTATTTTATGCTCTGTTCTTGTGTTTTTGAATTATCAGAAAACAGAGTATTACTCTCTGTTCATATTTTTGTTGTTTTGGAATTTATCAAAAAATTCTCAACAGTGGAAACAGAGGACTTTTCCATTGTATTGAGTTTGGAATAACCAGAAATTCCCGACATGGTATTAGAGCTTGTCCAGGCTCTTTGAAGACATCAAAGAAGCTGAAAGAAGATTTGTTGCTGCAGCAAATTATCCAGCAGAGCGAAAACGCTGTCAAGGTATTTTTCAGATTAGTTTTTGTGTAGCTGCTGAAGATAATTAAGTGATTTTTTTTACAGTCAAGTATTGCAAGAATGGCCAGCACCAGCGTCGGTATGTTTAATACCCAGCTCCCACAGTTCAATGGGAAAAATTATGACTACTGGGCAATAACCATGAAAGCCGTGTTTGCCTCACATGATTTATGGGAACTTGTTGAATATGGATTTGAAGAGCCAGCAAATGAAGAAGAGTTTATTGGATTAACTCAGGTAGAGAAAGAGCTGTTGAAGAGCAATAAGAAGAAGGACTCAAAAGCCCTTGTATTCTTATATCAAGCAGTGCATGAGAGTGTGTTTCCGAGGATAGCAGCAGCCAACACATCCAAAGAAGCATGGCAAACTCTCAAGACAACCTATCAAGGCATGGAGAAAGTGAAGACAGCAAAACTACAGTTGCTGAGGAAAGATTTTGAGAACCTGCGTATGAAGGAGTCAGACAATATTGACTCATTCTTCACACAAGCAATTGGTTTGGTCACATATATAAGGACTCATGGAGAAACTCTTGAAGAAAGGAGGATTGTGGAGAAACTATTGAGGTGCCTACCCTCAAAGTTTGATGTGATTGTCACCACCATAGAAGAGACAAAGGATCTCTCAAATTTTTCAATTGATGAACTTCATGCATCACTGATAACACATGAGCAGAGGTTGAGTAGAAATGAAAACTCATCTCTAGAGCAAGCATTCAAGACACAGATGTCATTTGGAAGAGGAAGAGGTCAAGGCAGAGGAAACAAGAGAGGAAGAGGCAGAACCGAATACAGAGGGGGAAGAAACAGTCCAGCAAACGTTCAAGGAAGAGGCAGCAATCCAAATCAGAACCAAGGCCATGGCAGTAGTCAGCAAAGTGGACATCATCATGCTCAAGGACAAAGGTATGAAAAATCCAATGTCCAATGTTATTATTGTAAGAAATATGGGCACTATGCAAATGAATGTAAGAAAAAGCAGCATGATATGAGAAATAGATCTAGTGCAAATATCACTAGAGAAAATATCAGTCAAGATAATGTGTTGTTAGTTTGTAATATGGCTGAAACAAACAGTGAAGATATATGGTTTCTAGATTCTGGTTGCAGCAACCATATGACAGGAAACATAGCTATGTTTTCTGCTTTAGATCAAAGTGTGCAGTCACAAGTCACACTTGGGACTGATAGTAAAATTTCTGTTATGGGAAAAGGAGAAGTTAAAATATTTACAAAGAAAGGTGAAAAGAAAACCATAGCAGATGTTTATTATGTTCCTGGAATGAAGTGTAATCTCTTGAGTATTGGACAACTTGTTCAGAAGGGTTACAATGTTTTTTTTGAGAATGATGTATGCACCATCATGGACAGATTACCCAGCAAACGTTGTATTGCTGAAGTGAAGATGACAAGGAACAGGATGTTCCCTCTCAGAATAAGGGCAGATCTTAAAAATAAAGAAGTAATTGCAGCAGTAACACAAGAGGCTCTCCAAAGCGTACCAAAGGATGAAAATTGGTTGTGGCATTTGAGATTTGGACATCTCAACTTTGGAGGACTTAATTTGTTGAGTAGAAAAGGAATGGTAAGAGGATTACCATTGATAGAAAAGCCAGACAGCCTTTGTGAAGGTTGTATATTGGGAAAACAACATAGAGAAAGTTTTCCAACTGGGAAAAGCATAAGGGCAAAAGCACCTTTAGAGATTGTCCACTCAGATTTGTGTGGACCGATGCAAGCTCCATCACTTGCAGGCAGCCAATATTTTCTAACATTTATTGATGACTTTACTAGAAAGACTTGGGTTTATTTTCTGAATAATAAGAGTGAAGTGTTTGAAAAATTCCAAAATTTCAAAGCACTTGTAGAAAATCAAAGTGGGCTGCGTATCAAGGTTTTGAGAACTGATAGAGGAGGTGAGTATATTTCCAAAGAATTTTTACGTTTTTGTAGAGAAAATGGAATTCATAAGCAATTTACAGCAAGGTACACCCCACAGCAAAATGGAGTTGCTGAAAGGAAAAACAGAACAATCATGGATATGGCAAGGAGCATGTTGAAGGCAAAGCATTTGCCAAATTATTATTGGGCTGAAGCTGTACATTGTGCAGTATATATTTTGAATAGATGTCCTACAAAAGCTGTGATGAACAAAGTGCCAGAAGAAGCATGGAGTAGGAGAAAGCAAGGAGTCACCCACATGAAAGTTTTTGGTTGTGTGGCTTATGCACACATTCCAGATCAGCTAAGGAAGAAATTGGACAGCAAAGGGGAGAAATGTATTTTCATTGGATACAGTGAAGAATCCAAAGCTTACAGGTTATATATCCCATCCACCAAGAAGTTTTTTGTGAGCAGAGATGTTCAATTTATTGAAGATGAAGCTTGGGATGGAAGCATAGAGAAAATAGTTAATGTTAAAAAATGTTTGTCTCATGATGATGATGATGAGGAGTTGGCTGAAACACATCCCAAAACAGCAACGCCAACAACAGAATAGCAAGAGACACCCTTGAGGAGAAATGAGAGTGCTTTTCCAAGCACACCACAAGGAGGAAATTCAAGTGCATCTACAAGCACTTGCACACCGAATGAAAGAGGTAAGAAATTCAGAAATTTAAGTGATATTTATGATGAAGGAATGAATTCTTTGTTTGCCTTGTATTGTCATGTTGATGACCCTGTTCATTTCGAAGATGCAATTAAAGATAAGAAATGGATAGAAGCTATGGATGAGGAGATGAATGCCATAGAAAGAAATAAGACATGGGATTTAGTTGATCTACCAAAAGGTAAAGAAGTCATTGGAGTTAAATGGGTCTACAAGACCAAGAGTAATGCTGAAGGAAAGATAGAAAGGCATAAGGCAAGACTTGTTGTCAAGGGATACAAGGAGCAATATGGGAGAGATTATGAGGAGACTTTTGCACCAGTTGCAAGAATGGAAACAGTAAGAGCAGTGCTGTCCATAGCAGCACAAAACAAATGGAAAGTTTACCAAATGGACGTGAAGTCAGCATTCTTGAATGGAGTATTAATGGAAGAGGTTTACATTGAGCAACCTCTAGGCTATGAGAAGAAAGGCCAAGAGCACAAAGTCTGCAGATTGAAGAAAGCTCTTTATGGGCTGAAGCAAGCACCAAGAGCGTGGTACAGTAGGATAGATTCCTATCTACTGGAGAATGGATTTGAGAAGTGTGAGGGAGAACCCACTGTTTACATCAAAGAAAAAGACTGTAAAATTTTAGTTGTTGTGTTATATGTTGATGATGTGATTTTTACAGGTAATGATGACTACCTCATTGAAAATTTCAAATCAGTCATGAAAGAAGAATTTGAGATGACTTACATGGGTTTGCTGAGATACTTCTTAGGAATAGAAGTAGATCAAAATGAAAATGGAATTTTTATTTCACAGGCAAAATATGTAAATGAAGTGTTGAGCAGATTTAACATGCAGGACAGCAAGGCAGCAATCACTCCCACAGTGATGGGATTAAAACTCAGCAAAGAGGACAACAGCAAAGATTTTGACCCCAGTGTGTACAAGAGCATAGTTGGCAGCCTCATGTATTTGACTGCAACTAGGCCAGACATAATGTATGCTGTTAGTTTAATTTCCAGATTCATGGAGAAGCCAAAAGAAACACATTGGCAGGCATCAAAGAGAATTATGAGGTATGTTAAAGGTACAAAAAGGTATGGCATATTTTATACTGTTTCAGAATGTTCAGATTTAGTTGGATACACAGATAGTGATTGGGCTGGAAGTGTAGATGACCGGAAAAGAACATCTGGTTACATTTTTCACATAGGTTCAGGAGCCATTTCATGGGCTTTCAAGAAACATCCAATTGTGGCATTGTCTACAGCAGAAGCAGAGTATGTGGCAGCTACAGCAGCAGCATGTCAAGCGGTTTGGATGAGGAGAATGTTGAGAAGTCTATGCCAGGAGCAGGCAACAGCAACAGTTATTTTTTGTGACAATAGCTCAGCTATTGCATTATCCAAGAACTCTGTATTCCACAAGAGAACAAAACACATAGACACAAAGTTTCACTACATCAGAGAATTGGTGAACAATGGAGAAATCATTTTACAACATTGCAGGACTCAGGAACAGGTTGCAGATATTCTGACAAAGCCATTGGATCAAAAAAGTTTTGAGTTTTTAAGGAAACTTCTGGGTATGACTGATAACCCAGCAGTTGAAATTAAAAGGGGAGTGTTGGAATATTAATTCCAACTGCTGTGCAGCAGCAGCAGCTATTTTACTTTATTCATTTGTCGTGATCCGGCGCCCCACATTTTCTCCCGATCTTTTAAATCACCGCCATTACCATCTTTTCACTCTTCAATTATTTTTGTGTTTCCAGAAGGATAAAGATCAGATCCAGCGCCACACCGTTACTTTTCAACAACCGTATTAATGAGCATAATGGCTAAAAGAGAAAAGAACCAGCCTCGAGCCGACGCAACATTTATCAGTCTTGGGTTTCAGCACAACCGACTCAAGAAATACAGCAAAAGATCAAATCTGTTAATTATGAACAGCAGAAACTTTATCAGCAAGTTAAAGCGGTGAAGACCCTTTCCCGCACTATAAATTGCAGACACAGCAGTTTAGAAAAAAAAGAGAGAGATAGAGAGCAAAGGGGAGCACACAGTAGTGTAGAACAAGAGAGTTTTTTTTGTATTGCACAACAGTGCTGAAACTTTGTGAGATAGTTGTTTTTGGAACTGAAGCGTTCCTGTTGTAATCACTCTGTCAAGAGGAAGATGCTCTTTAGCATTATATTTTGTGAAGATCCCTCTACGTGAGGAAGACTTAGTTTTATCAGTTGGTTTATTTTCATAAATAGAAATTTCCTTTTATGTGCGTTGCTGTTACACGAAAATTTATTTTGTCAAAAAAATTTCTCGTAAGTCGAAAAATACTTGACGTCAAAAATCCCCGTTGCTGCAACACCACGAACAGCAACTGAAAAAAATTTACGTTGCTGCAACACCACGAACAGCGTTGCTGCAACACTACGAACAGCAACTGAAAAAAAACTGTGTTGCTGCAACACCATTTCCAGAGAACGAATTTTTCTGTTTTTCTGAGTTAAAAACAGAGTATTTTTCTGCGTCAAAGACAAAGTATTATTTTGATCAGTTTTTGATCCTGAGGCAAAGTAGAGTATTATTTTATGCTCTGTTCTTGTGTTTTTGAATTATCAGAAAACAGAGTATTACTCTCTGTTCATATTTTTGTTGTTTCGGAATTTATCAGAAAATTCTCAACAGTGGAAACAGAGGACTTTTCCACTGTATTTTGTTTGGAATAACCAGAAATTCCCGACAAGGCCCGCACGAAATGAGCGAGAAACTGGATTTTTCCTCTCAGTTTTATCATTAGCGGCTGTGGTGGATTTTCCCTTCTGGGGGACCTTCGCAGCTTTGACGGATTGATTGCCTTTTACTTTCGGTAGGCCCTCGACACCTTTGCCAGAGTTATTCTCTCCCACAACCATTGTGTCTTCCTGGTATAAGCGCTTGGATAATCAAGTAGATCTATAGACCTGCAAATGCCGTCTTTTTCTCAAAACCCACTTTACATGGGTTACAGATATCTCCCACTCTTGGATAATGCAGAAAAAAAAACAGCTTAATAGAGCAGTGCGAACGTGCAGAAAGACTGTTTGTATTTGAGCATGAAAAACAGTAGATAAAAGACCTGAATAAGTACCTTGAGATTTCAGAGGTGGCGATGTGCAGCTTTTTTACTGTTCGGTCCGCTCTTCTGAGCGGAGGTGGCGATGTGCACCTTTCTTACTGTTCGGTCGACTCTTCTGAGAAATCAAGAATGGTGTATCTTTCTATTTATAGAGATTAGGTAGGGAATGGAGGGCAGCCGCTAACCAACTTGCCATAGGGCATTAAATGCAACTTGCCATAGAGCATTAAATGTCATGGGAGATGTAGGCTGGATAGCTCGATAACACCCGAATTCCCATTTCTTATTTAATGCCCAGTCTCCCCGCTCGCGTGTTATTGGGTTATCCAACCTGCATCTCCCCGGCATTTAATGCCCTATGGCAGGCTGGTTAGTCCCGAGCAGGGGTAAAAGTACTTTAAAGGGTAAGTCAAAGATTAAAATACTTAGAATTAAAATTAAATAGTATTTTAAAAAATATTAAAATATTTATTCTTAAAATTATATAGTATTTTTAAAAAATAATTATTATAAAATGGGTAAAAGTATTTTAATGAGTATGTCCAAGTTTAAAATACTTAATATTAAAATTAAATAATATTTTTAAAAAATAAATATTATAAAAGATGTTAAATAATTTTAGAGTTATATATATATATATATATATATATATATATATATATATATATATATATATATATAGGATTGGGTAAAGATTTTAGGGTGGTAAAGTTATTTTAAGGGTAAATCTAAGTTTAAAATACTTTAGTATTAAAATTAAATAGCATTTTTAATAAATAATTATTATTAAATATGTTAAATGGTATCCTCAAGTTGAAGTAACAAGACAATTAAATATTTTAAATTAAAAACATATTGTGTCAAATAAAAAAGTGTAAAATTAAAATATGAATATTGTAAAATATGATTAAAAAATTAGTTAATTAATGGGAAGAAATAAATTTTATAAAAGAAGTTAGAAAATTTTAGGATGAATATATTATTATTATTATTAAAATGCTATTTTAAGGTCACCGCCAAGCCACACACCAATTGGTGTATGAGATCCTTTTGGGACAAGAGACACACCTCCCTTAGGGTCACCTCCACACTGTTATGCTATAGATGAGAGAGAATATATAGTGTAAAATAAGTTGAAACGTTATGAGGAATATAAGTGAGAGGGGATAAATATTATAAAACAATTCAAAATATTTAGAAAACTTAAGTGGATATATAGGTTACAATCTCCTAAATCATAAATTATCATATACCCCTAAAAATTAGAAATTGGGTTGGGGTGCCATACCATTCCCTATACCTTATAACTATATGGGGGTGATGTTACCACATTAGCATTGAAGAATATTATATTAAAAATTCAGACGAAAATGTAGGGAGGATGCCAATACTTAGTTCTAGTTTTGGTAGGGCTTAGACGTCTTGGTCTTAGTATCAACTACGAGTTTCTAATGGATGTGGCTTCCACATGTTGGATATATCTCGAGAGAGGTTGCTAGCTCCCCATCAACCATTTGTTTTGAAAAGTTCAAACAAAAATCAAATTTCATTAAAAAATAATTTTAAAAAATTAAGTTTATATGTGAACATGATTATTTCAATAAAGCTTAATGAAGTGGAGAAGATTTGGTCCATACTTAGAACAATATGATAAATCCCAAATTATAAATTAAGTTTCATTAACCACAAGATTTATTTTTATATATATAAATTTTAAATATTATAAAATAAGTGAGAGAATTTAAGTGAATATATACATTAGATTGTCTTAAATGATAATTTCTCTTTTACATATAATAATAAATAAATATTTTTAATTTCAAAAACCACTCATAGTAATTAATCGTCAGTTTAGAGGTGCTCTATCACCCACTATATTGGCATAGGGGAGATGTTGCCACATTGGCATTAAATAATAAAAATTCAAATGAAAATGTGGGGTTGGTTCTAAGTTACTATTTGTAGTGGTCTTTAGACATCTCGGTTTTAGGATGAATGAGCTATGAGTTTCTAAGGTAAGTGGATTTCATGCTATTGCATATATATGAGTAGGTTGTTAGTTCCTCATCAACAATTTATTTTGAAAAAAAAATAAAAAAAATCAAACTACATAAATAATAATAATAATAAAATTAAGTAGGTTTATTTTTGGACATGATTATTTTCATAAAACATAATCATATGGAGAAGATTTCTTTGTATTTAGTACAACACCATAAATTCTAGAATATAAGTTTATTTTCGTTAACCATATGATTTAGAGTTATATAGATATATTTTTAAATATTATAAAACTAGTTAAAATATTTAGAGAATTTAAGTGAATATATAGATTACAATGTCTTAAATAATAAGTTGTCATTTGTGTCTAATAATTAAAACTTATTGTCATCTAAAAATTTGCACATAATAAATAATATTTGGGTTATACCACTTAGTATACATGCATATGTTGCAACATTAGCATTAAATAATATTATATTAAAAATTCAAACATAAATTTTGGGATGTTGTAAGCTCTAAGTTTTGTTCTCTCTTAGTTATTGTCTATGGTAATCTTTAGATGTCTGGGTCTTAGGATGAACTATGACTTCCTAACAGATGAGATTTCAGACTATTTCATATATCTCACTAAGTTGCTAGCTCCCATGAGACATTTATTTTGAAAAATTCACACAAAAATAAAACTATATTAAAAATAATAATAAAAAAAATATGTAGGTTTATGTGTGGAGGTAAATTTTTCAATAAAAATGTAATTGTGTGGAAAAACTTTCTCCATATTTAATACAACAAGTTAAAATACTCAGAAAATTTATGTAGCTTCCCATTTCTCAGCAAATTGATTTTTGTTAACCATATAATTTAAGTTATATAGATAAATTTGAAATATTGTGAAACAATTCAAATTTTTTAGAGAACTTAAATAGGTTGTGATTCTAAAGTGGATACTACTAGAATACCTAAAGGATGGTTTTGAGTTTTCAGACGTGGTGACTTTCTTACGGTCCATGCTTTGGAGCAATCAAGTGTAATACCCCTCCACTGCTATCATACTAGCCAATGTTAGATGGATTTATATAAGAAAAGTTAGGACTCGCAGTAAAAATTTGGGTAAATAATTTATTGCAAAATAGATAAAATAAATTTAAATGCTTGGAAAATGGGACACCTAGAGATGAGACTCTTGCCAAATGAAATCTCATTGGAGAATGGGAATGGATAATTATTTAATGATAAGAATTCTAGGTCAAATTCTAGATAAGGTAAGAGTTCATCATCACCAATTTATTTTGAAAAAATAAAACAAAAATCAAACTACATAAATAATAATAATAAAATTAAGTAGGTTTATTTGTGGACATGATTATTTTCATAAAACATAATCATATGCAAAAGATTTCTTTGTATTTAGTACAACATCATAAATTCCAAAATATAATTTTATTTTCATTAACCATATGATCTAGAGTTATATAGATATATTTTAAATATTATAAAACTTGTTAAAATATTTAGAGAATTTAAGTGAATACATAGATTACAATGTCTTAAATAATAACTTGTCATCTATGTCTAATAATTAAAACTTATTTTTCATCTAAAATGTTGCATCTAATAAATATTAGTTGGGTTATACCACATAGTATACATGGAGATGTTGCAACGTTAGCAGTAAATAATATTATATTAAAAATTCAAACATTTTTGGGAGGTTGTGAGCTCTCGGTTTTCTTCTCTCTCAGTTCTTGTCTATGATAATATTTAGATGTCCCGGTCTTAGGATGAACGATGTGTTCCTAATAGATGGGATTTCAGGCTATTGCATATATCTCTCTAAGTTGCTAGCTCCCATGAGACATTTATTTCAAAAAATTCATACAAAAATAAAACTACATTAAAAATAATAATAATAAAATTATGTAGGTTTATGTGTGGAGATAAATTTTTCAATAAAATCCTAATTATGTGGAAAAACTTTCTCCATATTTAATACAACATGATAAATCCCTAATTAGAAATTGATTTTTTTTAACCATTTAATTCAAAGTTATGTAGATAAATTTTAAATAGTATAAAGCACGTTAAAATACTCAAAGAATTTAAGTAACTTCCCATTTCTTAGGAAATTGATTTTTGTTAACCATATAATTTAAAGTTATATAGATAAATTTTGAAATATTGTGAAAGAGTTCAAATTTTTTAGAGAATTTAAGTAGGTTGTGATTCTAAAGTCGATACTACTAGAATACCTAAAGGATGGTTTTGTGTTTCAAGACATGGTTATTTGTACCTTTCTTACGGTCCACGCTTTGGAGAAATCAACTGTAATACCCCTCCATTACTATCACACTAGCCAATGTTAGATGGATTTATAGAAGAAAATTTGGGACTCAACATAAAAATGGGGATAAATAATTTATTACAAAATAAAAAAAGGAATTTAAATGCTTGGAAAATGAGACAACTAGAGATGAGACTCTTGCCAAATGAAATCCCATTGGAGAATGGGAATGGATAATTCTTTAATGATAAGAATTCTAGACCAAATTGTAGATAAGATAAGATGGATGAGAGACAAATATAAACTAAGCTCCTTAGTTGGAGAAAGATATTAAGTTTGGAAAAAAACATAAAAAGCCTCGCCGGAGAGAAAGGCGAGTTTTTATGGTAAAAGCCTGCGCAGGTTGATAAAAGATCCACAAACGTAGGACACCCTTAAAGGAATTTTTATCATGAAATTATGGAATTAAATACCCATGGAGGAGATCAGCAAGAGGTTTTTGGTCAATGGGAAAGTACTCTCGTCTTTGGGATGAACTCGAGAAATTTAGTTCTAGGTTGGGTGGTAGTGCTCACTTTTCCAAGTGACACTCTTTCAACTAATATGGTTTAATTGAATTGCATAGGATGTTTCTAGATTATTTGGCTCCTTATGCCTTATGTTATTGATTATGT
The DNA here is from genome assembly GCA_031772625.1 of Pinus tabuliformis. Lineage (NCBI taxonomy): Eukaryota > Viridiplantae > Streptophyta > Pinopsida > Pinales > Pinaceae > Pinus > Pinus tabuliformis. Next base: position 264,349,729 of record CM062814.1, on the reverse strand, counting down.
AGTATACGATAGACTTCCACGTCATCTCGTTGCTTATAACATGATTAGATACTTATCTATGCGACAACTAACAAACGTAAATTTAGATGAAGTTAATATGAGATGTTTGAGCTTAATATGTGGTTATTAATATTGCATCATGGAGCCATTAGTATTATAAATGGCATGTTTTTAAGAGATTTTGTGCACAATAAGTAATTATGTGTGTTTTGGATTGAGATTTTGGTGAGGATTGTGGAATTTTCTAGTAGAGGAGTTGGAGTGGTGTGATATTCTATATTTGTGACATTTATTAACAACTAAATCCAAACGAGCTGAAAATGGACCCAGAGAAAATTGCATCTATCATTAGCTGGCCATCCCCAAAGAGTTTGTTCAAGGTTCATAGTTTTCATGGGTTGGCAAGTTTCTATCATAAATTGATAAGGAATTTTACTAAGATCTACACACCTATATTGGACACAATAAAAAAGGCAAGTCAACCTTTTTTTTGGACTGAAGCGGCAGAGAAAAGCTTCCAGAACTTGAAGAAGAAGATCACTGAAAGGCCAATTTTGAGGTTGCCTGATTTTAACAAATTGTTCCAAGTTCATTGTGATGCCAGTGGTATAGCCATTGGAGCCGAACTCAGCGAGGAAGACAAACACGTGCTTATTTCAGCGAGAAATTGAATGAAAGTAGGCAGAAGTACTCATGTTATGACAAGGAGTTCTATGTTTTCGTCAAAGCATTGAAGCATTGGAGATAGTATTTGCTAGGTAATGAATTTTTTTTGTTTTCTGACAATTCTGCGTTGCAGTATGTTCTGCAGCAACATAAGCTAAACCACAAGCATGTGAGGTGGGTTGAGTACTTGTAGAGTTTTATGTTTGTTTTGAAGCATATCAGTGGACAGGCCAAGAAGGTAGAAGATGCGTTGAGTAGGAGAGATTTTCTCCTACAGGAGAACACGGTACAAGTGCTAGGTTTGGAACATATGACAGACTTGTATCAGACAAATGCGGATTTCAAGGAGGCTTATAAAGCCTAGCAAAACCCCTTTTTGAGGAAAAATATTCCATGACTGGACTATAACTTACAGGAGAACCTGTTGTTTAAAGGAGGACAGCTATGTATTCCCGACTGTTCGATGAGGGAGAACATCATTCGGGAGAAGCATAGTGGAGGTCTAGCAAAAAATTTCGACATTGAAAAGACCTTAGACCAGCTCAGTCACTTTTATTACTGGCCAAAGATGTGAAGAGATGTGCAGCGATTTGTAACAAGGTGTAAAGTGTGTCAGTTGGTGAAAGGACACCGTGAGAATACGAGACTCTACACACCACTGCCTATTCCGAGGAGACCATGGGACTCAGTCAGCTTGGACTTTGTCTTGGGTCTGCCAAGAACAAAGCGCGGTTATGACTCTATGATGGTGGTGGTGGACCGTTTCTCCAAAATGGCACATTTCATTCGTTGTAGAAAAACCAACGATGCCACTCATGTAGCACACCTATTTTTGACGGAGATTGTCATACTGCACGACTTGCCTAAGTCCACTGTTTTCGACAAGGATGTGAAATTTACAGGACATTACTGGCGCACCCGGTGGAAGAAGTTGGATACACAGATGAACTTCAGCTCCGCTTATCACCCATAGATTTAGGGCAAGATGGAGGTGGTGAACTAGAGCTTGGGAAACCTACTAAGGAGCTTGATCAGAGAAAATTCACGAATGTGGGATCGTGTACTTACCCAGGCAGAATTCACTTACAATGATTCACCGAATTGTAGCACGGGGTATAGTGCTTTTCAGATCTTGTATGGCATGCATCATCGTCGAGTGCATGAGTTAGGAGATCTGGGACAACTCGAAAGATGGAGTGCTGATGGGGAAGATTTCGCCAAAGCAATGAATGACCAACATGAGAAGGTAAAGTCGAAGTTGCAAGACAACAGTAAAAAGTATAAATAGTGGGTAGATCTGAAACGGTGAGAGGCACAATTTAATGTCGGGGATGAAGTCCTCACACATTTTCACAGAGAACAGTTCCCTAAGGGTGAATACCACAAACAAAAATATAGGAAGATTGGCCCTTGCAAAATTCTGTGTAAATTCTCTGCAAATGCCTATGAATTACAACTACCTTTAGGGATAAGCATATCGCCCATCTTCAACATGGAAGATTTGTTTCCATACACTGCCAGTCCTGAAGATGACAGTTCGACACGGCCAAAAAGGGACACCTAGATGGAAAGTGGTTGTTGCATGAGGTAAATGCCTTCATCTCAGCCCCTTGAGATTGAGAGAATTCTCGACACACAGGTGGCCAAGTGAACTCGCAGGAAAGAGTACCTTCAATACCTTTTCAAGTGGAAGAACTGTCCCAATGAGGACAGTTCGTGGCTTGATGCGGCACAAATACAACGTGCAAAATATTCTTTCGAGGGCTCCTGGAACAGAGCTATGAGTTTTTGTTACCCTGGGAGCCTAATGCAAGAGCATCCAGCTCAGGGTGAACAATATGAAAGCGTTTGTCTCATAGGATTGATAGGTTGACAGGTCATTGGTACCTGAACCTTTTAATTTTCTTTAGTTTCTAGCATTTAGGACTTAACAATAGGATATGCTTCACTTTTATTTTTAATTTCCTTTAGTTACTGTTTTAAATCAATTACAGAATTTGCATGAAAGAATAGTTATTAAATGTAACTACATGTAACTGATTAATAGTTCTTGAAACTATTCAACAGATATTACCAAAAGAAAAAACATGAAACATTTTAGGGTGGTTATCCAGCATAATAAAAATAAGAATAGCATTATCAAATTTCCTGTGAACATCTGAATCCATCGCAACATCGAATTACATATATATTTTCCTGTTTAAAGACTAGCAAGAGTGTGTTCCTAGTAGCACTAACGAAATAGCGAATGAGCTTTTTGTTTCTTAATAGACAGTGACAATATCAAACCCACTTGGCAAAGGAGGTCTCATGAAAGCACCAACACCAAGCAAGAAGGACGAACAACCAGTTGGAGAATCAAATACGACTTACAACAAATAAATACAACTCATAAACACCACATAGAGTGTTTGAAAAAGGAAACTACAGCTAAACAAAGGAGGGTTAGAGCACCCTTCAATACAATCACAACAAAGATACTACATGAATTTACAGGTACAATATAAAAATGAATACATCTTTTTCTTTCATTTTCAAGCATATTCAAGTTCATAAATAGAATGTTCAAGTTCTACAGCACGAAGAAAAAAGAAAAAACACATTGTATGTCATCAGAGGAGTTGGGTTCCAAAACCCAACATAAAAACCCTACATACAAACTATAAATTCTAAATAACAATTGAACTATGACTTGAAAACCCTGACCAACAAGTTTGGAACCGTGACCTCATACCAGTCTAACCACTTGAGAACAACGAGGGTTTCTAAGCCTATGCTTACCTAGGAGTAGTGTTGAGCCGGAGGAAGGAATCGATAGGTTACCAACCAGTAAGGGAACCTTGCTCACAAAGGATCAAGACCCTTAGCACGATAAGAAAAACCAATTGCAAAACTAATGTAGAGAATGGGGACTTACCGTTTGTAGACGATGAGTTGAGGTCGAATGCCAGGTCACTTGGTGGCTGCGACCTGAAATCACCGAACCAAATAACAAATTACACTGCTAAAAAAACATTGTGAGCAAAGGAAACAATACAGGGGCAAATGTACTTAGGAGAAATCAACCGTACATAGCACCCACAAAACCTTCAGGGCCAAGGAACCCATTTGCAGAAGACAGAGAGTCGAGCTTCGAAACCCTCGAGCTAACCAATGGATAGAAGAGAATAGATAGCGCCATTATATCAATAAAACCCAGCTAGTAGAACAGAGCCATGACCGAATAGTGTAAACAGAGTCTAGTTAATAGAGTCAAGTTAAGGACGGAAGCACAAACAGAAAGGTCACAAAACCACTTGCAGAGACCCAAGTGAACCAGAGCACCGTGTGAACAAGCCAAAAAATAATGGAGTAAACTGAGCCATTAATGTCCATAGTACAATACAAGGTGAGAGGAAGGAATTTGAGGTAGAGGCAGGTGTATGCCTCACAACCAACGCATACCAATCAAACAAAAAAAAAATCAAGATAATATCTAGCTGCCCTCAAATCACACATTTAATAATTTGATTGCTCATCATTCATATAATTTCATTAATCAATATTCATGTCCAGACTACAGTACAGGGCTGGTTTGATCAATTATGCAAGTTGGAAAATTTTGTCCCCACAATAAACTACATCCCAAATCTACTTTGTTACCACATTTAGAATTTGGAAATGACTTTAATATATATTAAAAAGTTTAAAATTCATACTCAAATACAACTAATAATTGATAAGATAAACACAAAAAATAAAAATGATAAAGACTTTAAATATTACTCCAAAACAATAATTATAACTGTAAATATTGATAGTAAAATTTTTATAATTGTATGAAATATCGCCGGTTTCAAGGAAAAGGTCCAAACGAAACACATGCAAAAAAATAAGGAAAAGTACAGGGCCTTCCTAAATTTCCTGAAACAGTGAAACTAATCTTTCTTTTTGGATTGTGACAGGTGAATGTAAGGGATGACACACTCTAATGGCCAGTTGCAAATTCCTTGGTGTGATACGTTTAACCTTGAGATCTTTACTGGCATTTCCTGCCAGTTCTAAAACATGTGCAGTAACATTCTCCAGAACGCCTGCAACATATACGCCTATGGTAGCTCCTACCCTTACATTTGAAGATACTCGAGACTTTAACACACCATGGATCAACTGCAATAAGAAAAACATTTCAGTCCACGTATTATAGGAGCCCTTTGTCAAAGTATTTGAATTGTTTCAAAGCTTAAGAAAGATATTTCTCTCAAGGAAAAATGCTAGCTAGAATTACTTCATCACAATCAAGATTTTGACATGAAAATTTATAGAAAATAGATAGATAAAAACCAAGTCTAGAGAGTTCAACCTATTATAGGAATTGTGTGTAGTTCTTGTTCACAGAAGTATTTGAGATGTTTCATCTTGAAAACAAATCTCTGGAATTAATTCAGTTGAATCATGAAAATCGATAAATGCAAATGCAAGTAAAAGAACTGAAAAACCTACTCCGCATAGTAACCGAGGCATGTTTTTGGATTGCAACGCATGAGATTGTTCTTTCTTAGTGAATTACTACCATATGGGTTGAGATTTTCATGATTTTATTTTGAAATTTTAAATTTTAAATTACTTTTTACTTATTTATAATAATTTAATTTAGAATTATAATTTAGTTATTTTTTAATAATTTTTAATTTGGTATCATAAAATAAAATAAATGTAATGATGTTTATTTTCTTTGGGCATATTTCTAATGTATATGATTATGCTAGTTGTTAGACATTTATCTAATGAAATATTTAATAAGTTGTTAGATATTTATAGGCTTTCAAGACACTTATCTAATACAATATTGAATAGTGGCAAGGTAAGCTAAGGGCTATGTGTTTCTAATTGATTTTGTTTGTCATGAGTTTAAAATGGAAGGATATCAAAGCAAGAATCAACAAAGTAGAAAGAGTAAAACAAAAAAAGAGAGGAAATATGTGCTCATAATGGATGTGGAGAGCATATCCCTGATTGGCTAGGGAGAATCCCAGCCACACAATTAGTGTTTCAAAAGTTGAATCTCAAGTTTTGAAAACACACATCCATAAAGTAGAAAGAGTATAAGATATAAAAGGGGAAAGATGTGCTCATAATGGATGTGCAGAGCATATCCCAGCTTGGCTGAGGAGAATCCCAACCACACAATTAGTGTTTCAAAACTTGAGTCTCAAGTTTTGGCAACTCACATTCATAAAGAAATTGAGTAGGAGACTTCATGGTTACAAATCCATCTATAAAAGAATGTTGATGTCAGAAAAATCACAACTAAGACGAAGATCACTCAATTAATTTCTCTATATCTACTATTGTCTATAATATTTTGGATGGCAAGCTCACCTATTGCAGAGGTCAAGCTGTTGCGTTCCAGGTGCAAAAAAGATTTCTCCCTTGGCATTATTAGTTTTGGTAAAAGTAATGACTAGAGCTAAAAAAATTAACTATTATGGTTATGTTTTAGTTGAAGCAACTAAGGTTTCCTAAAAAGAGGAATTTTGATATTACAAAAATTTTAAAATTAGTCTCTACAAGCAATATAAACAAATGTTTGTAATACAAGCAAATAAAGATGATTTCTTCTCCCAAGATATCATCCTTACAAGAATTGTGTGGAGATCTTGTTCACATAAGTATTTGAATTATTACATAGCTTCATTGGAGATGTTTCATCCTAAAAACAGATTTCCGGAATTACTTCAGTTGAATCATGAAAATCCATAAATACAAATGCAAGTATAAGCACTGAAAAACCTGCTCCACTTAGTAACCGAGGCATGCATGTGAAGTCCTTGGGCCAACTTGAAGCTGAAATAATTGGGATATCTCATTGTGAAAGTTTGAATATACCAACTGAGGATGAATTATCACAAAGACTGAACCTTTGTACAATTACTGACAAAATTATCAGGAGACCAAATTAATTCTTTAAGGTTCACCTATTTGAATTGAGATATGCAACCTGGGAAGGATTGTGACTATTGTAGTGGCTGAGGCGGTCGCATCGGTTGGGAAGAATCAGTGGCAGAAAAATCGGGTCAATTGTACAAGAAATGGTCACATGGTCGAGCATGATGGAAGTTTTCTGAGTTCATCGGTGCCATATGATTGTTACCAAGTCTGTAGCCAATTTTGGATTGATTGATTGAACCAAGATGTGTTGACATAGATCCTATTCTAGTGTATATTTCAAGGTAAATAAGTGCGTGAAGTATTATGAAACTAGAGCAGACTAAGTGTGATTGTCACATGATTTGATATTGTTGTTGCTTTCTCATGAATCCATGATTGCCACACTACCAAAATTGTCACACTGAAGTTTGATGACCAATTTTCCATCTTGATAGGTGCTGAGATCATTCTGGAAAGGCCCTATCTAGCCCCACTAGTCGAGTCGATTTTCATGAGGTTTGAGTTTGACATTGGTTGAAAGTCTGTATCATACTCTTATCGAGTTCTTTAGGCATATTGAAGCACTCTAGCTGGCCGAGTTCATAATTTTTCAGTTGCTTCGTTGAAAGTCAAGTTGTCAAGACAAGATATGTAGAGCAAAGTGGCATGGCTGAAACACTGAAAGGGCTTGATAGAAACACTCAAGACTCTATCAAAGAGTGAGATCATTATATTCACAAATACATAGATTAATCCCACTTGGGATTTATTTTTCACTAACACTCCGCTACTGCCGCACACTAATATTGATGACTCGTCGAACTATCGTCGTCATACAAACATGTGTGATTAATGTTCTAATAGATGTATACGTGTGCCAGGGATCCAATATCTAGTTACTGGGCATCCTTAGTAGACAGCAGCAGTGGAGGACCAGTCTCCTTTGTAGTAGAGATCCTCATAGGGGTCATTGTGGGTGGAGAAGCCCCACGAACAAAGTGTACTTAGAAGTGGGTCTGCATCTCAGTCAACTAAGTGGTGAAGTTAGTTTTAGTACCATTGGACACTGAACAATTTGTTTAGGTATGCAAAACTATAGTTAAAAGGTGTTTCTATCTCATATATATATATATATATAGAAAAGGGGTCATAAGCGTTTATATATATATATATTATAATTATTTGGAAGTATAAGGGGATTTGAGATGAGGTAGGGTTTGATATTATTATTTTATATCTATATTATCTATATATATATATATATATATATATATATATATATATATATATATATATATATATATATATATATATATATATATATATATATATATATATATATATATATATATATATATATAGATATATAAGAAAAGAAAAGAGGAGAAGGGAAGGGGTTTTAATTCTTTTGGAATATACCATAGATAATGTTTAGCTACTTTAATGAGGTGCCTTGAAGAGATCCAAGAAAACACCCAAAAACATATTGATGAATTAAATAAAATGTATCGTCATTTACTCACCAATACTTTTTTAGATGACCATAATGGTAGAAATATAAGACCTTTCACGCTTCAGAAGCAAAGGAGGTATATGAAAGAGGGGCTAAGCTATTCACACTTGGATATGAATTGCAGGGAAAAAATTCAATCATAGACCTTCATAAGTTGGAGGAATTAGAGATGTGTTTCTCCAAGGCTGGTTGACCAAAATGGAAGAAATCCAGTTGGGTGCTCAAGCCATTCATGCCTATGTTGATACAACATGAACTCTTAGAGCATCTTGTAAAGAGGTTAGTCTCACAATTTCCACTCGTCTTAGCGAGGTCATATCTCTAACATCGCCTCTACTTCCTTACAATAATGATCTCATGATGGAGATATTGCAGTTGATAGTGCAAATCCTTCAAGCGTTGAACAACAAGGTGCTTGCTACCTTTGAGAAGTGGTGCAAAATATTAGAACCCATGGCAAAGTTTAGATTTTGCACATTCATGCTAAGTTTGAAATGTGACGACTTAATCCTATATAGATTTCAAAAGATTTACGCGAGAGTTACATGAGCTCATCGAGACCGTGTCAAAACAAGCATGCAAAATATTGTGTCCTTGTTCTTAGAGGGACATGCTCACATCTGCAAGATACTAAGATCCAAACTATTGACCATTTGGAGGAAGGAACTAATTGTATCACGAGCTGCCTATGATATAGTGAAGAAGTAGGTCATGCAAAACATAATTGTTTTTAAACAAACCTCCCAAACTATAGAGTGGGTTTTAGCATTATATAGTGTAATAGTCTACTTTCTTACTTAATATACTTGACCTATTTGATTTTCTTTCTATAGCAGTGGTGTTTAGACTACTATCACCTATTTTAATCTAGTTATACTAATCTTCTAGTCTCTCTCTCTCTGTTTTTCTTTTCTTTAGGCCTTCCTCAATCAAGTTTACATACCATGATAATACACTTCTCTATCCTTAAGCATAGAATTAGTAATTTTCAATATTAGTTGTAACCCTCTTCATAGGGGTACCTCATCCAAGTCTTCCCTCCCTCCTCAAAAGGTCTAGCAAGTGTTTCTATCCTTCCTATTCTCCTTAACCCTAAATTTTCTGTGACATAAACTATTTTTTTTTAAATTGTTTAGCTCTTAGTTGGCCCTTAGGTCTCATATTTGAAATTGTAACTATGATACCACTTGTCACATCTCCGGTGAATATTTTTTTTGGTCAAGTGTCCACATATACATTAATCATCACTTTATCAGTAAATCACAACCACAAGCACCAAGCTGTATAGTAAATATATTAACAATCAATCAAGTTAACTCATACACACACACACACATATATATATATATATATATATATATATATATCTTGTCATGCTTCTCTTCATAATTTTTGTTCTTTCCTACATCCCTTTTGGCTCTTTTTTGGTTGTTGTTTCAATTTTCCTCCTCCAAAGTTGTAGCAACTCAACAAAGTAAGCCTATGCTCACTTAGATAGGAGGAATCATTGGTCCTGGCATCCCCCCTCAATGAGGGTTAGAGGTAAAATATATTGCTCAAAGGAAGGTAAAATGCATGGCTCATCTCCTCTATACTCTTATTACATTAGTTTGTTTGTTTTTTTTTTTTTAACTCTTTATGAAAACAATAACTTTCTTTCTTATTTCTCGAGAAGGGTGAAATTTGCCTCTAGTAATTGCTCATCCCTCATGGGTATGATGTCCTTTGGTGCCAGAAGTCAGATATCAAGTTCTATGGAATATTTTAACTATCTTTATTCAAGGTATTCCTATTTAAGTTATTAACTTTTATTTTTATTCTCTAACCATTGGAAATTTATTTTGTTTTTGCACCTTACACGAAGGGAGTAGAGAGCACTCTGACTAGTAAGACTCATCTTCATTTCCCTTAATTTATTGGTGACCCAAAATAGGTTCTCATGCTATTTTTTCCCCTGGAAAAAATCGTAATATTTCATTATGATTGAAAAATTACATGTTGTAGATGCCTTCTGGCATATGCTGTAAAAACACATTCAAAAATGTTGTGCAAAAAAGATGCAAAGATCCTTCATCACCACGCAGGGTGTACGGATTCAGGAAACTAGTCATGTAAAGCAAAAATATAAATTAATGTACAGGTGGGAAAAAAGTCAGACTTTTCTTCCTTTTTTCTTCTCAACCTTTCTCCAAACCCCCTGTGACTCTGTTGGAGTTATAAGTGCTAACGATGTTTCAGCCACAGGTTGTGGATTGTCTTTATCGTAGTCTTATGTGTCTGATATGCGTTGGCATTTGTTTCTGCCCATATCCATAGTTTCTGATATACTTTCCAGTGTTGTGTCTATTTGTTCTTGTGGGTTTGTTTTTTCTGCTATTGGTTCTTTGTTCATCTGGCTGGTTTCAGTGGGGTTGGTAAATTACATTTCTTCTTCCTCCTCGTCATCCGGGGCGGGGGTGCAAAAAATTGCCATCCCTTAGCTTGCTTTTCTATTTTCTTCTTTCTGCGATTACCTTTTTTGTTTGCTCGACATGAGCTTTGTAGATGTCCTGTTTGTCGGCAAATTCGTCATCTGAATGTCGTATTTTCATAATCTAGGACCTGTGTCCAGCTCCTCTGTCTATGATTTAGCTGAATTTGATCCGGCAGGCCTTTGCTGAGGTCTACTTCCACACATATTCGTGCAAAAGTATATATTCTTTCCTCTATTCGTTGGGTGTCCATTTTGATGTAGCGTCCAATAGTGTTTACGATTCCAGCTAGTACTTGATTATTCTAGAGATGTATTGGGAGATTGTGAAGCCGCACCCAAACTGGCATTTTGGAGATGACCATAGTATTTGCATCAAAATCTGGGAACCATGGTGTGATGAAGAGTCCAGTGGATCCCCATAACCAAGGTCCTTCCTATATTACTATGTCTCTGTCTATTGCTGATTGAAATTTCACTATGAAAAAACCCTTGGAGCAGAGATGTATTTCGCATTGTGTGGTCCAGTTCGTGAAGATCCAATAAAATAGATGAGCTGGTTTGGGAAAAAAAAAGTTAAATCTACAAATTATTGCTTGCCTTTCATATATTGTGCAATGCTCATCTAATTTTGGTGTTTCTATATTGTATTCCGGCGTATGATCTAGTTGTTCCACAATGTATGGTCTCGCGTCCATACCTGTTTGTTTCAGTGCTGCTCCTTCTGTGTTTTTCCCTTGTAGGGCATTTTTGAAGGAAATGATGCCTCGTTTTTTCCTTATTGAACTAGTACCACTTCCTTCAGCACTGTGAGGAATCCTGTTATTGTCAATTGCTCCCCCTCTTATCCTTAGATTGAGGATGATTGTTGACATTGATGTAATTTTGTATTCCCACAGGTATTTTGTGTCTTGTAGCACTCTGCCCCCATGTATCAGGGTTTGAGTTCTGATGGGGAATCCCAGCCATTGCATTATGATTTTCTGCACTTGCTCTACTGAATCTGTCTCTTTTACCCAAATTATTTTCAATTTACCTTCGAGGGTTTTCACAAAGACTTGAAAGCTGTATGGTCTTACTAGGGTTTCAGATTTTGTTTTCTGTAGATCTAACCCGTGCTTTTGCTCTGCATCTTTTGCTTACTTCGAAATGTCTTTCCCGTGAGTGTGCTTCCAGATCTAACCAGAATAGGGGCAGATATGCTCTACAGAGGTCTAGATTGGAGATCCGAAGACCCGATCTGTGCACAATGTTGTTGATCGATGAATATGATGCCCAATCTGGGCTCAAAGGCGATTGTTCGGACATATGGAAAAGAAGATCTGCATAATAGTTCCATTCAGAGTTTTGACCTAAAAAGAGCTTAATATTTTCTTCATACCTTTTGCTTTGTCGACGGTCTACCATCCTGAGAGCTCCATTGTTACTCGAGGTAGCACCCTCCAATGCAGTTGCTGCCACAGAGCAGACTTTCAAAGGCTCGATCCTTCTGCATTTCAGAGGCATAGCCATCCTTGTTGGGCCTATCGGGGGTTTATCAGCAGTACTCGCCTCATTTTGCATCAGGTTTGTCTGGATTCGCACCTCCGCACATCTTTTAAACTCTGACTGCAGCAAATGACGTGATACCCTTTCTCTCAGTCGTGTAAAGTTGATCAGTACCCATCGAGTGGATTCAGACTTCTCACTTGTGGAATCTTCAGATGTTTGACAGGCGCGGGTAGATCTGGGAGCCATTTCCTTCGTAGGTTCGAACTCGGGTCACCGCAGCAGATCTCCTCCTCAACAATCGTTACTTACTCAGGTTCTCATGCTATTATCCCATAATATGGGCTAATTTCCCTTTACATGTTTCCAATGACATATTAGCCCAAGGAGTGCTGAGTTGCTCAAACAATGTGTATATTGTTTAAGTGTTCGATAAGGACACTTATCAAACAACTAGGGTTGTTACTAGTAATGAGCTAAATGTTTCTCTTAAAAATGTATGGCTGAGAGGCCACAACTTTACTAATATTTTTTAATTAACCTCATGACAACACCTTCAATGTTTTCTCCTTCATTTTGTTTTAGAGTTACTTTTTAGAACAAACAGAAGATAACAATGGCCCTTTTGGATATGATCCTTGTAAGATTTTTTAAAATTCATAAAGCATTTTTCTTTGTTATTTCAAATGTGAGCTTATGGCCAAGATTTATAATTTGGTGTTGATTTCTTTTTCTTATTTATTTTTCAACCATAGTGGTGGGGTTTTCTTCTTAGCTAAAGGTAAAATCAACTTTGTAATTGCAACCTAAGCTTTACAGCTTATTACAAATTTATTATATTCATTTTGTATGGTCATTTTGGTTCCCTATGTCCTTCCTTGCTTACAGTAAGTAGGGCCATAGTTTCTTTCATGTTTTACCATATAATTAATGTATAGAGGCATTGTTTCCACTGCATGCAATTTAAGTTTCCACCGAAATTTAGTTAATACATATTTAAAGAGTTATATGTAGTTATAACATAAAGGAAAGGATTATTTTCCCTATAGAGAACTCTTTGTTTTACTAGGGTTATGCTAAAAAGTGACACATGTCGTACAATGAGGTACTTGCCCTTCCTTTTTTATTAATTATTTACTACGTGATAAAATCCTTAAATTTTTTTTCTAATAAAATAAATACTAAATACAAGGGAGCAATTCTCACGCATACATTTATAATTTACAGAGACTATACAATGCCCTTTTAGTTTAATCACCTATCCTCTGTACTCTTTCTCCCCTACACTTTCTCATTGTTTTCTCTTCCTGCAACAACAATTTCAAGATACATAATACAAGCATGGAGGCATTTATTCACTAACAAGCCATACACACTCACCATAGTTTTCTAACTAGATACACACATTAGCTTTCCCCTTTTTTAATTATTTCTCTTAGTGACAAAGACCTTCTAGGCCTCATGACTTCCGCCAACCATCTTCCCTTGGTAGCAGTGTTTTCATGAAATAAATATGTTTTCAATCTTCCAATCCTAACATTCAAGATATTTTTCACCAGTATCTATCTCCAGGTAGGGTATTGGTGGTTGTTATCTTTCTCTTCTACAGAAGCCCAAGTCAAGAGTCAGAATGATGACATACATCTCCATCCAGCATTAATCTCCTGAACTCCTTTAGCAAATCTTTGCACAACCATTTCCTCTATTGTTCCCACTTTCTCTTCATACATTCTCTTCTTCTTTGAGCTTGTCACCCACCCCCCAAAGAGAAGAAAGGTCTCGTGGAAGTGAGGAGTTCTCCATTTTTTCTTTCTTTTTTTTAGGGCATAGCTAGTTCATTGATTATTTTCTGACTAAAAAGGGAAGGCTTAACTCCCCTAAGGGTCTTTGTCACATTTTCCCAACAAATATATATATATATATATATATATATATATATATATATTCCACTTATTTTGCTAACATAAAATATTCACACACATATTACTGGTATAATAATTTCCTATAACATTAACACACATCTATATTACAATATTCCAAATTTGTCAATAAAAAATATGTATATATTTTCTATCATTTAATTTGTTCATATCTCTTAAAAATTCTAGTCCTAAATCATAAAGTACTTCAGTCTTTTACCAAATATATTACAAAAAGAAATTAACCAAACATAACACAAAACAATTACATTATATTACTTAAAACATGAAACCTATATTACTTTAAAAAAACACCTTTTAACAATTCAACATCCTTGAAATTTACTATTTCATAAAATAATATGTAACATTTTGTTATTTCCAATAAAAAATTACTTTAAAAAATATAAACATTTAAAATAAAACTTGAAAACAAAACGATAATGACCTAAAAATTAATTAAAACAAAGATCTAAAAATTTAAAATAGAATTTATACCCAAAATGATAATAATTTGTATCACATATTATTTTAAATCCATGGTTGACTAAACATAATTGTATGATAATATATGAAGTACAGTGGCAACATCCTTATACATCCAAACTAGGACAGCCGCACATAAACAGATCATATGCAGATTATGCAAGTTGGAAAATTTTGTCTCTACAGTAAAGGACATCAGAAATCTACTTTGTTACCATATTTAAAATTTGGAAATTACTACAATATCATATTAAAAAGTTTAAAATTCATACTCAAATACGACTAATAATTGATAAGATCCAAACCAAATCCATGCAGTAAAATAAGGAAAAACATACGGCATTCCTAAATTTCATGAAACAAAGAAACAGAAAAACTAATCTTTCTTTGTGGATTTGCCAGAAAGTGACGGGTGAATGTAAGGGATGACACCTCCACCAGAGATAACACCTTTGAACAAAGTATCAAGTTCTTCATCTGCTCTAATGGCCAGCTGCAAATGCCTTGGAGTAATACGTTTAACCTTGAGATCTTTACTGGCATTTCCTGCCAGTTCTAAAATCTCTGCACAAACATACTCCAGAACGCCTGCAGCATATACTGCTGCGGTAGCTCCTACCCTTACATTTGAAGATACTCGAGACTTCAAGAAACGGTGGATCCGTCCCACTGGAAACTGCAATAAGCAAAACATTTCAGTCCACATATTACAGGAGCCCTTTGTCAGAGTATTTGAATTGTTACAAAGGTTGAAAAATGATATTTCTCTCAGGAAAAAGCATGCTAAAATTACTTCTTTAGAATCAAGATTTTGACATGAAAATTTATAGAAAATAAACATATAGAAACCAAGTCTAGAGAGTTGAACATATTACAGGAATTGTGTGGAGTTCTTATTCACAACAGTATTTCAATTATTACAGAGCTTCATCGGAGATGTTTCATCCTAAAAATAAATGTCTAGAATTACTTCAGTTGAATCATGAAAATCGATAAATACAAATGCAAGTAAAAGAACTGAAAAACCTGCTCCACATACTAACCGAGGCATGTATTCGGATTGCCACGCATGACATTGCTCTTGATTAGTGAATTACTATTGTAGGGGTTGAGATTTTGATGCTTTTATTTTTAAATATTAAAATTTAAATTATTTTTTACTTATTTATAATAATGTGATTTAGAATTATAATTTAGTACTGTTTAATAATTTTGAATTTTTAATATAAATAGTATAAAATGTATAATAAAATAAAATAAATTTACTGATGTTTATTTTTTTTGGGTATATTTTCAATGTATATGATTATGCTGGTTGTCACATATTAGACACTTATCTAATATAATATTTAATAAGTTGTTAAATATTTATAGTTTTTCAAGACACTTATCTAAGACAACATTTAATAGTGACAAGGTGAGCCAAGAGCTATGTGTTTCTTCTTCCTCTTTTCTCTTTTTGACAACACACATCCATAAAGAAATTGAGTAGGAGACTTCATATTTACAAAGCTATTCACAACTAATAGGGAGATCGCTCAATTAATTTTTCTATATCTGCTATTGTCTACAATGTTTGGGATGGTACTTTTTCATCATTGATGCACCGCCACTTGGTTCACGTATTTGTAGAGGTCAGGCTATTAGGTTCTAGGTGCAAAAGAAATTCTCCCTTGGAATTATTAGTTTTGCTAAAAGTAATGACTAAAGCTAAAAAAATGGACTATTATGGTTATGTTTTAGATGAAGTAACTAGGGTTTCCAAAAAAGAGAAATTTTGATATTGCAAAAATTTAAAAACTAGTCTCTACAAGTAATATAAACAAATATTTGTAATACAAGCAAATAAGGATGATTTCTTCTCTAAAGAACTGTATATGAGTTGTAATGTATGAGAAATGAGATGTAATGTATGTGAGTGAACACCTTCATGTATGAAGGAGACTTTTCAGAATTTATGGAGAATGGATTCTCAGAGCTATCAACCAACCTAATTTCCATAAAATTAGACTTGTAAAAATAAGAAAAAAGAAAAACAAGACCCATGTTTGAATCTAGAGTTTTGTAAATGACTCTTTGGGAACCAAGATTTTCTTTATATGAAAACTTGCATATGTTAGTCAACCATAAGAATCCAGGGGCAACATTGGTTTATCTAATGTTGAATTTCTGATGTGATACCATTTGGTGGGAATCACGATTTTAGTTAGACCAAAAGAAGCAGGTGTTAGCCAAGGATGGGGAGGATTGGTTTATCCAATGTGCAACAAACTCAAGTTTAAATTTGATAATATTGAAAGATTCATTGAAAAGCAAACCTATAATACTATGGGGCTAGAATATCAAGGAAATGACAAAGTGAATATTGGGAAACTTGAGGCCATCCAGAGAGAGTTTAAAACATTGATGACAGAGACAAGGAATTTTGACTAGTTCATGAACACAGTGACGATAGTTGTGAATCTCATAGATGGAAAATTAACTTAATAAATTGTGGAAACATTTTTCAAAACCCTACAAAAGAACAATCATATGTTTTTCATCTCCATTGTGGAGTGAAAAGATATATAAAAACTAACAACATAGTAGCTAATGGGATGTCTTTGTCTCATGAATCTACAATCGACATGGAGGAGTCACTATAACATGCTCTAGAAACTTAGGAACCCATTGGTAGAGGAAAATGTAGAGGGTGAAGAGATACAGGTAATCATTAATTAGATGAAATAATGACAGATCCAATGGGGAGATGTAGAAGATTCATATACGTATCGAGGATACAATATTACTACTACAAAAAAATATAGTCACTATCAAACTTAATGGGAAAAGAAAAAGTGAGACCTAATCAAGGAAAACTAAAATGTCTCCAATATTGAAGATGATACACTTGATCCAATTTTCATCTCATTTGAAATCATTGAAGAACATTACATTAAGGATATTCGATTTCAAGATAGTGATACAATAATCATGTGACAAATAATAGGAATCAAATTTATTTTTTTTCTGAATACGACTATTTCTATTATCATACAAAACAGAGATACAAAATAGAGTACAATGGGCAAGGCTAAGAAATTTTTCCTGTCAGCCCTTGCCTTGCCCTGCTGTCAGTTCCAAAATTGAAAAGACTCAAAATTGGAATTTGTTGCTTGACCACTGCCGACACATTGACATAACATATATTAACTGAACAGACACCAGGGCCATGGACTGACCCGGACAAAGACAAACAAACACCTGGACCCTTACATTCGACACCTGAACAATTACAATTGACACCTGAACCATTACAATCGACACATTGACAGAGATATAGCCGCTGCTTGGCCGAGTTATACATCAAAATCCCAAGAAAAAAAGCAGAGATTACCGGGGCTAGTTCAATCATCATCAGTGGTCTGGGGTGCTTCTTCAATTCGGCACCCGAAACAGAGCGTGTCCTCGGAGTCTGAGAGTTGGATGACCGCGTCAGGGCTTCCCTCTTGGGCTGGCCTGCTCGGACCAGCAAGCGAGGGACCAGCAAGCGTAGAAGGGCCAGCGTCCGGGTCATAATTTGTTGTTGGGCGCGCAAGATCCGGTCCAAGTTCACTTCCAGGTGCTAACCAACCCGTTCCAGCCCCAACCGGAAGGCACGCAATAGGCGAATCTTCTCTGCTGGAGCGTTGCCCATCCGGCAAAGGCTCTGCCTCCACGTTCTGTGTAACACCAGGCTCAATCATTATAGAAACCACCAAAGTGGAATTAACTTGAGGGCAGGGGAGCCGATACCTAAGCATTGGGAGCTCCATCTGCCCGTCTTCAGAAATTGGGCTTCTGCCATCATGCCCACCCTCCTCCTCATTGCTGCCCTGGAATCTCTGAGGCAGCGACGTTACCTCGATGGAGGAAGAGGGCGAATTGTAATCATTCCGCTGCGAGAGGGCCCTGCCTCTGATTCCCCCTCGTCGGCTGCCCATCCGCGGCCTTTCCCTCGGCATCGTTGTTCTTCTCCCTCTCTGGAAACCAACACAAGCTCTCTGAGCTCCTACTGCTACAAGAACCAACACAAGCACCCTTAGCTCCGCCCTGTTGCAGGTGGTGCTCTTTCCAGGCCCAGAACGCACCTCAAATCTTGCCTCCCCTTTCCGTCTGAGCGGAGCAGGGTCTCTCTACATTGTTCGCTCATATCCTTCTGTCAATCCAGCCTTCTTTGCTTTAAACATTCCACAGCATCGAACTCCATCCTCCTCCCTCGAGCCGAGTAGACGAGCATTAATGCCTTCGTCCGTCTGCGTTCACGCGGATTAATACCACCCTGCGCATGGTACCACCTACCGTCGTAGGCATGCCACTTGCCCACGTGATGGCGCATGCCATTACCACGTCTCCGATGCACCCGCATCCGGGAATATGAATCAAATTTTAATATTGATAGTTTTTTTCAATATAATATTACTTTAGTAGATGATCATCATGTTAAGGCCATAGGCAATGGTGTTTTTTTGTGTTAAGGGAAATGAGAAGAAATATGTTCTTAATGTGTTTTGCATTCCAAATATAATATATAATATCTTTTAAGTATTGGATATTCATGTTAGCATGGTCATGATGTTGGATTAAAAGACTCAACACGCATAATCTTAGATAAGTCACTTAGTAGAAGACTTGCTACAAAGGTCCAAATCAGCCATAATATAATTTTAACATTCAATATGAGAAGTCGTAAATGTGTCAAAGAGCATGCATGAAATTTTTGAAGCATATACTAGAAGGGATTGTGGCATATCAACTATGGTTACCTAACTTTTAGGAGGCTTAATCTCTACTAGAAAAAATTTAATGGTTAAAGGAATACCCATATTCAATGAGAAAACAAACATTTGTTAATGTTCCATTCTTCAAAAGCCTCAATTAGACACTTTTCTAGGAGCCTCCTACAGATGTGAGGAGAATCTATTACTTGTCCAGACACATATATGTGGAGCCATTGAAAATGAATTCAATTGGTTGTAGTTTTTATTCTTGAAAATTTATTTATGATTTTATGAGGAAAGTTTCAGTATCTTTCTTCAAGATAAAATGAGACACATTTACAAAAGGATTTAAGGTTGTAGTGGAAAATAAAACTGAAAAATATGTCAAATTTCTTTTACAAGATGGAAGGGAGAGGGTATGTATTGAAGGAGGTTGCACATTTTTATAAACAATAGGGAATTAGAAGACATGCACTACTAGATGTACTCCATAACAAAATGGAGTGGTTAAATGAATGTATTACACCATTATGAACATGGCAAGGAGCTTATTCAAAGCTACAATTTTTTGGAATGATTTTTTGCCAAAGGAATCTTATTCTTCATTCTAGATATTCAAAATACCTCTAAACAAACATATTGTGAAAGGTAATGTTCCTCATGAATGGTGGAGTGTAACAAATTCAAGTGATTCTCATTTCTAACTTTTTAACTATATTTCTCAAGTGCATGTCCTATAAGATCTAAGGAGATAATCTAATAATATGAGTTAAAAAGATGAACTTTCATTTGGTTCACTTAATAGTTCAAAGCCTACATACTATATAATTATGTCACGAAGAAATTTGTGGTGAGCAAACATTGAAAATTTTTGGAAGAAAATCTTGGAATGGTCAATAGAATGAATGAATATATGGTAAAAATCCATCTCTCCCAATAGATGGACATGTGAGAGGTTGACTGAAGCAAATCCCTTCACCAATATTTCCATTTTTACAGGTGCATATACTAAAATATAGGTCTTCTTGTAGCCAAGAATCAACAAATTCAATGAGAAATTAGAGAAATAAGCCTTCTTCATTTAGTGAGTTAGAATATTTAGTGAGCGAAAAAAAAATGATGCCAAAGGGAAATAGACTAGAAATGTGATGACATGGATCAACAATATCATTTTTTCTTATTATCCTAGTGTCCTACTTATTCTAAGAAGGAAGCAATCTAGGCTTTTAAAGGGAATTAGACATGGAATGCTATTGGTTTAGCAAAAACTTTGGATTCTCTTAGAAATATATTATCCATTATAATTTGAAATAAACGGTTATTTTACCATATGGATGTTAATTGAGCTTGAACGGAAATTTAGAAGAGGTGTATGTATATAAAAAATTGGGATTCTTAATAAAAGGAAAATACTACAAAATGCACAAGTTGAATCAATTCCTGGATGGCATGAAGTAAGTTACAAGAGAATCTTATGTTTGATTCCCTTATATTTACTCAAAGATGGATTTAGGAGGGGATTCCATGAGATTATTTTTTATACTAAATAAGATTAGGATATAACCATTACAATTTTTATTTATGCTAAGGACATGGTATAAAAATAAAATATGATATTAGATGAATTCAAATGTATTATGAAATGATATTTTTGGATAATAAACCTTGGTCTAATGTAGTTTTCGTAAGTGAACTCAATCAATATTCTCAAGGGATTTTCATAAGGCATTGGAAATTAACTTTGATTGACTAGCTTTTCGTGGAGACAACAATACTTAATTTAGCTTCTTGTTACATTGAGGAGAGACCCAAATTTCTGCCTTATTGTCAAAACTAGTATATATAGTTGACTTGGAGTTGTTCTTTCTCTCTATTTATCGATTTTTGTGACTGATATTTTCGGGAAAAATTTGGATGGGTTGGAATATGTTTCATGTACTTTTGATAAACAAAAAGTCTCTCATAAGGAAAGAATTTTGGTTTCACATAGGGCTTTTTTTTAGCCTAATATTTGTGTGTTTTGTCTATTGTTCATTGGCTATTGTGATCCCTTTTCTTATTGAAGAATTTAATTTTTTTTTTTCATGTATAGCTACTTGTTGATTGAAGAATAAAGAAAGAAGTGATTGCATCAAAAGAAGTATTTATCAATTGTGAAAATCTATTCTAGTCCTAGCTACACTAAAATTTTAACACATGAACCTGAGAACCACCCTACTTGGGAGATCCTAAAGGGAGTGGAATCCTAACTATGTGGGGGTTTTAAACAAAAGGTAGTGGAATCCTACCTATGTGGGGGTTTTAAAGAAGTTACCGTTTTTTATGTCTAGTTTTTGTTGTTTTTGGTACAATGGTTTTTCCTCTAGTGGTTTTGTGGTCCATAGTTTTTAACCCATGGTTTTGCTATTTTTATTAAGGAACTATGCGTGGATTCTTATAGAGCTTAAACGGTTTAACAATTTATAAATGGAACAAGACATATGTATCGTATTATAATATTGTAAAGATAGATATATTTGAAAAAAGATTTTTTATTTCCTAAATCATTTTGTTAATGTGTATATTTGTATCGTATCTTATCTCTTTTGTTTTACTAATAATTTAGTTGAATCAATTAACTGTATCAAGTTCAAACCTAAAAGAAACTCATTCTCTATAACTCATTCTCTATAAATCTTTGGAGGAAATCCTTGCATTCATCTCAATTCTGCTCTATTATGGGCTACGTTTGTTCCACTTCTTCAAACCAAAATAGTGATACTCTAGCTTGTAACCCAGAAGCATAAAAAATATGTACGTTTCTTTAACAAAAGTAGTTGGCCTCCACGATGGAAGACCGTTACCTCATAACACCATCGATCTAGTTCAAAAACCACCCGCAACTATAAACTATGAAGTGCGCAGCATCACTGACCCACATTCGATAGACTCGAGTTTTAAATGGGTATTCAATACCAATAACCACAGAACCTCCAAGATGACTACTCCAACTTGAATGTGTGTGGAACATTGTAATTAAGACAAGAAATAAATCTGCTGCTATAGCCAGTTATTTCCTGAAAGTATAGAGGGTTGTAGACCTAGATTTCTAAAAGAGATTAAAGAACCAATAACCAGAGTGCCCAGTCAGGTTCGAGGCTAAGTGCAGTTTCGTAATTGACAGTCACGCACACAATGTATCAAAACCAGCAATGAAGCCTAATAAGAGAAAGGAATTGCTAAACAATGAATTAGTAATTGAGTACACTATCACTACCCAATAAATCAATGATTTAAGGCAAACAACAACATCTAGGTCAGATATATGAATACCGAATTGATGAGGTTTCTTCCCCAACACAATCTTGTCCACATCGACGAGTCACTTTTCGCAGTTGTTATTCGCCGAAATCCCCAGGTTCGAGTTCAATAATTTCATTTATTCAATTCCATTTTATGTACTATGTAGCATATAACCTCAGCGCCATGGATCTCATCAAGAGCTAAAGGCATGAACCTTAACCTTGTCCTTGTGCATGGTCCTCGACTATAGCGACCCCAAGGCTCTGAAAACTCTCTACTTAAAAACTCGTCCTCAACTATAGCGACCCGAGAGACGCTTTGAAAACTCTCTACTTAAAAACTCCCCACTGCTCCCTTCAATTCGAAATCAATGTTGTCTGTCTAAAATGGAGAATTGACGTACCTTTTCACCCAATGGTTTTACCTTTTCTTACACAAAATCAAACATCAAGTGGACTAGCAAGGAACAACCGGATGTGGGGATGTGTCGTACGACCAAAGGAAAACATCAAAACCAGCGCAAACCAAAAGGATGCAGTCAAGGGGGTTTCTGGAGGTGGTCCAAAAAGATATTTCTAAGAATTTTTTCTTAATTCTAAACACAGCGAGAAGCCATTAATGTCCATAAGATTTTAACGGTTCTTTATGTGTGTGTCGAATTGATATTTTAACAACCATTAACCATAAGATCTATACCATCCGATAGATGTCATAAGAGGTGTCTGGAATAGCAAACGGTTTTCACAAAGGAACCTAGCGCACGCCGGTTTACACGGATCTCTCATTGAATAGTAAAGGTCACAGACATATATCATTTCACAACAATGAGCAACATAAACAATGAAAAAATCAAAAGGAAATTGCAGTATCAATATTGGAAAACATTAGAACCTGTAGGCCCGCACGAAATGAGCGAGAAACCGGATTTTTCCTCTCAGTTTTATCATTAGCGGCTGTGGTGGATTTTCCCTTCTGGGGGACCTTCGCACCTTTGACGGATTGATTGCCTTCGACTTTCGGTAGGCCCTCGGCACATTTGCCAGATTGATTCTCTCCCACAACCATTGTGTCTTCCTCGTATAAACGCTTGGAAAATCAAGTAGATCTAAAGACCTGCAAATGCCGTTTTTTTTCTCAAAACCCACTTTACATGGGTTACAGATATCCCCCACTCTTGGATAATGCAGAAAGAAAACAGCTTAATAGAGCAGTGCGAACGTGCAGAAAGACTTTGTATTTGAGCATGAAAAACAGTAAATAGAAGACATGAATAAGTACATTGAGTTTTCAGAGGTGGCGATGTGCACCTTTCTTACTCTTCGGTCCGCTCTTCTGAGCAATCAAGAATGGTATTGGGCTCTTCTTATCTCTCTATTTATAGAGATTAGGTAGGGAATTGAGTAGGGGTAAAAGTACTTTAAGGGTTAAGTGCAAGATTAAAATACTTAGTATTAAAATTAAGTGATATTTTAAAAAATATTAAAATATTTATTCTTAAAATTAAATAGTATTTTTTAAAACTAATTATTATAAAATGGGTAAAGTACTTTAAGGGTAAGTCCAAGTTTAAAATACTTGGTATTAAAATTAAATACTATTTTTAAAAAATAATTATTATAAAAGATGTGAAATAATTTTAGAGTTTTATCTATCTATATATATATATTTATTTATTTATTTATTTATTTATTTTAGGATTGAGTAAAAATTTAGGGGTAAAAGTATTTTAAGGGTAAATCTGAGTTTAAAATACTTTAGTATTAAAATTAAATAGCATTCTTAATAAATAATTATTATAAAATATGTTAAATGGTACCCTCAAGTTCAAGTAACAAGAGAATTAAATATTCTAAATTAAGAAAACAGTGTGTCAAAAAAAATTGTAAAATTAAAATATGAATATTGTAAAATATGTTTAAAAAACTAGTTAATTAATGGTAAGAAATAAATTTTATAAAATAAGTTAAAAAATTTCACGATGAATATATTATTATTATTATTAAAATCTAATTTTAAGGTCACGGCCAAGCCACACACCAATTGGTGTATGAAATCTTTTTGGGACAAGAGACCCACCTCCGTCGCCTCCACACCGTTATACTATAGACGAGAGAGAATATATAGTGTAAAATAAGTTGAAATGTTATGAAAAATATAAGTAAGAGGGGAGAAATATTATAAACCAATTCAAAATATTTAGAAAATTTAAGTGGATATATAAGTTACAATCTCCTAAATCATAAATTATCATGTACCCCTAAAAATCAGTGATTGGGTTAGGGTGTTATACCATTCCCTATACCCTATACCTGTATAGCGGTGATGTTACCACATTAGCATTAAAGAATATTATATTAAAAATTCCAACAAAAATGTAGGGAGGATTCCAATTCTTAGTTCTAGTTTTGGTGGGGCTTAGAGGTCTTGGTCTTAGTATCAACTATGAGTTTCTAACAGATGTGGCTTCCACGTATTGGATATATCTCGAGAGAGGGTTCTAGCTCCCCATCAACCATTTGTTTTGAAAAGTTCAAACAAAAATCAAATTTCATTAAAAATTAATTTAAAAAAATTAATTTTATATGTGAACATGATTATTTCAATAAAGCTTAATGATGTGGAGAAGATTTGCTCCATACTTAGTACAATATGATAAATCCAAAATTAGAAATTAAGTTTCATTAACCATAGGATTTAATTTCATATATATAAATTTTAAATATTATAAAATAAGTGAGACCATTAAAGTGAATATATACATTAGATTGTCTTAAATGATAATTTCTCTTTTACATATAATAATAAATAAATATTATTTTTTTCAAAAGCCACTCATAGAAATTAATCATTATTTTAGAGGTGCTCTATCACCCACTATATTGACATAGGGGAGATGTTGCCACATTGGCATTAAATAATAAAAATTCAAATGAAAATGTGGGGTTGGTTCTAAGTTACTATTTGCAATGGTCTTTAGACATCTCGATTTTAGGATGAATGAGCTATGAGTTTCTAAGATAAGTGGATTTCACGCTATTGCATATATATAAGTAGGTTGTTAGTTCCTCATCAAACATTTATTTTGAAAAAATCAAACAAAAATCAAACTACATAAATAGTAACAATAAAATTAAGTAGGTTTATTTGTGGACATGATTATTTTCATAAAACATAATCGTATGGAGAAGATTTCTTTGTATTTAGTACAACACCATAAATTCCAGAATATAAGTTTATTTTGGTTAACCATATGATCTAGACTTATATAGATATATTTTAAATATTATAAAACTAGTTAAAATATTTAGAGAATTTAAGTGAATATATGGATTACAATGTCTTAAATAATAATTTGTCATTCCTTCTAATTATTAAAACTTATTTGTCATCAAAAAAGTTGCACCTAATAAATAATAGTTGGGTTATACCACTTAGTATACATGGATATGTTGCAACATTAGCATTAAATAATATTATATTAAAAATTCAAACATAAATTTTGGGATGGTTTTGTTCTCTCTTAGTTCTTGTCTATGGTAATATTTAGATGTCTGGGTTTTAGGATGAACTATGGCTTGCTAATAGATGGGATTTCAGACTATTTCATATATCTCACTAAGTTGCTATCTCCCATGAGACATTTATTTTGAAAAATTCACACAAAAATAAAACTACATTAAAAATAATAATAAAAGAATTATGTAGGTTTATGTGTGGAGATAAATTTTTCAATAAAAATATGATTGTGTGGAAAAACTTTCTCCATATTTAATACAACAAGTTGAAATACTCAGAAAATTTATGTAACTTCCCATTCCTCAACAAATTGATTTTTGTTAACCATTACAACAAGTTGAAATACTCAGAAAATTTATGTAACTTCCCATTCCTTAACAAATTGATTTTTGTTAACCATATAATTTAAAGTTATATAGATAAATTTGAAATATTGTGAAACAATTAAATTTTTTTTTTAGAGAACTTTAGTAGGTTGTGATTCTAAAGTCGATACTACTAGAATACCTAAAGGATGGTTTTCAGTTTGCAGACGTGGTGAATTTCACTTTTCTTAGGGTCGAGGAGCAATCAAGTGTAATACCCCTGCATTGCTATCATACTAGCCAATGTAAGATGGATTTTTAGAAGAAAAGTTAGGACTCGCCGTAAAAATGGGGGTAAAAAATGTACTACAAAATAGATAAAAGAAATTTAAATGCTTGGAAAATGGGACACCTAGAGATGAGACTCTTGCCAAATGAAATCTCATTGGAGAATGGGAATGTATAATTCTTTCATGATAAGAATTCTAGGTCCAATTCTAGATAAGATAAGATGGATGGGAGATAGATATCAATTAAGCTCCTTAGTTGGAGAAAGATGTTAGTTCCCCATCAAACATTTATTTTGAAAAAATAAAACAAAAATCAAACTACATAAATAATAATAATAAAATTAGGTAGGTTTATTTGTGGACATGATTATTTCCATAAAACATAATCATATGGAAAAGATTTCTTTATATTTAGTACACCACCATAAATTCCAAAATATAAATTTATTTTCGTTAACCATGTGACCGAGAGTTATATAGATATATTTTAAATATTATAAAGCTAGTTAAAATATTTAGAGAATTTAAGTGAATACATAGATTACAATGTCATAAATAATAATTTGCCATTTATGTCTAATAATTAAAACTTGTTTTTCATCTAAAATGTTGCATCTAATAAATAATAGTTGTGTTATACCACTTAGTATACATGGAGATGTTGCAACGTTAGCATTAAATAATATTATATTAAAAATTCAAACATAAATTTTGGGAGGTTGTAAGCTCTCAGTTTTGCTCTCTTTATTTAGATGTTCAGGTCTTAGGATGAATGATGTGCTCCTAATAGATGGGATTTCAGGCTATTGCATATATCTCTCTAATTTCCTAGCTCCCATGAGACATTTATTTTTAAAAATTCATACAAAAATAAAACTAAATTAAAAATAATGATAATAAAATTATGTAGGTTTATGGGTGGAGATAAATTTTTCAATAAAAACCTAATTATGTGGAAAAACTTTCTCCATATTTAATACAACAAGATGAATCCCTAAATAGAAATTGATTTTTTTTAACCATTTAATTTAAAGTTATGTAGATAAATTTTAAATAGTATAAAGCAAGTTAAAATACTCAAAGAATTTAAGTAACTTCCCATTTCTCAAGAAATTGATTTTTGTTAACCATATAATTTAAAGTTATATAGATAAATTTGAAATATTCTGAAACAATTCAAATTTTTTAGAGAATTTAAGTAGGTGGTGATTCTAAAGCTGATACTACTAGAGTACCTAAAGATGGTTTTGTGTTTCAAGATGTGGTGATTTTTTCCTTTCTTATGGTCCACGCTTTGGAGCAATTAACTATAATGCCCCTCCGTTGCTGTCATACTAGCCAACGTTAGATGGATTTATAGAAGAAAAATTAGGACTACGTTAGATGGATTTATAGAAGAAAATTTAGGACTCGACATAAAAATGGGGGTAAATAATTTATTACAAAATAGAAAAAGGAATTTAAATGCTTGGAAAATGAGACAACTAGAGATGAGACTCTTGCCAAATTAAATCCCATTGGAGAATGGGAATGGATAATTCTTTCCTGATAAGAATTCTAAACCAAATTGTAAATAAGCTAAGATGGATGGGAGATAGATATAAATTAAGCTCCTTAGTTGGAGAAAGATGTTAAGTTTGGAAAGAAATATAAAAATCCTTGCAAGAGAGAAAGGCAAGTTTTTATGGTAAAAGCTTGGGCAAGTTGATAAAAGATCCTCAAACGTAGGACACCCTTAAATGAATTATTATCATGAAATAATGGAATTAAATATCCGCGGAGGAGATCAACAAGAGGTTGTTCATCAATGGGAAAGTACTCTAGTCTTGGGGGTGAACTTGAGAAATTCAGTTCTAGGTTAGGTGGTGGTGCTCGATTTTCCAAGTGACACTCTTTCAACTAATATGGTTTGATTGAATTGCATAGGATGTTTCTAGATTATTTGGCTCCTTATGCTTTATGTTATTGATTATGTAGTATACGCTATACTTCCATGTCATCTCCTTTCTTATAACATGATTAGATACTTATGTATGCGACAACTAACAAGCATAAATTTAGATGAAGTTAATGTTGACCCTGATTTAGGTGAATTTAGTAGAAATGGCCCTCATTTCGTTATTTTAATGCTCAAGGCACCAAGTGGAAAATAGAGGAGACCATTTCAGGACAACACAAGATCCCATTTGTCAAAACCTATGAATTGGAAGCAATGTTGTGGTTAAGAATGACCATGAACATGGCCATTGAGGTAGAGTGAATAACATCTCCACATAACAACATAATTCTAGGACATTATAGAACACGATTGTAGTGAAATGTAGGACAAAAGGGTTATGATGATGATTGGTGTAGCAGAATGCCTCACAATCCAATTCAACTATATAATGAAATAAAAACAGACCTAGTCAGCAAGGTACCAAGATAATGAAATTCATAGTAAGTGATATAATTCATGAGTCAAACACCTCAATTATTACACTACCATGAGCGCATTATTGATATTTAGCAGAAAAAAAAGCTAATCTACTAAGTTACAAAGAGAAAGACTTCATAATTGTTCCCATACATCCATAAGACCGTAGTTAAATCAAATATAATGATGGAGTAATCGAGACATATACATATAGTCATTGCACCATACAAGATTAGGATACAATCTCGGCTATGAATGAACCATTCTTCAACATGCTCACCAAGCTATCGTCGAAGGGGCCAAAGTCTTCCAAGTTCATATCTCTGTACGAAACGAAAATAGATTTAAACATGCTATGTGAATATTAGAACATGTTTCTTTGTCTGTTAGGTAAATCAAGAGGGTGGAGGCACTAGAATGGTATTTGATTGCGATGAGGAAAATTGACAAGGATTTCAAATGTTTGGTTCATATGGGAGAGAGAAAAAAGGAACAGGTTCTGATATCTAACAATGGTAGTGCATCAGCCAAAAAATATTCCTATGGTTCTTTTCTACGATCCACATGATGGATATGAACCGCTGACTTTACGTGACCATTTTTTTGATAATCAAGCATTGTAAAACATTACAACATCTCTAGTTGGCTCTTATCTTTGAATGAAGATTCTTGAAGCACCATGTGATGATGAAGTTCCACTGTTATTGGGACTATTTTAAGTGTGCTTGATAAGTGTTGGTGAAACGTGATGAACTCTTGCATTTCGCACAAGCTACAATTGTTGGACAAGTTGAATACAGAGTTATCAAGAATAGATGTCGAGATCTTCAATCTGAAATCACAATTAATGGAGAGTAAATTTTTGGACCCTCAAAGGGATTATCAAGGAAAGTGTGATGAAGTTTCACCTGCCACTATTCAGGATATAAAGAAATCACAGACAATTATTCAGATAAGCTCAAGATTTCAAGTCTTCATGGAAAGAGAGAAATGTATTATGCACCATGGAGACTGAAAGGATATGCATGTCGAAAAGGTGGATAATTCACACTTATTTTTGAATCCCTGGCCATTTCAATAACCAATATACGAAAGAAAATTGTAGATAATAGGTATAGAGAAAGGAAGAGGTAGTAAATTACCGTGTAGCGAAATATCAGGAAGTAGAACAGATATATAGGGAGTTGAAAGGAGAGACTCAAGAGCTTAAGAAGAAGCGACCAGAGCTTCAAGCATTACTTAAAAAAGTTGTGATGTAATTTTTAAGGGTGGGTGTCAAGATGTTGATCACCTAAGTTCAAACCCTATTACGCATAGTGTCGTGGACATTAAGAGGTTGTAGAGCTTGAGAATATTGTAACCTCCATTTATGATTCTTCTATAGGAGATGTATGTACATGCAAACTAACTATTTTATTTATTTAAATATACACACTAGATTATTAATGGCCCAATAAGGCATTTGAGTGTCTTAGAAAGAGAAAATGTAGATTCGTGAAAAGGAACCACAACAACGTAATTAGAACAAAAAATGTAGGAAATCATCTAGCATAACATGACTATGTGTGATGTACTTTTGAGTACCAATGAGTTCTTTTCTCAGTTAAGGGTAGGGTTAATGTTGTCATTAAATTTCAAATATAACATTTTAATCCATGGTAGATTAAATATCGTTGACAAGGGCCTGCTTTATGTTTGGATGGAGGTCATGTTTCATGTGTCATTGAGACTTATTATTATGAAAAATTCAATCTCAACACCCAATTTAATTGGTATTTTAAAATTTTATTATGGGTAACTACCATTATGTTGTCGTTTTCTCTCATCGTGTTGAATTTTTCTACAAATACAAGATATATGGCTCAGACTAGCTCAATAGAAGCACTTGAATTCCTTGAGATGAATTGCTTTAGTTAGGCACTGATTTTAGAAGATGAATAGGTCCATTATTCCTCTATTCTCCATTAGACATGTTTTGCTTAGTAATGATGGACCTGCCTTAATGAGGTTGTGAATAAAGGATTAAAAGGAACATTTGGTATTGACTTGTTGTTATGCTAATGATACTAACACTATTTGAAAGCATGTGGATAATGTGACTAATGTAGGGAGACTAGAAGAAGTAAATGTTCGGCAAGAATACAAATGCATTGGAAGAGCATGCACTTCTTCTTGTTAATTTAATTCAATGAAATTGAACATGAGGAATAATAGTTAAATGGAGGGCAACATTAAACCGTAGCTACTCAAATAGTAGTATTGTTCTACTAAAGTTACGTTATTAACTATTATAAATTAGAATTTAGTAGAAGGCATCTGATATCCCTCACAAAATTGGTTGAAAAAATGTTACACATAGTGCTTGAAGGTGACCTCCTAATAGAACACATTTGTATCCTACATTTGGGGAAGATCTAATTCAGGTGGCAATGTAGTGGGAACCTATAATTTCATAAACAGTTACCTCAAAAAAAGGAAATAAATTATAATATGCATAAATCACTAGATAATACATTGAGGATGATGTGAATTTGAGGAGGGCGGGAGAATGTAGTACACCTTTGTTTCTATCATACTAGGAAAATTTAGATGGAGTTATAGTGTTATGAAACCAGCTCACAAAAAGATAGAAAGGAGAGATAAACGCCTTAGAATTCAGCCTCTTCGTGGGGGCAACCTCCTTTACTACACAAATGAACAATTCTTGAATGATACAAATGAAAATACCTGCTTTCTATATATAGGAGTCTAAGGGGTCATAATGTAATCAAAGCTGACATAACAATAATAATCTAAGCGCGCAATAATAGCAATAGTGGGCTTCTATTGGGCACAATAGTAATGGGGACTACATGGGTGCAACAATATAATAAGGGGTTTGTACTAATAACAATAAGGGGTTACACTAGTAGTATAGGGGCCTAACATGCCCCTCTCCTTCAAAAAGTGTCGTCCACAATGCTTGAGTAGTTCTTGATGCTTCTCTATAAAATTCTTGTCCAACCATGAAGAATATTCAACGGGTAAGTTCTTCTAGTTGATGAGATACTCTAAAATTGATCGATTTTGTAGCTGTCGAGTTCTTGCTTCTATGACTGCTCCAGGTTCCAATATGATTTTTCCTTCCTCTTCAATTTTTGCCAATATTGTTTGAATTGGGACCTTTTGCAACTTTTGAATAAGTGGCCATACTTCGCCGTCCTTCTTCCATTCATCCTTTGCTTCATTTATCCAATTTGGTTGGATAATGGAAATGGCACAAAACAATGCTTCCACATCCTCATCCTTTCTTCAGAGTGCATTTACAACAAAATTTTGCTTACATTTTCTATAGATAATGTCAAAGTCATAACCCAACATATTTGTGACACATTTTTTTGTTCTTGTAAAGATAATTGTTGTTCTAAAAAGTATTTAAGGCTATCATGATCATTTTTTACCTAGAAGTGTCTTCCCATTCGGTAAAGTCACCCTTTCTTAAGTGTATGTAGTATTGCCAACATTTCCCACTCATAAATAACTTGTCTGAGATGTAGCAGTAAAAATACCCAATCACCTACATTAAAACATTTTTCACTATGATGTTGATCTACCTGTTGTTTCATTTGATTTTGCACCAAAGTGGCGTTATCCTTTAAAAGATAGAGAACTTGTTGTTGATGCTCGATGTGATCTTTCAGTGATTGAACCTTTTTCTTCATGATATCTCCTTCTATCTTTAGAGTTTTGGGAGTGGTAATTTCATCCAATCCCTTACAAGATATGGTCTGATTCATTTCTTTATGCTCGATGTGATCTTTCACTTCTTGAACATTTTTCTTCTTGATATGTCCTTCTATCTTGATAATTTGAGGAGTGGTAATTCCGACCAATGAATTACAAGATATGGTTGGTTTCATTTATTCTTTATTGATGTGATCTTTCACTTCTTACACATTTTTCTTTTTGATATGTCCTTCTATCTTGAGAGTTTGAGTGGTAATTCTTGCCAATGCTTTACAAGATATGGTCGGATTCATTTCCTCTTTCTCTCGCATTGGGTCGTAGCATATATCCTCTTCTTTTGATGTTTCTTGATCCTGTTCTTTCTCCTCTTCATACTCTACATAAAATAATGTCTTCTTAGCACACTTATGATCTTTAGTGCATTTTCTATCACAATTGTAACATAGCGCTTTTTCTCTTTTTTCTTCCAATTGTTGTGGTGTAATAATTGTAGGTTGTGGAAGGCCCAGGTTGACTTGGCAGGTGGCCACCAATATCCAGCTGGATCAAATAACAGTGGAGAGTTTTGCAAGAAGTAATTTGAAGAGTTATGTAAGAAGTGGGGTATAGCATGAGAGAAGACTTCTCCATACACACATTAGAAAAATGGAGCTGCAGAAGGAATGAACAAGAAATTTCTGGAAATGGCAAGAATCATGCTTAGTGGTGTTAGGTTAAGACAAGAATTCTGGGCAAAGGTGGTGCAGACTTCATGTTACTTGCTAAGGAGATCACCTTCAGCTGTGTTGGAGGATAAGACTCCACAAGAGGTATGGACCAGTAAGAAACCTTCTATTTCACGTCTAAGGGTATTTGGATGTGATTCATATGTAAATCTTCCAAAGGAGAAAAGAACAATGTTCAATAGTCAATCTAAAAAGCACATATTTGTTAGGTATACAGATGGTTTAAAAGGTTATAATATTTGGAACCCAATAATAGGTAAGGTTGTGTATAGCTGAGATGTGGTGTTTGGAGAGGTGAAAGATGTTATTTAACATGAAGTCCGACCAAAGGAACTTGAAAAGATAGATTTTGAGCTAATGGAGCAAGAATTAGACTCTACAACAGAAGGGGAATCAGAAGAGGAAGATCTACAAACTCTGGTTGTGAGAAGATCAGTTCGAGAAAGAAGGTTGCAAGAAAGGTATATTCCATCTACTTTGTGTTCAAATTTTTCTTTATTTATTGCTTATGATGATCCTTGAACTATGAATGAAGCAGTAGATTCAGAGGATGACAATCTCTAGAAAGAGCCCATGGTTGATGAAATGGAATATTTACACAAAACTGAGGCTTGGGATCTGGTGGAGGTGTCGAATAGAAGGAAACCCATTGGAAGCAAATGGGTGTTCAAGAATAAATGAATGTAGAAGGAAAGGTGGAGAAATACAAAGCTTGGTTGGTAGTAAAATGTTATTCCCATGTGAGGACATTTTATTTTGGTGATATTTTTTCTCCTGTTACCAAGGTATCTTCTATTATATTACTTTTATTTATTGTTGTTGCTTTTGATTTTTAGGTACAACAGATGGATGTGAAGACAACAATTCTTCATGGGGATCTGGAAGAAGAGATCTCTTCTTCTGGAAGAAGAAGAGATGGATGTGAAGACAACAATTCTTCAAAAATGATATTTCTCTCAGGAAAAAGCATGCTAAACTTACTTCATTGGAATCAAGATTTTGACATGAAAATTTATAGAAAATAAACAGATACAAACCAATTCTAGAGAGTTCAACATATTACAGGAATTGTGTGGAGTTCTTCTTCACGGAAGTATTTGAATTATTACAGAGCTTCATTGGAGATGTTTCATCGTAATAATAAATCTCTGGAATTACTTCAGTTGAATCATGAAAATCGATAAATACAAATGCAAGTAAAAGAACTGAAAAACCTGCTCCACATAGTAACCGAGGCATGTATTCGGATTGTCACGCATGACATTGTTCTTGATTAGTGAATTACTATTTTAGAGTTGAGATTTTCATGCTTTTATTTTTAAATATTAAATTTTAAATTATTTTTTACTTATTTATAATAATTTGATTTAGAATTATAATTTAGTTATGTTTAATAATTTTGAATTTTTAATATACATAGTATAAAATGTATGATAAAATAAAACAAATTTATTAATGTTTATTTTTTTTTGGGTATATTTCTAATGTATGTGATTATGCTAGTTGTTACATATTAGACACTTATCTAATATAATATTTAATAAGTTGTTAGATATTTATAGTTTTTCAAGACACTTATCTAATATAACATTTAAAAGTGACAAGGTGAGCCAAGAGCTATGTATTTCTTTCTCCTCTTTTATCTTTTTGACAACACATATCCATAAATAAATTGAGTAGGAGACTTCATATTTACAAAGTTATTCACAACTAATAGGGAGATCGCTCAATTAATTTCTCTATATCTATTATTGTCTACAATGTTTTGGATGGTACTTTTTCATCATTGATGCACAACCACTTGGTTCACATATTTGCAGAGGTCAGGCTATTGGGTTCTAGGTGCAAAAAAAAATTCTCCCTTGGAATTATTAGTTTTGGTAAAAGTAATGACTAAAGCTAAAAAAAATGGAATATTATGGTTATGTTTTAGATGAAGTAACTAGGGTTTCCAGAAAAGAGAAATTTTGATATTGCAAAAAATTAAAAACTAGTCTCTACAAGTAATATAAACAAATATTTGTAATACAAGCAAATAAGGATGATTTCTTCTCCAAAGAACTGTATATGAGTTGTAATGTATGAGAAATGAGATGGAATGTATGTGAGTGAACACCTTCATGTATGAAGAAGACTTTTTGGAATTTATGGAGAATGGGTTCTCAAAGCATGATCAAGCAACCTAATTTCCATAAAATTAAACTTGTAAAAATAAGAAAAAATAAAAACAAGATTCATGTTTGAATGTAGAGTTTTGTAAATGAGTCTTTGGCAACCAAGATCTTCTTTACATGAAAACTTGCATATGTTAGCCAACCATAAGAATCCAGGGGCAACATTGGTTTATCTAATGTCGAATTTGTGATGTGATAGCACTTGCTGGGAATCACGATTTTAGTTAGACCAAAAGAAGCAGGTGTTAGCCAAGGATGGGGAGGATTCGTTTATCCAATGTACAACAAACTCAAGTTTAAATTTGATAATATGGAAGGATTCATTGGAAAGCAAACCTATAATACTATGGGGCTAGAATATCAAGGCAATGACAAAGTGAATATTGTAAAGCTTCAGGCCATCAAGAGAGAGTTATAACATTGATGACAAAGACAAGGAATTTTGACTAGTTCATGAACAAAGTGATGGTAGTTGTGAATCTCATAGATGGAAAATTAACTTAATAAATTGTGGAAACATTTTTCAAAACCCTACAAAAGAACAATCAAATGTTTTTCATCTCCATTGTGGAGTCAAAAGATATATAAAAACTAACAACGCAACCGCTAATGGGATGTCTTTGTCTCATGAATCAAGAATCGACATGGATGAGTCACTATAACATGCTCTAGAAACTCAGGAACCCATTGGTAGAGGAAAATGTAGAGGGTGAAGAGATACATGTAATCATTAATTAGTTGAAAGAATGATAGATCCACGGGGGAGATGTAGAAGATTCATAGACATATCCAGGATACAATATTACTACTACAAAAATATATAGTCACTATGAAACTTAATTGGAAAAGAAAAAGTGAGACCTAATCAAGAAAAACTAAAATGTCTCCAATATTGAAGATGATACACTTGATTCAATTTTCATCTCATTTCGAATCTTTGAAGAACATTACATTAAGGATCTTTGATTTCAAGATAGTGATACAATAATCACATGACAAATAATAGGAATCAAATTTTAGTATTGATAGTTTTGTTCGATATAATATTACTTTAGTAGATGATCATCATGTTAAGGCCATAGGCAATGGTGTTCTTTTGTGTTAAGGGAAATGAGAAGAAATATGTTCTTAATGTGTTTTGCATTCCAAATATAATATATAATATCTTTTAATATTGGAAAGTCATGCCAGCATGGTAATGATGTTGGATTAAGAGATTCAACATGCATAATCTTAGATAAGTCACTGAGTAGAAGACTTGCTACAAAGGTCTAGATCAGCCATAGTATAATCTTACCATTGAATATGAGAAGCCGTAAATGTGTCAAAGAGCATATATGAAATGCTTGAAGCATATACTAGAAGGGATTGTGGCATATCAACTATGGTCACCTAACTTTTAGGAGGCTTAATCTCTACTAGAAAATTTAATGGTTAAAGAAATACCCATATTCAAAGAGAAAACAAACATTTGTTAATGTTCCATTCTTTAAAAGCCTCAATGAGACACTTTTCTTGGAGCCTCCTATAGATGTGAGGAGAATCTATTAGTTGTCCAGACACATATGTGTGGAGCCATTGAAAATGAATTCTATTGGTTGTAGTTTTTACTTTCGAAAATTTAGTTATGATTTTATGAGGAAAGTTTCATTATTTTTCTTCAAGATAAAATGAGATACATTTACAAAAGGATTTAAGGTCGTAGTGGAAAATAAAACTGAAAATATTTCAAATTTCTTTTACAAGATGGAAGGGAGAGGGTATGTATCAAAGGAGGTTGCACATTTTTATAAACAATAGGGAATTAGAGGACATGCACTACTAGATGTACTCCATAACAAAATGTAGTAGTTAAATCAATGTATTACACCATTATGAACATGGCAAGGAGCATATTCAAAGCTACAATTGTTTGGAATGATTTTTTGCCAAAGGAATTTTCTTCTTCATTCTATATATTCAACATACCTTTAAAGAATCATATTGCGAAAGGTAATGTTCTTGAAGAATGGTGGAGTGGAACAAATTCAAGTGATTCTCATTTCTAAGTTTTTAACTATATTTCCCAAGTGCATCTCCTATAAGATGTAAAGAGATAATCTAATAATATGAGTTAAAAAGATGAATTTTCATTTGGTACACTAAATAGTTCAAAGACTACATACTATATAATTATGTCACTAAGAAATTTGTGGTGAGCAAACATTGAAAATTTTTGGAAGAAAATTTTGGAATGGTCAATAGAATGAAGGAGTATATGGTAAAAATCTATCTCTCCCAATAGACGGACATGTGAAAGGTTGACTGAAGCAAATCCCTTCACAAATATTTCCATTTTTACAGTGCATATACTAAAATATAGGTCTTCTTCTAGCCAAGAATCAACAAATTCAATGAGAAATTAGAGAAATAAGGCTTGTTCATTTAGTGAGTTAGTATATTTAGTGAGAGAAAAAAAAAGGATGCCAAGGGAAATAGACTAGAAATGTGATGACATGGATCAACAATATCATTTTTTCTTATTATCCTAGTGTCCTACTTATTCTAAGAGCGAAGCAACAACTTTGGATACTCTTAGGAATATATTATCCATTATAATTTGAAATAAATGGTTATTTTACCATATGGATGTTAATTGAGCTTGAATGAGAATTTAGAAGAGGTGTATGTATATAAAAAATTGGGATTCTTAGTAAAAGAAAAATACCACAAAATCCACAAGTTGAATTAATTCGTGCATGGCATGAAGCAAGTTACAAGAGAATCTTATTTTTGATTCCCTTATGTTTACTCAAAAATGGATTTAGCAGGGATGTCGTGAGATTATTTTTTATACTAAATCACCATAAGATATAACCATTACAATTTTTATTTATGCTAATGACATGATATAAAAATAAAATATGATATTAGATAAATTCAAAGCTATGTTGAAACCATGGTCTAATGTAGTTTTTGGAAGTGAACTCAATTAATATGCTCAAGGGATTTTCATATGGCATTGGAAATTAACTTTGGTTCACTAACTTTCCCCGGAGACAACGATACTTAATTTCAGCCTCTTGTTATAGTGAGGAGAGACCCAAATTTCTATATTATTGTGAAAACTAGTATATCTAGTTGACATAGAGTTGTTCCTTCTCTCTATTTACCAATTGTGACTGATATTTTGCATTGAGGAAAAATTTGGATTGGTTGGAATATGTTTCATGTACTTTTGATAAACAAAAATTCTCTCATAAGGAAAGAATTTTGGGTTTCACATAGGGCTGGTTTTTAGCCTAATATTTTTGTGTTTTGTCTATTTTTCATTGGCTATTGTGATCTCTTCTCTTATTGAAGAATTGAATGGTTTCATTTTTTCATGTATAGCTACTTGTTGATTGATGAATAAAGAAAGAACTGATTGCATCAAAAGAAGTATTTATCAGTTGTGAAAATCTATTATAGTCCTAGCTACAATAAATTTCAACACATGAGCCTAGGAACCACCCTACTTGGGAGATCCTAAAGGGAGTGGAATCCTAACTATGTGGGGGTTTTAAAGAAGTTACAATTTTTTATGTCTAGCTTTTGTTGTTTTTGGTACAATGGTTTTTCCTCTAGTGGTTTTGTGGTCCACGGTTTTTAACCCATGGTTTTGCTATTTTTATTAAGGAACTATGCTTCTTATAGAGCTTAAAAGGATTAACAATTTATAAATGGAACCAGAGATATGTATTGTATTATACTATCCTAAAAATAGATATATTGGAAAAAACATTTTTTATTTTCTAATTCATTTTGTTAATGTGTATATTTGTGTTCTATCTTATCTTTTCTGTTTTACTAACAATTTAGTTGAATCAATTAACTGTCTAAAGTTCAAACCTAAAAGAAACTCATTCTCTATAAATCTTTAGAGGAAATCCTTGCATTCATCTCAATTCTGCTCTATTATGGGCTACGTTTGTTCCATTTCTTCAAACGAAAATAGTGATACTCTAGCTTGTAACCCAAAAGCATAAAAAAGGTGTACGTTTCTCTAACAAAAGTAGTTGGCCTCCACGTTGGAAGACCGTTCCCTCATAAGACCATCGATCTAGTTCAAAAACCACTCGCAACTATAAACTATGAAGTGCGCAGCATGACTGACCCACATTCGATAGACACGAGTTTTAAATGGGTACTCAAAACCAATAACCACAGAACCTCCAAGATGACACTTCCAACTTGAATGTGTGTGGAACATTGTTATTAAAACGGGAAATAAATCTGCTGCTATGGCCAGTTATTTCGTGAAAGTATAGAGGGCGGTATACTGAGATTTCTGAAAGAGATTAAAGAACCGATAACTAGAGTGCCCAGTCAGGTTCGAGGCTAAGCGCAGTTTCGTAATTGACAGTCACACACAGAATGTATCAAAACCAGCAATGAAGCCTAATAAGAGAAAGGAATTGCTAAACAATGAATCAGTAATTGAGTACACTATCACTACCCAACGAATCAATGGTTTAAGTGTTGGGTATTTTTAATGGGGAAAATACCAAAACCAAGATTCAAACTAAACACAGAGGCAATGCTCTGTTTTACCTCCACAGGATTTTTATACACAGACAGCTTAAAAAAAATTTCACTGAGTAACAGAGGATTTCACCACCATAAAAGATTTCTATTCATTAAAACAAAAAGAAACTAATACATCCTCTTTTTCTGAGAGGGATTTACCACTGTAAAATCATTTTCATATTCACTGCTGTGAAAAACAACTTGCTGCTGTAACAAAAGTTTACATGAGCTTACTGCTGTAAAACAAAATTTACATTCACTGGTGTGTAAAACAACTTACGCTCCACCATTTTCTTTATGCACTTGCAAAACCATACATGGTTTTCCTTCACCTCTGTTTTTCAATGCCCACACAAAAACATTACAACATATTTGTGCACTGCTGTGCATACACCCTCTGGTTCTTCTTACTGCCGTAAAAACCAGTTTTCTCTTTACTCCCGTGTGCAATACATACCAAAAAAAATTCACGCCCTGTTCTTGTTTTTCTACACACTGCAGTGTGTTTCCCCTTTCAAAAAAAATTACAATGAGCAAGACCCAAGCATATATGTTTTTGCTCGCCATATAAAACATAATACAAAAAAAATATTACCGTGGCCTTTCTTTTTTTTTACACTGCATATGGTCAACGCTCGATTTAAAATATAACACACATAAAATTTATGCCCATACCTCCCGCATAAAAGAAACATTAAAACTTCACCTACGCATATGACAGTTCATTAATTAAAACGTATGGTCAACCATGCTTTTAATTTACTCCACGCAAAATATGATTTGACCTTGGTTTGTATGCAGCTTCAATGGATCAACGGACGAAAATACGGGAGCAGATCCTACGGACGAGAAGGATATCGGAAGCCCTCACATGAGTGAACGATATCTCCCGATGGGTCAAAGTTGAGTACGTCAGGTGAGACCCACGTGCCTTCACCAAAACGCATCGGAGCACAACCATACGGAAACCACTTTTCATGGATGGTGGTGCGATATGATCCTGGGCAGTTTTGTGGTTTTGATTGGTGGTTTTAGGCTGCATACATAGCGCGTTGAAATTATATTTTCAACACTCCCCTTTAATTTCAACTGCTGGGCATTCGGTCATACCCAAACACTTCCTCAAAAATTCAAAGCTTTTCTGATCCAGTGGCTTTGTCAAGATGTCCGCAACTTGTTCTTGAGTCCTGCAGTGTTCTAGGACAATTTCTCCATTGTTCACCAATTCTCTGATGTAGTGAAACCTTGTATCAATGTGCTTCGTTCTCTTGTGAAACACTGAATTCTTTGACAATGCAATAGCTGAGCTATTGTCACAAAATATCACTGTCGCTTTTGCCTGCTCTTGGCCTAAGCTTCTCAACATTCTTCTCATCCACACTGCTTGACACGCTGCTGCTGTAGCTGCCACATATTCAGCCTCTGCTGTAGACAATGCTACAATGGACTGCTTCTTAGAAGCCCATGAGATGGCTCCTGAACCCATGTTAAAAACATAACCGGAAGTGCTCTTCCGATCATCTATACTTCCAGCCCAATCGCTATCAGTGTAACCAATTAAATCTGAACTTTCTGAGACACTATATAATATGCCAAACATTTTGGTACCTTTGACATACCTCAAAATTCTCTTTGCTGCCTGCCAATGTGCCTCCTTTGGCCTCTCCATGAACCTGGAAATTAAACTAACAGCATACATTAAATCAGGCCTAGTTGCTGTTAAATACATAAGGCTGCCTACAATACTTTTGTATAGGCTAGGATCAAAATCCTTGCTGCTGTCCTCTCTGCTGAGCTTTAATCCCATCACTGTGGGAGTGATTGCTGCCTTGCATTCTTCCATCTTAAATCTGCTCAAAATTTGATTTACATATCTTGCTTGAGATATAAAAATTCCTTTTTCATTTTGATCTACTTCTATGCCTAAGAAGTATCTCAACAAACCCATGTCAGTCATTTCAAATTCATCCTTCATGACTGATTTAAAATTCTCAATAAGATAAATATCATTTCCAGTGAAAATAACATCATCTACATACAAGACAACAATTAAAATTTTACCATCATTTTCCTTGATGTAGACTGTGGGTTCTCCTTCACATTTGTCAAATTCATTATCCAATAGATATGAGTCTATCCTGCTGTACCATGCTCTTGGCGCTTGCTTCAGCCCATAAAGAGCTTTCTTCAACTTGCACACTTTGTGCTCTTCACCTTTCTTCTCATATCCGAGAGGCTGTTCCACATAGACCTCTTCCATTAACACTCCATTTAGGAATGCTGATTTCACATCCATTTGGTAGACTTTCCATTTGTTTTGTGCTGCTATGGACAGCACTGCTCTCACGGTTTCCATCCTTGCAACCGGTGCGAAAGTCTCCTCATAATCTCTCCCATACTGCTGCTTGTAGCCTTTGACAACCAGCCTTGCCTTGTGCCTTTCAATCTTGCCTTCAGCATTGCTTTTGGTCTTGTAGACCCATTTCACACCAATGACTTCTTTGCCTTTTGGTAGCTCAACCAAATCCCATGTTTTGTTTCTCTCTATGGCATTCATCTCCTCATCCATAGCTTCTATCCATTTCCTATCTTTGATTGCTTCCTCGAAATGAATAGGCTCATCAACATGACAAAATAAGGCAAATAAGGAATTCATTCCTTCTTCATAAATGTCACTTAGATTTCTAAATTTCTTACCTCTTTCACTTGGTGTGCAAGTGCTTGAAGATGCACTTGAATTTCCTCCTTGTGGTGTACTTGGAGAAGCACTCTCATTGATCCTCAATGGTGTACCTTGCTGTCCTTGTGTTGTCCTCAATGGTGTCCCTTGTTGTCCTTGTGTTGGCGCTGCTGTTTGGGGATTCATTTCAGCCACTTCCTCTTCATCTTCATCATGAGACAAACAGCTCTTGACATTCACTGTTTTCTCTATGCTTCCATCCCAAGCTTCTTCCTCAATGAATTGAACATCCCTACTGACAAAGAATTTCTTGGTAGATGGAATGTACAGCCTGTAGGCTTTGGATTCATCACTGTATCCAATGAAGATGCATTTCTCCCCTTTGCTGTCCAACTTCCTCCTTAGCTGATCCGGAATGTGTGCATAGGCCACACACCCAAAAACTCTCATGTGGGTGACTCCTTGCTTTCTCCCACTCCATGCCTCTTCTGGCACCTTGTTCATGACTGCTTTT
The DNA here is from genome assembly GCA_031772625.1 of Pinus tabuliformis. NCBI lineage: Eukaryota > Viridiplantae > Streptophyta > Pinopsida > Pinales > Pinaceae > Pinus > Pinus tabuliformis. The sequence continues at coordinate 264,306,362 of CM062814.1, read as the reverse complement.
GTAGGACACCTGTTCAGTATATAAACTGCACAATGTACAGCTTCAGCCCAATACTCATTTGGCAAATGCTTTGCCTTCAACATGCTCCTTGCCATCTCCATGATGGTTCTGTTCTTCCTTTCAGGAACTCCATTTTGCTGTGGGGTGTACCGAGTTGTGAACTGTTTATGTATTCCATTTTCTCTACAAAACTTTAGGAATTCCTTGGAGATATACTCACCTCCTCTATCAGTTCTCAATACTTTTATGTGCAGCCCGCTTTGGTTCTCCACAAGTGCTTTGAAATTTTGGAATTTCACAAACACTTCACTTTTGTTCTTGAGGAAATATATCCATGTCTTTCTTGTAAAATCATCAATGAATGTCAAGAAATATAGGCTGCCAGCTAATGATGGAGCTTGCATTGGTCCACACAAATCTGAGTGGATGATCTCTAAGGGTGTCTTTGCCCTTATGCTCTTCCCTGATGGAAAACTTTCTCTATGTTGTTTTCCCAAAATGCAACCTTCACATAGGCTGTCCGGCTTCTCTATCAATGGCAATCCTTTCACCATTCCTTTCCTACTCAACAAATTCAGACCTCCAAAATTGAGATGTCCAAATCTCAAGTGCCACAACCAATTCTCATCCTTTGGCACGCTTTGGAAAGCCTCTTGGGTAACTGCTGCAATTTCTCCTTTGTTTTTCAAATCTGCCCTGATCCTCAAGGGGAACATCCTGTTCCTTGTCATCTTCACTTCAGCAATGCATCTTTTGCTGGGTGGTATATCCATGATGGTGCATACATCATTTTTAAAGAAAACATTGTACCCCTTATGGACAAGCTGTCCAACACTCAAGAGGTTACATCTCATTCCGGGGACATAGTATACATCTGCTATGGTTTTCTTTTCTCCTTGCTTTGAAAGTATTTTTATTTCTCCTTTTCCCATAACAGACACTTTACTATCAGTTCCTAGTGTGACTTCTGATTTCACATTTTTATCTAGGGCAGAAAAGAAGGCTATGTTTCCGGTCATATGGTTGCTGCAACCTGAGTCTAAAAACCATATGTCTTCACTATGTGTTTCAGCCATGTTACAAGCTAATAGGACATTTTCTTGACTGTTGTTTTCTCTTGTAACATTTGCATTCTGTCTGCTGTTCATATCATGATGTTTCTTTCTACAATCACTAGCATAATGTCCATACTTTTTGCAATAATAGCATTGAACATTAGATTTATCATACCTTTGTCCTTGAGCTTGATACTGATCTCTTTGTTGGCTGTTGCCTTGACCTTGATTCTGATTTGTATTGCTGCCTCTTCCTTGTGCATTTGATGGGCTGTTCCTTCCACCTCTGTTCTGGCTTCTGCCTCTTCCTCTTTTGTTTCCTCTGCCTTGACCTCTTCCTCTTCCAAAGGACATCTGGGTCTTGAAGGCTTGCTCAAGGGATGAGTTTTCATTCCTACTCAACCTCTGCTCATGAGTTATCAGTGATGCATGTAGCTCATCAACTGAATAACTTGAGAGATCCTTTGTCTCTTCAATGGTGGTGACTATGGCATCAAACCTTGAGGGTAAGACCCTCAATATTTTCTCCACTATTCTTCTATCTTCAATGGTTTCTCCATGAGTTCTCATTTGTGTGATTACACCAATCACATGAGTGAAGAATGAGTCAATGTTATCTGACTCCTTCATGTTCAGATTCTCAAAATCCTTCCTCAGCAATTGAAGTTTTGCTGTCTTCACTCTCTCCATGCCTTGATAGGCTGTCTTAAGGGTTTTCCATGCTTCATTGGCTGTCTTAGCTGCTGCTAACCTTGGAAACATACTCTGGTCTACTGCTAGATACAACAACACACGGGCTTTTGAGTCCTTCTTCCTATTGTTCTTCAGCAGATCCTTCTCTCCCTGAGTTAATGCATTGAACTCAGTTTCATCTGCTGGTTCTTCAAAACCTTCTTCAACTATTTCCCATAAATCTTGGGAAGCAAGCAGGGCTGTCATAGTTATTGACCAGTAGTCATAGTTCTTCCCATTAAACTGTGGGAGCTGGGTGTTAAACAAACCCATGCTTGTGCTAGCCATTCCTTAACTGTGTATATTTTTTTTAAAACAACTAACTGTCTTCTGCAATAACAAAAGAAATGCTTTTGAAGAATACCTGAATCCTGAGCTGTCTGAGTCTTCTAACTGCCTGAGAGGTTTTGCTGCAGCAACAACCTTCTCCCTTCATCTTCTTTAACCTCTTTAAAGAGCCTGGTCCTGCTCTGATACCACTGTTGGGTATTTTTAATGGGGAAAATACCAAAACCAAGATTCAAACTAAACACAGAGGCAATGCTCTGTTTTACCTCCACAGGATTTTTATACACAGACAACTTAAAAAAAAATTTCACTGAGTAACAGAGGATTTCACCACCATAAAAGATTTCTATTCATTAAAACAAAAAGAAACTAATACATCCTCTTTTTCTGAGAGGGATTTACCACTGTAAAATCATTTTCATATTCACTGCTGTGAAAAACAACTTGCTGCTGTAACAAAAGTTTACATGAGCTTACTGCTGTAAAACAAAATTTACATTCACTGGTGTGTAAAACAACTTACGCTCCACCATTTTCTTTATGCACTTGCAAAACCATACATGGTTTTCCTTCACCTCTGTTTTTCAATGCCCACACAAAAACATTACAACATATTTGTGCACTGCTGTGCATACACCCTCTGGTTCTTCTTACTGCCGTAAAAACCAGTTTTCTCTTTACTCCCGTGTGCAATACATACCAAAAAAAATTCACGCCCTGTTCTTGTTTTTCTACACACTGCAGTGTGTTTCCCCTTTCAAAAAAAATTACAATGAGCAAGACCCAAGCATATATGTTTTTGCTCGCCATATAAAACATAATACAAAAAAAATATTACCGTGGCCTTTCTTTTTTTTACACTGCATATGGTCAACGCTCGATTTAAAATATAACACACATAAAATTTATGCCCATACCTCCCGCATAAAAGAAACATTAAAACTTCACCTACGCATATGACAGTTCATTAATTAAAACGTATGGTCAACCATGCTTTTAATTTACTCCACGCAAAATATGATTTGACCTTGGTTTGTATGCAGCTTCAATGGATCAACGGACGAAAATACGGGAGCAGATCCTACGGACGAGAAGGATATCGGAAGCCCTCACATGAGTGAACGATATCTCCCGATGGGTCAAAGTTGAGTACGTCAGGTGAGACCCACGTGCCTTCACCAAAACGCATCGGAGCACAACCATACGGAAACCACTTTTCATGGATGGTGGTGCGATATGATCCTGGGCAGTTTTGTGGTTTTGATTGGTGGTTTTAGGCTGCATACATAGCGCGTTGAAATTATATTTTCAACATTAAGGCAAACAACTAGATGACACTATCACTACCCAACTAATCAATGGTTTAAGGCAAACAACAACATCTAGTTCAGATATATGAATACCGACTTGATGAGGTTTCTTCCTCAACACAATCTTGTCTGCATCGACAAGTCACTCTTCGCACTTGTTATTCGCCGAAATCCCCAGGTTCGAGTTCGATAATTTCATTCATTCAATTCCATTTTATGTACTATGTAGCATATAACCTCAGCGCCATGGATCTCATCAAGAGCTAAAGGCATGAACATTAACCTTGCCCTTGTGCATGGTCCTCGACTATAGCGACCCGAGAGACGCTCTGAAAACTCTCTACATGAAAACTCCCCACTGCTCGCTTCAATTCGAAATCAATGTTTTCTGTCAAAAATGGAGAATTGACGCACCTTTAACCCAATGGTTTTACCTTTTCTTACACAAAATCAAACATCAAATGGACTAACAAGGAATAACCGGATGTGGGGATGTGTCGTACGACCCAAGGAAAACATCAAAACCAGCGCAAACCAGAAGGATGCAGTCGAGGGGTTTCTGGAGGTGGTCCAAAAAGATATTTCTAAGAATTTTTTCTTAATTCTAAATACGGAAAGAAGCCATTAATGTCCATAAGATTTTAATGGTTCTTCATGTGTGTCTCGAATTGATATTTTAACAACCATTAACCATAAGATGTACACCATCCGATAGATGTCATAAGAGGTGTCTGGATTAGCAAACGGTTTTCACAAATGAACCTAGCGCACGCCTGTTTACACGGATCTCTCATTGAATAGTAAAAGTCACAGACATATATCATTTCACAACAATGAGCAACATAACCGTTGAAAAAATCAAAAGGAAATTGCAGTATCAATATTGGAAAACATTAGAACCTGTAGGCCCGCACGAAATGAGCGAGAAACCGGATTTTTCCTCTCAGTTTTATCATTAGCGGCTGTGTTGGATTTTCCCTTCTGGGCGACCTTCGCAGCTTTGACGGATTGATTGCCTTTTACTTTTGGTAGGCCCTCGGCACCTTTGCCAGATTGATTCTCTCCCACAACCATTGTGTCTTCCTGGTATAAGCGCTTGGATAATCAACTAGATCTATAGACCTGCAAATGCCGTCTTTTTCTCAAAACCCACTTTACATGGGTTACAGATATCTCCCAATCTTGGATAATGGAGAAAAAAAAATAGCTTAATAGAGCAATGCGAACGTGCAGAAAGACTGTTTCTATTTGAGCATGAAAAACAGTAGATAAAAGACCTGAATAAGTACCTTGAGATTTCAGAGGTGGCGATGTGCAGCTTTCTTTCTGTTCGGTCCGCTCTTCTGAGCGGAGGTGGCGATGTGCAGCTTTCTTACTGTTCGGTCCGCTCTTCTGAGCAGAGCTGGCGATGTGCACCTTTCTTACTGTTCGGTCGGCTCTTCTGAGCAATCAAGAATGGTGTTGGCTCTTCTTATCTCTCTATTTATAGAGATTAGGTAGGGAGTTGAGCAGGGGTAAAAGTACTTTAAGGGGTAGGTCGAAGATTAAAATACTGAGTATTAAAATTAAGTAGTATTTTAAAAAATATTATAATATTTATTCTTAGTATTTTTAAAAAATAATTATTATAAAATGGGTAAAAGTATTTTAAGGGGTATGTCCAAGTTTAAAATACTTAGTATTAAAATCAGTATTTTTAAAAAATAAATATTATATAAAATGTTAAATAATTTTAGAGTTATATATATATATATATATATATATATATATATATATATATATATATTATAGGATTGGGGAAAGATTTTAGGGTGGTAAAGTTATTTTAAGGGTAAATCTAAGATTAAAATACTTTAGCATTAAAATTAAATACCATTCTTAATAAATAATTATTATTAAATATGTTAAATGGTATTTTCATAACAAGACAATTAAATATTTTAAATTAAGAAGACATTGTGTCAAAGAAAAAAGGTAAAATTAAAATATGAATATTGTAAAATATGTTTAAAAAATTAGTTAATTAATGGGAAGAAATAAATTTTATAAAATAAGTTAGAAAATTTCAGAATGAATATATTATTATTATTATTAAAATTCAATTTTAAGGTCACGCCAAGCCACACACCAATTGGTGTATGAGACCTTTTGGGACAAGAGACCCACCTCCCTCACGGTCACCTCCACACTGTTATGGTATAGATGAGAGAGAATATATAGTGTAAAATAAGTTGAAACGTTATGAGGGATATGAGTGAGACGGGATAAATATTATAAAACAATTCAAAATATTTAGAAAATTTAAGTGGATATATAGGCTACAATCTCCTAAATCATAAATTATCATATGCCCCTAAAAATTAGAAACTGGGTTGGGGTGCCATACCATTCCCTATACCTTATACCTGTATAGGGGTGAAGTTACCACATTAGCATTGAAGAATATTATATTAAAAATTCCGACGAAAATGTAGGGAGGATGCCAATTCTTAGTTGTAGTTTTTGATGGAGCTTAGACGTCTTGGTCTTAGTATCAACTACGAGTTTCTAACAGATGTGCCTTTCACATGTTGGATATATCTCGAGAGAGGTTGCTAGCTCCCGATCAACCATTTGTTTTGAAAAGTTCAAACAAAAATCAAATTTCATTAAAAAATAATTTTAAAAAATTAAGTTTATATGTGAACATGATTATTTCGATAAAGCTTAATGATATGGAGAAGATTTGGTCCATACTTAGTACAATATGATAAATCCCAAATTATAAATTAAATTTCATTAACCATAGAATTTAATTTTATATATATAAATTTTAAATATTATAAAATAAGTGAGAGCATTTAAGTGAATATATACATTAGATTTTCTTCAATGATAATTTCTCTTTTACATATAATAATAAATAAATATTTTTAATTTCAAAAACCACTCATAGTAATTAATCGTTAGTTTAGAGGTGCTTTATCACCCACTATGTTGACATAGGGGAGATGTTGCCACATTGGCATTAAATAATAAAAATTCAAATGAAAATGTTGGGTTGGTTCTAAGTTACTATTTGCAGTAGTCTTTAGACATCTCGGTTTTAGGATGAATGAGCTATGAGTGTCTAAGATAAGTGGATTTCATGCTATTGCATATGTATGAGTAGGTTGTTAGTTCCTCATCAACCATTTATTTTGAAAAAAATCAAACAAAAATCAAACTACATAAATACTAATAATAAAATTAAGTATGTTTATTTTTGGACATGATTATTTTCATAAAACATAATCATATGGAGAAGATTTATTTGTATTTAGTACAACACAATAAATTCCAGAATATAAGTTTGTTTTTGTTAACCATATGATCTAGAGTTATATAGATATATTTTAAATATTATAAAACTAGTTAAAATATTTAGAGAATTTAAGTGAATATATAGATTACAATGTCTTAAATAATAATTTGTCATTTGTGTCTAATAATTAAAACTTATCTGTCATCTAAAAATTTGCACATAATAAATAATATTTGTGTTATACCACTTAGTATACATGCATATGTTGCAACATTAGCATTAAATAATATTATATTAAAAATTCAAACATAAATTTTGGGATGTTGTAAGCTCTAGGTTTTTCTCTCTCTTAGTTCTTGTTTATGGTAATCTTTAGATGTTTGGGTCTTAGGATGAACTATGACTTCCTAATAGATGGGATTTCAGACTATTTCATATCTCACTAAGTTGCTAGCTCCCATGAGACATTTATTTTGAAAAAATCACACAAAAATAAAACTACACTAAAAATAATAATAAAAAAATTATGTAGCTTTATGTGTGGAGGTAAATTTTTCAATAAAAATGTAATGGTGTGGAAAAACTTTCTCCATATTCAATACAACAAGTTAAAATACTTAGAAAATTTATGTAGCTTCCCATTTCTCAGCAAATTGATTTTTGTTAACCATATAATTTAAGTTTTATAGATAAATTTGAAATATTGTGAAACAATTCAAATTTTTTAGAGAACTTAAATAGGTTGTGATTCTAAAGTCGATACTACTAGAATACCTAAAGGATGGTTTTGATTTTTCAGACGTGGTGATTTGCACCTTTCTTACGGTCCATGCTTTGGAGCAATCAAGTGTAATACCCCTCCATTTCTATCATACTAGCCAATGTGAATGGATTTATATAAGAAAAGTTAAGACTCAGTAAAAATTGGCGTAAATAATTTATTGCAAAATAGATAAAAGAAATTTAAATGCTTGGAAAATGGGACATAGAGGTAAGACTCTTGCCAAATGAAATCTCATTGGAGAATGGGAATGGATAATTCTTTAATGATAAGAAACCTAGGTCAAATTCTAGATAAGTTAAGATTGATGGGAGATAGATATGAATTAAGCTCCTAAGTTGGAGGAAGATGTTAGTTCATCATCACCCATTTATTTTGAAAAAATCAAACAAAAATCAAACTACATAAACAATAATAATAAAATTAAGTAGGTTTATTTGTGGACATGATTATTTTCATAAAACATAATCATATGCAAAAGATTTCTTTGTATTTAGTACAACACCATAAATTCCAAAATATAATTTTATTTTAATTAACCATATGATCTAGACTTATATAGATATATTTTAAATATTATAAAACTTGTTAAAATATTTAGAGAATTTAAGTGAATACATAGATTACAATGTCTTAAATAATAACTTGTCATTTATGTCTAATAATTTAAACTTATTTTTCATCTAAAATGTTTCATCTAATAAATAATAGTTGGGTTATACCACTTAGTATACATGGAGATGTTGCAACGTTAGCAGTAAATAATATTATATCAAAAATTCAAACATAAATTTTGGGAGGTTGTGAGCTCTCGGTTTTCTTCTCTCTCAGTTCTTGTCTATGATAATATTTAGATGTCCGGGTCTTAAGATGAACAATGTGTTCCTAATAGATGGGATTTCAGGCTATTGCATATATCTCTCTAAGTTGCTAGCTCCCATGAGACATTTATTTCGAAAAATTCATACAAAAATAAAACTACATTAAAAATAATAATAATAAAATTATGTAGGTTTATGTGTGGAGATAAATTTTTCAATAAAATCATAATTATGTGGAAAAACTTTCTCCATATTTAATACAACATGATAAATCCCTAATTAGAAATTGACTTTTTTTAACCATTTAATTTAAAGTTATGTAGATAAATTTTAAGTAGTATAAAGCACATTAAAATACTCAAAGAATTTAAGCAACTTCCCATTTCTCAGGAAATTGATTTTTGTTAACCATATAATTTAAAGTTATATAGATAAAATTGAAATATTGTGAAACAGTTCAATTTTTTTAGAGAATTTAAGTAGGTTGTGATTCTAAAGTCGATACTACTAGAATACCTAAAGGATGGTTTTGTGTTTGGAGACATGGTAATTTGTACCTTTCTTACGGTCCATGCTTTGGAGCAATCAACTGTAATACCCCTCCTTTGCTATCACACTAGCCAACGTTAGATGGATTTATAGAAGAAAATTTGGGACTCAACATAAAAATGGGGATAAATAATTTATTACAAAATAGAAAAAGGAATTTAAATGCTTGGAAAATGAGACAACTAGAGATGAGACTCTTGCCAAATGAAATCCCATTGGAGAATGGGAATGGATAATTCTTTCATGATAAGAATTCTAGACCAAATTGTAGATAAGCTAAGATGGATGGGAGACAGATATAAACTAAGCTCCTTAGTTGGAGAAAGATGTTAAGTTTGGAAAAAAAACATAAAAAGCCTCGCCGGAGAGAAAGGCGAGTTTTTATGGTAAAAGCCTGTGCAGGTTGATAAAAGATCCACAAACGTAGGACACCCTTAAAGGAATTCTTATCATGAAATAATGGAATTAAATACCCATGGAGGAGATCACCAAGAGGTTGTTGATCAATGGGAAAGTACTCTCAGCTTGGGGGTGAACTCGAGAAATTCAGTTCTAGGTTTGATGGTAGTGCTCAATTTTCCAAGTGACACTCTTTCAACTAATATGGTTTGATTGAATTGCATAGGATGTTTCTAGATTATTTGGCTCCTTATGCCTTATGTTATTTATTATGTAGTATACAATAGACTTCCACGTCATCTCCTTCCTTATAGCATGATTAGATACTTATGTATGCGACAACTAACAAACTCAAATTTAGATGAAGTTAATATGAGAGGTTTAAGCTTAATATGTGGTTGGTAATATTGCATCATGGAGCTAGTAGTATTATAAATTACATGTTTTTAAGAGATTTTGTGTACAATAAGTAATTATGTGTGTTTTGGATTGAGATTTTGGTGAGGATTGTGGAATTTTGAGGAGAGGAGTTGGAGTGGTGTGATATTCTATATTTGCCATATTTATTAACAACTAAATCCAAAAAAAGTCGATATTCAATCTTTACCACATTTATTGAGTGTAAAATCCAACCAAAATAGAAGAATATTTCCAAAAAACACATTAGGATCGTGTTTAGACCAGAAAACAGTGTACGAATCCCCATAGTAAATGAAAAGGTAAAAGGGGTAAATGAAGGCATTGATAATGTGTATCTAAATTTGGTTGTATTGGATTTTTCAGGGTTTCCCTATCACTACCAGAATAATCGATGAACACTTGTGACCTCACAATTCATGTCTAATGATTCTGAATTGAATTGTGAGCATTTCAACCAAGATGGAGAGCATTTGAGGTGATGGAGTTGCAAAGACTAGACATGCTTATGGAGACTCTGGTTTCGAGTGATACTGTTGTTCTTAAGAGTATTGTATGCCGAATGAAGAACGACACCCATTAATACCCAACATATAACAATGTTGGTACTCCATGTGCGTGATTCGAGTTTATTATCTTAGTGAGTATCACTTGTTCAAGGACCATATAATAATATGTAATAAGGGATATAATATTTCGCCGCTGGTGATGAGAGATCTCGATAAGACAACAAAGGTCAAAGTTGAAGTTTTAATTAGGAAATGTGGTCAACTCCAATGACTTACATGAAGGATGGAAAAAGGGCTTTCATGCATGGATTTATACACCATATCTACTGATAGTCAAACTTTCGCGTTATTTCAAACATTTAACACCGAAATCATTTTTCTCATGGTGTCGAGAACCATAGATCAACCTCGAAGGTCCTTGATCTTTTTATATGAAGATATAAAGAGCAATTGGTTATTAGAACACGGCTTTCCAATCATATTTAGAAGTGTTTTTGTCCTTCTCCCTGCATATCAATGTAAACTTGTTTGAGAAACATCCTTTATCACATTAGCTAGAATAGGCAAAAGAACTTTCCATAGATTTGATTAATATATTGGAGAAGAGATGTGAGGAGAGATGTGACCAGTGGTATCATAGAACCACTTCATGGTCATTACTCACCTCTCTAATAACCTGTTATATGATCAATTGTTTTGTGTTTAAAGTTAATTTTTAAATGATCAATGTAAAACATATGTAGTCATAAATATATTCGATATGAAGACCATTAGAGTTATGTTACTTTAGTTAATACTTGTTGCGGAAAAATGTTTCCAACATGGATATTTAGCTATTTTAATGGTTTTTGTAGACACGTATGAAGAGTTCCACTTGATTTGCTTAATCAAAGCTCCCCATGATGATGTGGCATATGATCCATTTTATGGGTATATGAATGGGGCCTATGATCTATCTCGCCTATGTTTTTGTGTTAAACTCCTAAAAAATTAGACTTCAAACTGTGAATCAATGCCTAATTTCTAATCACCACATAGATCCTTCTTTCTTAAATTAAAAAAAACAGGGGGTCTTGAGAGATATTACAAGCGGTATGAGAACTACTAGGTTCAAAATTTTGACATAAATGGCTCTATCACAAAATGAAATTTGATAATTAGGACAAAAGACAAGGGAGACACCGAGAGAGACATCATACCCAGCATAGGCCACTATCCTCCTGTAGCTTTGTTGGATCATCACTACCTACAGATCTCACACCTGAAACAAATGCAGAACATAAGCCACAATCTAAACCTACAATATCGAACTTGTTAAATACTTGATCAAGCGAAGGACGTAAATATGGAGATGATCTTCAAGACATATTCCTAGATGGATGATTCAGACTGAGCCTACACATTTTAGTGCTGAAGGTAGGGGAAGTGGTTTCCCATGTAGTCTTTCAATAAAACTCTAATAATGTGACATATACACAAAAGTGAAATGTGATGAAAAGCTTGTTTTAAGTCCTAAACCATTCTTTGAAGTTGTAGTACTACCGCATCACCTAGATTCCCCCAAAGGTTGGAATCTTTCCTTTCGTTCTTATGAGTATTTAACATTTTCAAAAACAAAAATAATTAAGTAAGTTATATTTACTTTCATTCTTTCTCACTTCTTTACAAGAGGATTTCCTCCACCATAATGGCATTTTTCTAGCCTGAAAAGCCACGAAGCCAATATTTTCTAATTGAGATAAACTATAATAAATCAGCCTCATTAAGCTTTGTGGCTAACCATAAAGATATTTTGAAACTCCATTCAAACTCTTGAATGTCTTTGGTTACCAATTCCTGAAATGGCATTTTTCACTACGACTACACTAGATCTAAATACTTAAATGATGTTGATTAATAAAATAGTTTATGTCCCTGAAGCTATCATCTCAAGCCTGTAACCTGGCTTCGGTTGACCTGGCCTCAAGAATGATTACAACGCAACCCAATCTAAGGTTGGGAGGAGCAACATGATCTTGAATTCATTTCTTATTCTCGAGATAACAACATTTCCTTCTTCCTTTGTTTAAAGTATGTTGAATTGTTCTCATCACCAGTATGACTCGTTACATGGCTTCATTTTAGTGAGATGTGCGACGCCTTCCTTAGTTCTGTATTATTTTTAATGTTTCAAATTTGTTGGTCACAAATATGTGTTTTAAGGGTTGTTTTCTTTCTAACCTATGTACAAATGAAATAGAAACTTTGTTTTGAATGAATTGGAGAACGTTATTGTTACGTAAAACCTAAAGTCCCATGGACAAGAAACCAAGTATCCTTCAAAGAACTAATCAATTGATCACAAAGTGTGATTCTAACACAACATTTCTATGAAATATCTCTGCGACTATACTTTAGCACACAAGGCGGAAAACCTATTATTATCTTAGACTTTGAGGCTTTCTCACACACGTTACTCGGAGATAGATGCACATACTCAGATTTGAATTGAAATAACAAATATTTCTTCACAATCTCATCTGGATTTTAATGATAGTTCTAGTGTTATTAAAAGAAAAAAAATATAGATATTAGAACTTATAATGACAAACTCTAGTTCATTTAATGATAAATTATCATTATGGTTATGAGGATCGTTGTTTAAGCAGGGTTTCTAGAGAATAAGAACATGAAAGCCTAAATTGTTTTTCTCAATATTGTGTTTTAAATGAGATTTTCTTTCCAATAGTAAAAAGAATTGAATATGCATGGAGGATGGTGTTAGGATTATTTCCCAATTGAGACTCTATTTTTGAGGAAAATGAGCTCAGTGAGGACTAGAAGAGCAGTTCTATTGATTTGAGGCTTGACTCCCAAAATTGTTCATGGTTGGGGGTAGGTTATCATGTGCTTTTAGGTTTGTACTAGGTTCCCATGTAATAGAGTATTTTGTTTTGTTAATATCAATTATGGGTAGATTGAAGTCATTGAGATTATACCGTTCAACAATTATACCAAATCCAAGATCTTGTGCAGTGTCAAGAGAGTCACAATTATTCATGTCTCTATTTTATATGAATGATATCTATCTCCTATCCTTCATATCTTGTGTTGCAATGAATGTGATTATATGGATTTGATATAGTATTCCACCATGGATACAATAAATGAAACTAGAACGAAAATATTTTGGATGGAAGTATAAGAGACTGAATAAGTTGTTAGAATTGGAAGATTCTTTAAGTCTTCGCACTGATAACAACAATCCATTACAATATTATATAGACCAAAAACACATTCTTTAGTGTTAACATTTACATTATTGGCTAACAATTCTAACTTGCAAGGACATAGGAATATTTTATTCTATTACTGAAAATGATTCCAGCCTGTGGACATCTGGGTTTCAATGTCTCTTTACTACGTTTGAAATTTAGCATAGAAGGGGAGGATAGCATGTGGACCTAAAATTTGTCACTAAGCAACTGCTCTAAATAACAACATTATTAATTTCAATTAGGACATAGCAGTTAAGTAACTAGGTGGTTCTGAATTTTGTTATTCATCTAATAATGATATTATAGAAGGAATAGATTATTGTCCATCAAATTATATTAAAAGTGTCCCTTGTCATGATTTAAAGTGTATCACTACTTTTATAGGGGTACTACATCCAATATAAAAATGAAAACTTAACAAGAAATGGGTCATTGTTATTAGGTTCTTCGATGGCTATATATGCATGTAATGAATATATCCCCTTAGAACAATTTACATAATAAGTTTATCTAAGGACTTTGATATGAATGTTAACTAGAAGTATCTGCAGGAGTATATGTGAAGGTGGTTGAATCTGAGCACACACTAAATTCAATTTTCTATATTAGCTTGTTAAATGGATCCTTGAGATGTAAAAGGGTGGTTGATACATTGAAAATTAAGTAAAGAGAAACATGCAAGTCATACTCCAAGAATTAGGTTTCAAAGGGCCTACCCTTGCACCACACCACTGTAGAACTGACCTAGATTTCGTTATTTTAATGCTCAAGACACCAAGTGGAAAATAGAGGTGACCATTTCAGGACAACACAAGATCCCATTTGTCAAAATCTATTAATTGGAAGCAATTTCGCGGTTGATAATGACCATTAACATGGACATTGAGGTAGAAGGAATAACATCCCCACGTAACAACAAAATTCTAGGATTTTATAGAACATGATTGTAGTGAAATGTAGGACATAAGAGGTATGGTGAAGATTAGTGTAGCAGAATGCCTCACAATCCAATTCAACTATATAACGAAATAAAATCAAACCTAGCCACAATTGTACCAAGATAACGAAATGCATAGTAAGTGATATAATTCATGAGTCAATCACCTCAATTATTACACTACCATGAGAGCAGTGTTGATATTTAGCGGAAATATAAGCTAATATAGTAAGTTACAGAGAGAAAGAATTCATAATTGTTCCCATACATCCATAAGACCATATTTAAATCAAATATAATAATGGAGTAATGGAGACATATGCATATATTCATTGTACCATAGAAGATTAGGATACAATCTCGGCTATGAATGAACCATTATTCAACATGCTCACCAAGCTGTCGTCGAAGGGGCCAAACTCTTCCAAGTTCATATCTTTGTATGAAATGAAAATAGATTTAAACTTGCTATGAGAAGATTAGAACACATTTCTTTGTCTGTTCGGTAAATCGAGAGGGTCAAGGCACTACAAAGGTACTTGATTGCGATGAGGAAAATTGACAATGATTTCAAATGTTTGGTTCATATAGGAGAGAGAAACAAGGAATAGGTTCTCATATCTAACAATGGTAGTGCATCGTAAACAAAATATTCCTATGGTTCTTTTCTACGATCCACATGATGGATATGAACCGTTGAATTTAAATGACCAGTTTTTTGATAATCATGCATTTTAAAACATTACAACATCTATGGTTGGCTCTTACCTTTGAATGAAGATTCTTGAAGCACCATGTGGTGATGAAGTTCCCCTGTTGTTGGGACTATTTGAAGTGTGCTTGATAAGGGGTAAAGAGGTGCAAAATGCTATCATAAGTTGTATTCAAGACCTGGATAAATAATCTTTTAGCTATCAATAAGAAGTGCAGTGAAACGTGATGAACTCCTTCATTTCGCACAAGCTGCGATTACTAGACTCAAGTTGAATGCAGAGTTGTCAAGAATAGATATGGAAATCTTCGATCTGAAATCAAAATTAATGGAGGATAAATTTTTGGACCCTCGAAGGGATGATCAAGGAAAGTCTAATGAAGTTTCACCTGCTACTATTGAGGATATAAATAAATCATAGACAATTATTCGGATAAGCTCAAGATTTCAAGTCTTCTTGGAAATGGAGAAATCTATTATGCTCCATGGAGACTCAAAGGATATGCATGTTGAAAAGGTGGATAAATTGACACTTATTGTAGAATCCCTGGCCATTTCAATGACCAATGTACAAAAGAGAAATTTAGATAACGGGCATAAAGAAAAGAAGAGGCACTAAATTACCGTGTAGCGAAATATCAGGAAGTAGAACAAATGTAGAGGGAGTTGAAAGGAGAGACTCAAGAGCTTGAGAAGAACCGAGTAGAGCTTGAAGCATTACTTAAAAATGTCGTGATCTAATTTTTAAGGGTGGGTGTCAAGATGTTGATGACCTAGGTTCAAACCCTATTACGCATAGTGTCGTGGACATTAAGAGGTTGTGGAGCTTGAGAATAGTGTAACCTCCATTTATGATTCTTCTATAGGAGGTGTATGTACATGCACACTAATTGTTTTATTTGTTTAAATATACACACTAGATTTTTCATGGTCCAATAAGGCATTTGAGTGGCTTAGAAAGAGAAAACATAGATTCATGAAAAGGAACCATTACAAGGTAATTAGAACAAAAAAGGTAGGAAATCATCTGCCATAACTTGACTATGTGTGATGTACTTTTGAGTACAAATGAGTTCTTTTCTCGGTTAATCTTAGGGTTAATGTTGTCATTAAATTTCAAATATAACATTTTAATCCATGGTAGATTAAACATCATTGATAAGGGTCTGCTTTATGTTTGGACGGAGGTCATGTTTCATGTGTCATTGAGACCTATTATTATGACAAATTCAATCTCAACACCTAATTTAATTGGTATTTTAAAATTTTATTATGGGTAATTACCATTATGTTGTCATTTTCTCTCATCGTGTTGAATTTTTCTACAAATACAAGATATATGGCTTAGACTAGCTCAATAGAAGCACTTGAATTCCTTGAGATGAATTGCTTTACTTATGCACTAGTTTTAGAAGTTGAATATGTCCATTATTTCTGTATTCTCCATTAGACAAGTCATGCTTAGTAATATTGGACCCACCTCAATGAGGTTGTGAATAAATGATTAAAAGGAACCTTTGGTATTGACTTGTTGTTATGCTAATGATACTAACACTATTTGAAAGCATGTGGATAATGTGACTAATGTAGGGAGACTAGAAGAAGTAAGCGTTCGTCAAGAATACAAATGCATTGGAAGAACATGCACTTCTTCTTATTAATTTAATTCAATGAAATTGAACATGAGGAATCATAGTTAAATGGAGGGCAACATTAAACTGTAGCTACTCAAATAGTAGTATTGTTATACTAAAGTTATGTTATTAACTATTATAAATTAGAATTTAGAAGGATGCATCCTACATCTCATGAAGATCTGATTCAGGTGGAAATGCGATGGGAACTTATAATTTCATAAAAAATTACCTCAAAAAAGGAAATAAATTATAATATGCATAAATTACTAGAGAATACATCGAGGATGATGTGAATTTAGGGGAGGGGGTAATGTAGTACCCCTTCATTTCTATTATACTCGGCAAATTTGGATGGAGTTATAGTGTTATGAAACCAGCTCGCAAAAAGGTAGAAAAGAGAGATAAACACCTTAGAATTCAGCCTCTTCGAGGGGGCAACCTCCTTTACATTAAGAAAATGAACAATTCTTGAATGAAACAAATGAAAATACATCTTTTCTATATATAGGAGTCTAATGTAATCAGAGCTGACATAACAATAACAATGTAAGGGAACAATAATAACAATAGTGGGCTTCTATTGGGCACAATAGTAACATATGGGGACTACATGGGTACAAAAATATAATAAGGGGGTTGTACTAATAACAATAAGAGGTTACACTAGTAGTATAGGGGCCTAACATGCTCCTCTCCTTCAAAAAGTGTTGTCCTCAACGCTTGAGTAGTTATTGATTCTTTTGTATAAAATTCTTGTCCTCCCATGTGGAATCTTCAGCGGGTAAGTTCTTCCACTTAATGAGGTACTCTAAAATTGATCGATTTCGTAGCTGTCGAATTCTTGTTTCTGTGATTGCTCTAGGTTCTAATATGATTTCTCCTTCCTATTCAATTTTTGGCAATATTGTTTGAATTGGGATCTTTTGAAACTTTTGAATAAGTGACCATACTTCTTCATCCTTTTTCCATTCATCCCTTGCTTTGTTTACCCAATCTGGTTGGATAATGGAAAGAGCACAAAACAATGCTTCCACATCCTCATCCTTTCTTGAGAGTGCATCTGCAACAAAATTTTGCTTCCATTTTCTAGAGATGATGTCAAAGTCATAACCCAACATATTTGTGACACATTTTTTCTATTATTCTAAAGGTAATAGTTGTTGTAAAAATTATTTAAGACTATCATGATACATTTTTACCTTGAAGTGTCTTCCCATTCGGTAAGGTTGCCATTTCTTAAGTGTATGTAGTATTGCCAACATTTCCCTCTCATAAATAGCTTGCTTGAGATGTAGCAGTAAAAATACCCAATCACCTACATCAAAACATTTTTCACTACGATGTTGATCTACTTGTTGTTTCATTTGATTTTGCACCAAAGTGGCGTTATCCTTTAAAAGTTGGAGAACTTGTTGTTGATGCTCGATGTGATCTTTCACTGCTTGAACCTTTTTCTTCTTGATATGTCCTTCTATCTTTAGAGTTTGAGGATTGGTAATTTCTTCCAATCATTTACAAGATATGGTCGGATTCATTTCTTGATGCTCAATGTGATCTTTTACTTCTTGAACATTTTTCTTCTTGATATGTCCTTCTATATTTATAGTTTGAGTGGTAATTCCGACAAATGAATTACAAGATATGGTTGGATTCATTTCTTCTTTCTCGATGTGATATTTCACTTCTTTCACCTTTTTCTTCTTGATATGTCCTTCTATCTTGAGAGTTTGAGTGGTAATTCTTGCCAAAGCTTTACAAGATATGGTCGGATTCATTTCTTAGTTTTGTGGGGTTGGGTCCTAGCATGTATCCTCTTCTTTTGATGTTTTTTGATCCTTTTCTTCCTCCTCTTCATACTCTATGTAAAATAATTTCTTCTCAGCACACTTATGACCTTTAGTGCATTTTCTATCACAATTGTAAAAAAGCTCTTTTTCTCATTTTTCTTTCAACTGTTGTGGTGTAAGACTTGTAGGTTGTGGAAGGCTAGGAGAAGAAACACTTGCATAATTATAGTCATGAGTGGTGGGATTCCTTGTTTTCATAATTTCACTTTCAATTTTTCTTGCCAACTTGAATGCCTCCTCCAATGAAACAAGTTCCCAAAAACGAACCTCATGTTGAATGTTATCCTTTAATGTCCCTGTGAAGACATGAACCCTTCACTTCTCTAGAATATAATTTATCCTTCTATTCAATTTTTTGAAGTCTTCAATGTGATCTTCCATTGAACCTTTTTGTTCAAGATTTATCAATTGGCTAAAGAAGGAGTTTCTCTTTGTATCCTCATAATGTATTATCATTTCCTCCGTGAAAATTGACCACGTGACAAGTGGTTTACGAGAACAAAGCCCTTTATACCATAAAAATTGATTCGGTTCTAAATAATTAGATTTAATAAATACCTTTTTTAATAGTGGTACACTATGTAGGTCAAATATTTCTCTATCTGTAGTATCCAATTTACTAGATCCTTGCCATAAAACTTCATCATCTCGCTTTTTCTTGATTTTATGTAACATATTTACATTCATATATATAGTCATTTATGACAATTTTGATCCATCGATACTAACCCATAGTTAAATAAAATTATTCACACATAACCATTTACTGATTCATTTTACTAATTCGTTTTACTAGTAGTATGGAATCCATATAGGATTTAATCTTTGCTGGAATGCATATGAAATTATATTCATCTTTATGCCATATATCTATATACTATTTAGTAATATATTTAATTTAATTGTTAATATAGCGGTGAAAAAAAGAAGATGGGTTACATTTTTGTGCCAACGCTAGTGATGAAATTTCGTGTTTTTCATCTTTTATCAAAATGAAGTCCTCAAAATTCATATAAGAACTGTGAATTTTGATTCAGAGTAAAAAGATGTTGTTTTACTAATGATATCTTTTGCAAAAAAAGTTGTGCCTTATAATATTTCAATTTTCCATTAAATGAGATGCTCTTCTTTGAAAATTTTCACACATCATAAGGTGTACATGTTTTCACGTAGCTAAACTTAGTCTACAATGTGTGATTTAATATATATATATATATATTATATATATATATATATATATATATATATATAGATATAGTTATAGTTATATAACCACGATCTATAGAAAGAGCTAAGTTTTTGATATTAAAAATATATTTTTTATGCAAAATTGTATCTTATATTGTTATTCGAAGTTGGCTAAGTAATATTTCAATTAAATTTTGTAGAAACATATGTTCACATATGATTCCTTCCAACTATTTAAATAAATTAATATTTCAATTTTCCATTAAATGAGATGCTCTTCTTTGAAAATTTTCGCACATCATAAGGTGTACATGTTTTCACTTAGCTAAACTTAGTCTACAATGTGTGATTTAATATATATATATATATATATCTATATATATATATATATATATATATATATATATATATATATATATATATATATATATATATATAGATATAGATATAGATATAGATATAGATATAGATATAGTTATAACCACGATCTATAGAAAGAGCTAAGTTTTTGATATTAAAAATATTTTTTTTTATGCAAAATTGTATCTTATATTGTTATTCGAAGTTGGCTAAGTAATATTTCAATTAAATTTTGTAGAAACATATGTTCACATATGATTCCTTCCAACTATTTAAATAAATTAAAAAAGTAAGAGTATCATTTCCAAGAGCAATCATAAACAAAGATAATGTTAATTTTGAAATTTTTTTATTGTGTATATTTTATGATATTGATTTTTTTGTTCAACATCTTTAAAAATATTCAAAAAAATTTCAAGCATTATATTTAAAAGAAATTGGACAAAAACTATAATATGAATTTGAAAATTTCAAACTCATATTCCATTGGAGAGAGGGATCCTTCGTGAATTCAACATGAACAACTCCACCACTTATAGATAAATTCTTCTTGGAGTCCACTAGTGTACAAAATGGTGTTATAGAGAAATTTATAGAAGAGGAGCTAAAACTCTATTTTTTAGGCCTTCAAAATCTTGATTGAGAGGTTAAAATGCTCGATGGATGTTTGAAAATGAAATTTCAAATAGTCAATTTCAAATAGCTCGATAAAGGGTTTAAGAAACCCTCGGTTAAGCACTTAACCTGGTTAAATAGAGGCTTGATAGGTCTATAGTCTCTATAGAGCCGATATCTAGAACGAGCTACAATAATTATCTTAAAAGAAGGGGAAAAAAGAAAATGAATCCTCTCAATACTTGTCTATAAGTGAATTATAAAATTTATTTATTCGAAAAAGAATTCTATAAATATTGAAATATATTCCAAAGGCTAATTATCCATAATTATAAATCCAAATTTTATTTTATTCTACTAGGAAAATAATTGTAATAATATATACATAATTTTTTATATAACATTTTAACCTTTACTTTTCAATTTTAAATTCCTTAAAAAGTATAGTTTGTTTATTTTAAATATAACATATTTTTAAATTTAATCATTTTATATTTTTTTTATGTATAAATTTTCAATAAAAATAAATGTGATTATAGTAAACAAATAAATAAACAAGAAAACTAAACTAAATATTATAATATTATTATTTTAAAAATATATTCATACTTACTCAAATTCAAATTAGTCAAATAATGTTTTTAAATTTATGATTTCCTTATGTTTTTATTATTTTAAAAATATATATTGCAAACCGAAGTGAGGAGTAAACATTTCTATATATACTTTGCTATTGTGTAGAGTGAGGAGATAATTGAGTGCATTCATAGTTTACACGTTGAGAGAAATTTATAATAGAAAATACCATTGCATCCATTACAACTAGCTTAATTATAAATTACATCTACACTTACTTTAATTATTAGTGCACTCATTTATTTTCGTGAACAAGTGGATATATATATATATATATATATATAATGAGTGAGGGAATAATGTTTAACTCTTTAGTGAATTTTGTAAAATATACATTTCCAATAATGTCAAATTCACATTCTTTAGTTACACTTATCCATATAAAAAATTATAATATTTACTAGATCAAATGGATAAATTTTATTAAGTGTAATCAATTTAGATTTAAACTATATTTATAATAGATTTAACATTGAAAATTTAAATAATATTAAACCATATTTTTTAAGTTACCAAATTATAAATATAAGAATATTGAAATTTCAGTTAGTGGGATAGAATCATTTTTCAAATTTATAAACCAAAACACTAGAAATGCAGTGAGAAATTAATCAACACTATTTTTAATTACCTATTGAATGTAGTTAGTAATTAAATTTGTTTTCTTTTTAACTCTCGTTACAATTATAAATTTTGCATATCATTAATCATATTTACATAATTTTAGAATTTCTAACTTGAAATTAATCAACACTATTTTTAATTACCTATTGAAATGTAGTTAGTAATTAAATTTGTTTTTTTTTAACTCTCACATGGTTACAATTATAATTTTGCATATCATTAATCATATTTAAGTAATTTTAGAATTTCTAACTTAAAAGCGCAAGGCTTGATCGAGCTAATTTCTTAGTGCTAGAAATGCTCGATCAAGTGTTTAAATAGATCTATTAATCTATTGGTTTTTCTACCCAAACACACCCTCTCTCACCAAAAAGTAGAACCCAACTCCATCGTTTCACTCACAGAGATTCTAGAATTGTTAGAACCTTAGTGTATCTTATTCCTCTTTACTATATCTTATTCCTCTTTACTAAATCGTCTTAACTAGTCTCAAAAATATATTTAATGTTTTAATGACATATGTGTTTACCTTGCATATTCCATGTTTCCTTACCTCTTATTATTTACTCTTCCATCTACATTAACTCATAGCATTTCCTATTGAGTCACATTTCCACTCATTCATGAGAACGAAGTCATACTTTATTCACTTCAATTTGGGTTTGTGCTTCTCATGTATACATAAAATAATATATTGTTCCCCTATTATTATTATTTATTTACACTCTTCCACTTAAACATAAAGATATATTCCCTTGTCAACTCTCCAAATATATCTTTACACTCTTCCACTTAAACATGAAGATATATTTCCTTGTCAACTCTCCAAATATATCTTTGTGACTTATACATACATTTCCATGCATCTAGCATAATAAAAAACATTAATATTAGCTTGTTATGTAGTAACATATATAATGCATGTTCTAAACAAATAGATGAATGAGTGCCATGTTTATAGGCCGAGCCTTGTTTACTCTTAGTGTAAGTTAAAACCTTAAATCAATCCACACAATAATGTTATACTATTTTCCATGTGGTGATATGAATTTCCACAAGAGACTTGGAATTGTATGTCATAATTCAATATTGTAGTTGACGAGGTCACATGTGTAAGCATGATGTAGTGCCCATGGTTTATATCAAATGGTTGAGTTAATCATTACATAGATATAAATATATAATTTAATCAAAATCAATATAGATGCAACTATAGTATGGATCAAGAAAAGGGTGGAAGCAATATGAGCACTTTTGTAAATAAAGTGAATTTTTGTAAATGTTGTTATGACGGAAATTTCAAGCGTTGTTTTCTCACCGTAAACGATACAAGAGGTGGTAAGTCAAGTGTTGACCCTATGTATGATACAGGAGATATCTACGAAATATATGTGTTCCTTCTAAAAAGAAGTATGACATATTTTTACAATATTTACAAGTATTTATCTGCATAAACAAGAGAGATTTTACATATGGTATTAGAGCCATGTTACATTATTGATTAAAGGATAGATGAATAAAATACTTCTGTATTATGAGTATTTGATTGAATTTTATTTAGGTGGCCTAAATTTGGATATTGACCGGTCATTATAAGAGTACCCTTACCTATAGAAATAAGTATCAATAGATGCAAGACTTTTTCTCATGGATTAATAGAGTAGTAATACTTGTTAATCAATAGATTCTAATCCATGACTAGATGATAAGTGAAGAGACAAGGGATTTTGAGATATATGGAACTAAGAGAAACTCACATCATGTGAGAAAATGTGCATCAATATATATATGTGTGAAGCAGAATTACCTCTCTTACTAGGTTGATCAACTCGTAAAAAAATATGGCTATGCTCATCAGCTATGCCAGAGTGTTATATATTAAATCATCCACAAAAAGTCTGGAATTACTTATAGGATGATTACTTGTTAATATGATAAAGGTTGTGCGTGTTCATGGACGTGTGTATGTTGTATTTAACATTGAGTTCCAAGGCTAAGTCTTTATTGTGCTCTTACTAATTATGAGATCCTTTTAATTTACATAAAATTTTCGGATATATAGTTCAAAAGATTGACATGTATAGATATCTTATATTAGAGTTTGTAGAGAAGGGAGTTAAGAGAATGCAAGAAGATATTCTTGGCGTTAAAGTATGTAGTACTTAATTGTTACTTAATATGAGAAGGTATTTGAGCAATGCATGGATACCACATTGCGAATAACTTGCGTAGAAATTCTCTCAAAACACCATTTTTGGACCAATGACCTTGCAAAGAAGGAAAAACCAAGGAAAGAATATAACTGAGAGAGTAAAATAAAATTTGTTGACCCTAGTGGAAGGGAAATTTTGTACACTTATGAGAGGTAAGCCACAAAACAGTGGATCTTATGATAATATTATGGGAAAACATATAATTTCTATAGCATTTGAACATGAGTGTAATAACAATTAGAAAATAATGATATTAAAATGAAAGAAAAAGATAACGAGCTAAATTTATTTACAATAATTTCATGTTTTGTGTAGCAAGAAGGTTAGGAAACATTCACTAAAATAGAAAGGAAAGGTCTAGAATTTATGATTGAATCAAATAAAATATAGAGAATATATTGGAATAAGGTGTGTAAAAGAAATGAAAATGTGTTTATATGGGTTTCAGAACCTTGTATTACTTAACCCAAAACATATCATACACTCAAATAGGTCTTTTCGAAACCCGTAATAATAAATTTGATAAACTAGAATGAACATCTAGAACACACATATTCTTTTTGAGAAAAAATATATTTATGTACATGTCAAGTTAGTGCAGTTTGGGTGGATGGCTGGAATAGTCAATATCATCCCCACCCAAGTCTGATTCTAGCAAGTGAAATGATGTATATTGATAGTATTAACAACATAATCTGTATGGAATATACAACATTGTATTTATGGGATAAAAATAGGAAACAAATTATACATTATGAGAAACATAGCTCGAATATGAGTATGTATAATGTCGTAACATACGACTGCATAGAATAGGCGATGGGTTTTAGAAATTATAACAGTTGTAAAGGAAATAATTACTTATGAAGGATTCTTAATTAGAAGGTATGCTAGCTATCAATGCCACAGGAAACCTGTTACAGTTGTAGAACAGTTAAGAATATTGGTAAGAACTATAAAAAAAGGTGGTCATTGTAAGAACTAATATTATATGAAATTAATTGAACCATGATTATTTTTTTTTGTGACATAATAATTTTCCTTGCATGTTACAAATTTAGGAAAAAAATTATCTCTTTTTACTTAATTGACTAAGCAATCACATAAATTGTTTTTCAGTAACCTAAATTTCCAGAATCATAGAGTATGTGAACTAATGATAGGAAATTTCTTGGGAAATTTATATCAAAATGAGGTAAGTATTATGGGAACTAATACTTCTAAAATGAAAAGAAGAAAGAGAAGATAACAAATTGTATTATGGATTTGAATTATTGTTTAAAAATCTAGTTGTAAACCCCCAAAATAATGGTAAGCTAAGATGGAAAAATATAATACATCATGATTGTAAGAATATTCGTCATGAAAATAGTAAAATGAATAAATAAGGTGAGGCTTTAAGCTGAAAATGATATGGTAACGGAATTGTGGTTACTCCAAGACACCAAATAAGCCTAGAAGCATTTCAAAATAGTACTATTGGTGCTCAGAAAGGTAACATCTTTATGAAAAAATTATTAAGTATAAATTATTCAAGAATAGATCCCTTTTTAAAAGAATAGAAATTTTCGAGGAAGGAAGTGCAATGAACCCTAAAATATATAGGAAACAGTCAAAAGAGTTCTTTCATTTTGTTGATGGTGCTCGACCTACCAACATTCAGGGGATCTCCATGATATGAAGTCCCTGTCAGACCTCACACCTTTTATTGTAGGAGGCCCATCCAATATAATGTCTCAGTTTCCAAATACTTAGATATTTTCCTGGGTTCTAGCTTTTAGCACAAGAGAGTGATGCAATGGTATCTTCAAAAAGTAAGGTGAGTGTGCATTACAACTATCTCTAGGTTCTCTTACTGCAAAATGGGGGAGAAAAGTGAGCCTTTATGTTAGAGGTAATAATACCAACTAGGAAGAGAAACACATGAAGCAAAAAGGCCTATCTGACATCTAGCATAATAGTCCACAATGGATGTGACATTGATTCCAATCAGTGAACAAGGAAAGACCCTTCTACCATCTAGGAGAGTAGTCCATAGTGAATGCAACGGTCATTACAACCAATGAATAAAGAAAGGTTTTTCTAAAATCCCGTAAAATAGTCCATAAGGATGAGACAATAGTGACAACCATTATAGCACATTCCCAAAAAGATAAGCGTTAAAACAACCGAAATAGTTCAACTATATTAGTGCATTTGAAAGGAAACATGAAATACAAATGATCACATAATAGTGTTACAAACATCCATA
Source organism: Pinus tabuliformis (assembly GCA_031772625.1). Classification (NCBI taxonomy): domain Eukaryota; kingdom Viridiplantae; phylum Streptophyta; class Pinopsida; order Pinales; family Pinaceae; genus Pinus; species Pinus tabuliformis. Next base: position 264,279,941 of record CM062814.1, on the reverse strand, counting down.
AGCCATACATGCAAACATGCTAGCCTAAAAGGGCTTCTATAACTAAGAAAAACTTCCAAGACACATAATTACATAGTACATCACTAGCCCCAGTAGTGGGACATTGGAGCCACTCCTTGCTGCTCAAAGAACTGACTAATCTCTCTAATTCTTTGTGGGAGGAGGCAAGGTGAAAATTAATTTTGTCATAAAATGAGGGGGTATATATAACGAAGCGGTGCTTCTTCCCCTTGTTACTTTTTCACTACCCTTGTGACTGTTCAACTTCCTATGGCTTTTCAACTTACATGACTCTTCATATTTATGTGTGTGCATTGGATTTCCTCGTTATAATACATTTTATTTACAATATACATGGCCAATAATAGTCATGTGGCCTTTGAAAACTCATGACAAGACTTCACATGACACTATTGACATGGACTAGCTTGATGATGTGGTAATGTCAAGATGTTGTTGCTTCTCAATGATAGATGTGTCCTTCGATATGCTTTATATTCTCCTTCACATAACTTGATGATGCATGGTATTCAATTATCTTTGGTCTTGATAGGTGGTTGCATACATGTGTTTGATTTGGTTTCTATTGATAGGTTCCTTTGGCCATCCACCTATAAGTGAGTCTCCGGGACTATTTCCTCCTTCTCCTTCTTCATCATCTTACCATGATTATGTTCCTGTAATTCACTCATGACGGGATGACATCCATTTGATAACTCCATAGTCTAATATGTTGCATTGTTTTCCATGGACTTAGCGTGAGATAGGTGACATGCTGGGAAACAGGGCCCACTAACTATACATTGCGTAATTCCAGGTGGCAAGTAGAGAAGTTGATCATTAAGACTGCATAGAGGGTAGATGAAGCTTGACTGAGGAACTTTTGAGCACAATCCTCACTAGGGGAGGAAATTGGGCATTGGCCACTAAAAGTCAATTATTGATGCAATCTCGGTCCCTAGGAGACAAATATGTGTTTTTTTTAGAGGAATGGAGGATTGGGAAGCAGAGAGAGTTGGAGGAAAATTTTTTGCAATTCTTAAGGTCAGTGAGCTTTTCCTGAGGGAGGACACTATGGGACACTTCTTAGCACTTTTGGAGTCCAAGGGATGCTAGGTTCTTTGTGAATTGTAGGGTTTGAGAAGGAAAGGAGAGAATCTTCAAGACTGACATTGTAAAGTGCACACTTCAAGTCAGACTTGGAGGAACTACTGCGCAATTCTGTTGATGAAAAGGGAGGTTGTTGAGATCTGGAATTGTGTATTGAAAATTCCGTAGGGGATAATGACTACACACTTTGTAGTTCTAGGAATCAAGGCTACACCACTGGGGATTGAGAATGCGCAATGAGTAGTTCAATTTGGGTCTGCTGAAACTGAGTTACTCGGTCAGGAAATTTTTGGAAAAATGGCTAAGTGTGGGATGAAGATGAGCTTGTCAAGAACCAAAACTTGTGATAAAAATCTTAGCATAATTTGATGACATGACAACGTAGAACACCAAAACAACAAGACAAAGAATTACCCTTCATGTGACTATCTCAGAACAAGAAGCAACAAGTGCGACACTTGAGATAGACTTTAGGACAACCATGATGACACTTGTGTGAAAATGTTTAAAAATTTTTGTATGAGTGCAAAAGGTGTTTACATAACTAGGAAAACTCAAATACACGAAGCACAACCTTCAAACCCAACATAAAAAGGCACACAAGCATGGAAAAATAGTCAAACATGCCAAAAGATAAAGTTCATTCAATAAGGAAAAGGGGTGAAAGGACTCAAAGAAAGCTCATGAAATGACCGCAAAATCAAGGGAAAGACCAAGGAAGGTTCTAAAATTTGAGTGCAATCCAAAATATTGGAGGGTGTTTCAGACGCTACAACACTTGGCAACGCACTAGTTGAATTCGTGCTTCCCTTTATTGGTTATTTTCTTATGTACAAGGCCTATTTCCTTCAAGGAGTATTGATTCATCATGCAGATTAATTTTTCTTCCCCACTTACCCCATGGGCATATATGGTACCCTGTGTGCCTTCTTAGTTGAAAACAACATAAGATTCAATATGATTAGAACATTTTGAATTTGGAAGGGTAGTTTAGCTTACAATATTAAGATTTTCAAGTATAGTTTTTCATCTCGGGTGTTGCTCTGCTCCTAGCATGCCTAGAATGTACGCTGACAGAGTCACGTAGGAACAAAAGAATTGTTCCATTTCTAATGATCTTGGATAGTACCCTCGTGGAGTAGCTTGCTTCACCTCTCTGCATAGAAATATTATCTCTTATTTCACCATTATTTATTTATTTAAAGAGAATTGCGCATCGATACTTATTTACATTGGGGCGAAAGAGGGATCCTAAGTTATTGAAAGGAGGAGAGATTGTTCCTTCAGAGAAGCATATGTCCTCTCATTTTTGTTTTCTCATTTGGATTTTTCTCTTCTTCATTTCTACTAGTTGGATAATATTGAACATACCAGAGAGGAAAATTGATTATAGACATAAGGTTTTCAAACTAGACACAAGTTCATGGTTGGAGCAAAACTGTCCTTATAGACAGATCATATTTTCTGTCAAACCTTCATCAGCCAAAAGATGAAGCCAACACAAGGAAGATGGACACATAACTAGCCAAGTATTGTAATGTCACAAGACTTTTTGAACTTTAGCTACACACACACTTGGATGCCACAATGTAGTAAGGCACAATCCTTATTTACACAAGACAAAAAAGGAAAACTAAATAAAACATAACAAAAAACAACAAAAGACTATATACATAGTGTGGGTTGCAACCCTATGTCCCCATTTGAAATATTGTTTTAAGTCTTGGCCATTAACAGGGAGAGATTCAATCTTACGATCGAGTGATTGAGGACGATATGTGTGTTGGCCAATATTTTTGTGAATTGTGTAAGGACCAATCCATATGGATTGAAACTTAGTGCTTTTTCATTTTTCCTCATGGGCTTTGTCCCACTTAATGACAAGGTCACCCACACTAAAGGTATTCTTCCATGTAGATTTTATATCAAACCATCTCTTGATACGAATCTGATGGACTGTGAATTTTTTTCTTTTCCTTTAAACATTTCTTCATGTAGCTTGTGAAAAAATCCCATCCTACATTGAACTAGAAGGAATGGCTTGCCTTGGGATTCTTGGGACAATTGGATAGCAAGCAAGTAGATTCTCGGTGGGAGGATGGCTTCCTTTCCATATACGAGGAAGTAAGGGGACATGTTCGAAGAAGGTTCAAGTGTGACTTAGTTAGCCCATAAGGCATTCACTAAAGTAGCATTTCAGTTGTGCTGCTCAGAGAATATGTTATTTTTGAAGATACAAATGAGGTTCTTCTTCGAGGATTCAACGAGACCATTCCTTTATGGATAATAGTTAGAAAAGTGTTTCAAGGTAATACCATTTTACAATGCGAAATCATAAAGTGTTACGGAGGAAAAATATGTTTCATTATAAAAAATAAGTGATGTAGGAACATCGAACCTAGAGATGATATTCTTCTACAAAAATCTCATGACTTCCTAATCATTCAATTGTTTTACCGGAACTGCCTATATCCACTACATTAATAATATGCAGTTTTCAAAATATAGTGGTAATGCTTCAATGAATCGGGGAAAATTTCCCCAATGACATCCAAGCCTCACTGATGGAATGATTATTCCATTGCAATGGGCTCTAATAGGGTTGTTGACCTCTTGTTGTCTATTTAAGACCCCTTTGTGGACAAAGATGATCCCTCTATCCCAATTAGTGGGACTAGAAACCTACGTGACAATCTACAAGAACACTTTCCTAAATTACAATCAAAATGAGAGAAGATGAAGATGACCTACCTCGTTCTAATGCTATAACGTACTCCTTTGTTGAATACCTTGAATCGTTTGTGCCTCAAGCTCAGCTGTGTTTCTCACAACGTTTGGATACCTACACAAAAGATCAAATAAATGATAAAGCATACAAGTACAACAAGCATAATCGAAATGAATCCACTTAATAGATCAAGGAGAATTAAGATAAATGATGCATTAACACAAAAATTTATGGAAAGTGAACCAATAGTTTTATATATTAATGAAATAAAGGAGAAATCATACAACCAAGCCTTGATGTCAATATGATCTCCTTGAGTGAATGTCTAAGTCCAAGCTCAAGCTCTCGAAGAACTCATTCTCCAAGCCAAATGAATAACATGTAGGCACTATCTTAACATAAGGGTAAAAATAAGCAAAGACCAACCATTTTGGAATGGTAGACGATGAATATATACGCAAGTAAAGGGATTTAGGATCTCTCCAATGGTTGCCCCTTAGAGCATGGAGGTAGAACATGGAGTGATGACTAAGATGCTTTATGATATTTTGCAAGCATGAGAATAAACAATATCAGGAGACATACAAATCAAGGATGCATATAAATATACATATTTGATGTCAAAACATGAATCCACGGTATCGACATAGCCATCCGGATAGAAAGGACTATGTGAAAAGATCCATGGTATGGGCATAACCATCAAAATTAAAAGGATCATTTGTAAATCTCAGATCCAAAGCATGGACATGGCCATATAATATAGAAGTCAAAATCCATCCCAACCTGATCAAAGTACAAATTATAACATGCAAATGAATGTGCTGAAGCCAAACATGCTAGAAAACCACCTGATTACCGACCAATGATGTGGACTGTTAACAAGCACGAGAGGAACCACCAATAATCACACTAGTCCATAAGGTACAACAGTACAATTCATGAATATGAAAATGAAGCTGATGTTGAACACTTGTGGAATTATCTGATTGAAGGTCAATAATGAAAATCTATTGTTGGATGTGAGGAACATGCCATTAAGGCATGCAAGCTCTAAGGTACTAAAAGGGAGTTTCTAAGTAATCTTCTTGGATAATGAGCTGAAGTCGATAGGAAGTGACCCATCGAAGAAGGCCATGATGATTCCCCCATCACTGAAGAAAAACAAGGAATAAAGTGAAATGAATGAGTATGATCAAGAGTCTAGAAAAAGATCAGACAATGTATAGGTAAAAACTACAGATAGGACTTCACTTTAACATATAGGTGAAATGACTCCAAAGTGTGGTAGCATTTGAATCAACATAAGACCATGGTTCATGATGACAAAATAAAATGGTCATATGAGAGGTAAAATGGATCATCCAAACTCGGAAAGACAAGTGATTGAGGAAGGACATCCCAAACCTGACACGAGATGCAGATGAATGTCATGTTCAAGAGTGATATGCTGCCTCTACAAGAGATTTTTCACTTTCACTTTTTACCCACTATTTCTAATGAGTACCTCTTTATTTTTACACAATATTGAAGAGGATACCATATGCTTGTCGTATAAGTTTATCCTTCATATGAATCCATCCTACTATGTTTTACAAGTTCTAGGAAGGAGAAACTCGGGCTCGTCATGGTGACAAGTCTTTCGTCATTTAATTTTTAACGAGACTGACTAAGGAATAACTGGGTGTATTTTTCCTAATTAGAGATTTTGAAAAAGAGACAAAAAACAAAACTCCATCACATCCCTTTTCATAAATTTTTCTCTCGAATCCGAAAAGGTAGAAAACAATATTCAAGAGAACCTGTTGACCATATCAACCAAGGTGTATATTTTTCATAAATAGTAAATCCCACCCCGAAAAAGGGGTAAATATATAACGATACAATGTTAACTAATTTAACTTAATGAGTTCGCAAATACAAGTACTCGACAATCTATTCATATTTTTGGAGTCTAAAAAGAGTTGAAAGAGGACTCCTCCTTGAGGAACGAGTGGTATAAGAGGATAGCAATTGGTTCCAGTCATGATGGAGCTGCTCAAAACATGTAATTGTCAAGAGGTTGGCTAATAAGACTACTCATCATATATATTCCTCAGGCATAAGTAAAAGAAGCAAGTGAAAGCATATGATCAACCAAAGAGATGGTGATGATGGAATGAAAGAACCAAGGCTCATTTGGTAAAAATTGGCTGATAAAAAAAACAACCACGAGATGTAAAATGGGAATGGTTTCATTGTTACACAAGCTTGAAACATGGGAAACTATGCTTGATTATACTTGAAGATGGCTTCATTTTTTCACAAGCTTTGAGACATGAGAAAAAAACTATGCTTAGATTTGGTTTCATTTTTATGCAAGTTGAAACAAAGATAAACTAATCTTGAGATAAGTCTGCATGCCCCCAGTATAATGATGCAATTCAAGGAACATGCCCCCCAAGATTCATTTCATTCACCTAAGTCAATGGAATGAAGGTTCACTTATGAGATCAAGTGAAATACTCAACTGGGATTTGACGAGATCTCATCAAAGACTCAAATTGGAAGGGGATTTGTTTCATTTTTTAACGAGCTTCACACAGAAAAAGAACCATGCTCAAGGGGTCTATTTCATTTTTTAATGAGGTTGACATAGTAAAAAACACTACCCTCATGACCCTTGTTTCATTTTTAAATGAGATTCACACAAGACAAGGAACTTTTCTCCAAATCCATGATTAGAGACCAAAAGAGGCCATGGCTTCTATGCGTTTCTCATTAGATGGGAGAAAAACACTCTGGAACCAATACATGTCTAGGTATCCAATGGAAAAATTGGGCTCCAATACCCCTACTACATGGCATACTGCATCATCTACTAGATTAATAGTAGATGTTAGCTTGAAATAGGTGGCCACATAACTAACCTGTGGCAGGGGTGATAGTGCTTGCACATAAGAACAATTTAGGGATAAGGGTTGATTTGGAGTTTATTGAGGACCAATGAATCTAAATTGATCAGTTATCAAAATGATTCCTTCATGCAGGAAACACATCACTAAAAAGAGAGAATATACAAAATATCCCATAATGTAAACATAGTGAAGACAAAGGATTAGATTAAAATCTAAAGGGCCTTGGACATCCATAAGATCTATATAGACAATATTCCCTCCCATTGTAACCGGTAACTTAGGAAGGATCCCTAACAGTGGAATGATTCCACTATTAAAACCTAATAGATTCTAGGTGACGGGGACAATTTGAGGAGAACCTAAAGCATCCCAAGAATTTGAGGATCAGACGCTAATAGTTTCGCCCTCATCTATGACTGGGCTAGGTATGACCAAATGGTAATTTTATACCGTAATATGGAAAGGCACATAATATGAAATATGATATCGTGACAGTTGACTCCAATCAAAAGAAGTGACCAAACTACTTGGAGGGGGTGTCATAGGAATGAGAGAGGTGCTCCTTTTCTATATGGGAATAATATAACTCTCATGCACCTCGAGAACAAGATGATTTCCCTCCAGTTCATTCAAAACTAAAAAACTAGAAGAACTTGAGCAATATGAGGTTCATTCTCTACCAGAAAGATACCGTTAAGTGAAGGCGGAACCAAGTCTACCATTTTCTCAACCAATGGTTAGTCGAGAATAGACTCACGAGACTCAGTTTAAGGGAGAGCAGGGTTCACCAAAGATGACTTTTAATTATCACTAGATCATCTAGTGAAGGATCAAGGGAAGATTTTGATAACCAACTAGAAGACAAGGCTATAAAGTTATAATGATTTCCAACTCTTTCGAAGGCTCATCTAGAAGAGGACAAAGGTGAATGAGATGATTACCTTCACACATATTACAATGAAATTTGATTTTTCCCTTTTTCCCATGAGCTTTACTATTACTAGTTGAGTGTTTCTAACAACATGAACTTCAGAGGCTGATGACAAAGGTCGATGTGAACCGATGGACCACACTTCTAAGACCTTGGGAATATCAGGACAACTTAAAAGAAGGTGGTCACCGTTACATAACATCCAGTGCAATTTTAATTTTTGGGGCTCGTTGGAATATGTTTCTTCATTAGTTGCATCGGTACCAATATTTTTTTGGATTCTCCCTTGCTTATTTTGCTTCTTCTGCTTTGTCCTCTTCTTCTTATTCTTCTTAGATTCCTCGTTGCTAGAATCCAAACTTTCACTAGGCAAAGAGGAAGAATGAGATGAAGAACCACACAAAGAAGGCGAGGGGTCAACTTTAGGATAAACATGAGTTAGAAAGATCTAAGGAGATAATCTAATAATATGAGTTAGAAAGATGAATTTTCATTTGGTACACTGAATAGTTCAAAGCCTACATACTATATAATTATGTCAGTAAGAAATTTGTGGTGAGCAAACATTGAAAATTTTTGGAAGAAAATTTTGGAATGGTCAAAAGAATGAAGGAGTATATGGTAAAAATCTATCTCTACCAATAGATGGACATGTGAAAGGTTGACTGAAGCAAATCCCTTCACAAATATTTTCATTTTTACAGGTGCATATACTAAAATATAGGTCTTATTCTAGCCAAGAATCAACAAATTCAATGAGACATTAGAGAAATAAGGCTTTTTCATTTAGTGAGTTAGTATATTTAGTGAGAGAGAAAAAAGGATGCCAAGGGAAATAGACTAGAAATGTGATGACATGGATCAACAATATCATGTTTTCTTATTATCCTAGTGTCCTACTTATTCTAAGAGGGAAGCAATTGAAGCTTTTAAAGAGAATTAGACATGGGATGCTATTGGTCTAGCAACAACTTTGGATACTCTTAGGAATATATTATCCATTATAATTTGAAATAAATGGTTATTTTACCATATGGATGTTAATTGAGCTTGAAAGGGAATTCAGAAGAGGTGTATGTATATCAAAAATTGGGATTCTTAGTAAAAGAAAAATACGACAAAATCCACAAGTTGAATTAATTCCTCGATGGCATGAAGCAAGTTACAAGAGAATCTTATTTTTGATTCCCTTATGTTTACTCAAAGATGGATTTAGCAGGGGATGTCGTGAGATTTTTTTTTATACTAAATCAAAATAAGATATAACCCTTACAATTTTTATTTATGCTAATGACATGACATAAAAATAAAATATGATATTAGATGAATTCAAAGCTATGATCAAACAATATTTTCAGATAATAGACCATGGTCTAATGTAGTTATGGGAAGTGAACTCAATCAATATGCTCAAGGGATTTTCATATGGCATTGGAAATTAACTTTGGTTGACTAACTTTCCTTGGAGACAACAATACTTAATTTCAGCCTCTTGTTATAGTGAGGAGAGACCCAAATTTATGTCTTATTGTGAAAACTAGTATATATAGTTGACTTAGAGTTGTTACTTCTCTCTATTTACCAATTGTGACTCATATTCTGTATTCAGGAAAAATTTGGATTGGTTGGCATATGTTTCATGTACTTTTGATAAACAAAAAGTCTCTCATAAGGAAAGAATTTTGGGTTTCACCTAGGGCTGGTTTTTAGCCTAATATTTTTGTGTTTGGTCTATTGTTCATTGGCTATTGTGATCTATTCTCTTATTGAAGAAGTGAATGGTTTCATTTTTTCATGTATAGCTACTTGTTGATTGAAGAATAAAGAAAGAACTTGTTGCATCAAAAGAAGTATTTATCAATTGTGAAAATCTATTCTAGTCCTAGCTACAATAAATTTCAACACATGAGCCTGGGAACCACCCTACTTGGGAGATCCTAAAGGGAGTGGAATCCTAACTATGTGGGGTTTTTAAAGAAGGAGTGGAATCCTACCTATGTGGGGATTTTAAAGAAGTTACAATTTTTTATGTCTAGTTTTTGTTGTTTTTGGTACAATGGTTTTTCGTGTAGTGGTTTTGTGGTCCATGGTTTTTAACCCATGGTTTTGCTATTTTTAAAATGGAAGAGAGATATGTATTGTATTATAATATTGTAAAAATAGATATATTCCAAAAAAACATTTTTTATTTTCTAATTCATTTTGTTAATGTGTATATTTGTATTGTATCTTATCTTTTCTGTTTTACTAACAATTTAGTTAAATCAATTAACTGTCTAAAGTTCATACCTAGAAGAAACTCATTCTCTATAAATCTTCAGAAGAAATCCTTGCATTCATCTCAATTCTGCTCTATTATGGGCTACGTTTGTTCCACTTCTTCAAACGAAAATAGTGATACTCTAGCTTCTAACCCAAAAGCATAAAAAAGGTGTACGTTTCTCTAACAAAAGTAGTTGGCCTCCACGTTGGAAGACCGTTCCCTCATAAGACCATCGATCTAGTTCAAAAACCACTCGCAACTATACATTATGAAGTGCGCAGCATGACTGACCCACATTCGATAGACACGAGTTTTAAATGGGTACTCAAAACCAATAACCACAGAACCTCCAAGATGACCACTCCAACTTGAATGTGTGTGGAACATTGTTATTAAAACGGGAAATAAATCTACTGCTATGGCCAGTTATTTCGTGAAAGTATAGAGGGTGGTAGACCGAGATTTCTGAAAGAGATTAAAGAACCGATAACTAGAGTGCCCAGTCAGGTTCGAGGCTAAGCGCAGTTTCGTAATTGACAGTCGCACACAGAATGTATCAAAACCAGCAATGAAGCCTAATAAGAAAAAGGAATTGCTAAACAATGAATCAGTAATTGAGTACACTATCACTACCCAACAAATCAATGGTTAAGGCAAACAACAACATCTAGTTCAGATATATGAATACCGACTTCATGAGGTTTCTTCCTCAACACAATCTTGTCTGCATCGACGAGTCTCTCTTCGCACTTGTTATTCGCCGAAATCCCCAGGTTCGAGTTCGATAATTTCATTCATTCAATTCCATTTTATGTACTATGTAACATATAACCTCAGCGCCATGGATCTCATCAAGAGCTAAAGGCATGAACCTTAACCTTGTCCTTGTGCATGGTCCTCGACTATAGCGACCCCATGGCTCTGAAAACTCGCTACTTAAAAACTGGTCGTCAACTATAGCGACCCGAGAGACGCTCTGAAAACTCTCTACTTGAAAACTCCCCACTGCTCGCTTCAATTCGAAATCAATGTTGTCTGTCAAAAATGGAGAATTGACGCACCTTTTCACCCAATGGTTTTACCTTTTCTTACACAAAATCAAACATCAAATGGACTAGCAAGGAACAACCGGATGTGGGGATGTGTCGTACGAGCCAAGGAAAACATCAAAACCAGCGCAAACCAGAAGGATGCAGTCGAGGGGGTTTCTGGAGGTGGTCCAAAAAGATATTTCTAAGAATTTTTTCTTAATTCTAAATACGGCAAGAAGCCATTAATGTCCATAAGATTTTAATGGTTCTTCATGTGTGTCTCGAATTGATATTTTAACAACCATTAACCATAAGATGTACACCATCCGATAGATGTCATAAGAGGTGTCTGGAATAGCAAACGGTTTTCACAAATGAACCTAGCGCACGCCCGTTTACACAGATCTTTCATTGAAGAGTAAAAGTCCAGACATATATCATTTCACAACAATGAGCAACATAAACGTTGAAAAAATCAAAAGGAAATTGCAGTATCAATATTGGAAAACATTAGAACCTGTAGGCCCGCACGAAATGAGCGAGAAACCGGATTTTTCCTCTCAGTTTTATCATTAGCGGCTGTGGTGGATTTTCCCTTCTGGGGGACCTTCGCAGCTTTGACGGATTGATTGCCTTTTACTTTCGGTAGGCCCTCGGCACCTTTGCCACAGTGATTCTCTCCCACAACCATTGTGTCTTCCTGGTATAAGCGCTTGGATAATCAAGTAGATCTATAGACCTGCAAATGCCGTCGTTTTCTCAAAACCCACTTTACATGGGTTACAGATATTTCCCACTCTTGGATAATGCAGAAAAAAAAAACAGCTTAATAGAGCAGTGCGAACGTGCAGAAAGACTGTTTGTATTTGAGCATGAAAAACAGTAGATAAAAGACCTGAATAAGTACCTTGAGATTTCGGAGGTGGCGATGTGCAGCATTTTTACTGTTCGGTCCGCTCTTCTGAGCGGAGGTGGCGATGTGCACCTTTCTTACTGTTCGGTCGACTCTTCTGAGCAATCAAGAATGGTGTTGGGCTCTTCTCATCTCTCTATTTATAGAGATTAGGTAGGGAATGGAGGGCAGCCGCTAACCAACTTGCCATAGGGCATTAAATGCAACTTGCCATAGCGCATTAAATGTCCTGGGAGATGTAAATGTCATGGGAGATGTAGGCTGGATAGCTCGATAACACCGGAATTCCCATTTCTTATTTAATGCCAAGTCTCCCCCTCCGGTGTTATTGGGTTATGGAGCCTGCATCTCCCGGGCATTTAATGCCCTATGGCAGGCTGGTTAGTGGCCAGCAGGGGTAAAAGTACTTTAAAGGGTAAGTTGAAAATTAAAATACTTAGTATTAAAATTAAATAGTATTTTAAAAAATATTAAAATATTTATTATTAAAATTATATAGTATTTTTAAAAAATAATTATTATAAAATGGGTAAAAGTATTTTAATGAGTATGTCCCAATTTAAAATACTTAATATTAAAATTAAATAATATTTTTAAAAAATAAATATTATAAAATATGTTAAATAATTTTAGAGTTATATATATATATATATATATATTAGGATTGGGTAAAGATTTTAGGGTGGTAAAGTTATTTTAAGGGTAAATCTAAGTTTAAAATACTTTAGCATTAAAATTAAATAGCATTTTTAATAAATAATTATTATTAAATATGTTAAATGGTATCCTCAAGTTGAAGTAACAAGACAATTAAATATTCTAAATTAAAAACATATTGTGTCAAAGTGTAAAATTAAAATATGAATATTGTAAAATATGATTAAAAAACTAGTTAATTAATGGGAAGAAATAAATTTTATAAAAGAAGTTAGAAAATTTTAGGATGAATATATTATTATTATTATTAAAATCCAATTTTAAGGTCATGGCCAAGCCACACACCAATTGTTGTATGAGATCCTTTTGGGACAAGAGACACACCTCCCTTAGGGTCACCTCCACACTGTTATGCTATAGATGAGAGACAATATATAGTGTAAAATAAGTTGAAATGTTATGAGGAATATAAGTGAGAGGGGATAAATATTATAAAACAATTCAAAATATTTAGAAAACTTAAGTGGATATATAGGTTACAATCTCCTAAATCATAAATTATCATATACCCCTAAAAATTAGAAATTGGGTTGGGGTGCCATACCATTCCCTATACCTTATAACTATATAGGGGTGATGTTACCACATTAGCATTGAAGAATAATAACTTGTCATCTATTTCTAATAATTAAAACTTATTTTTCATCTAAAATGTTGCATCTAATAAATATTAGTTGGGTTATACCACATAGTATACATGGAGATGTTGCAACGTTAGCAGTAAATAATATTATATTAAAAATTCAAACATAAATTTTCGGAGGTTGTGAGCTCTCGGTTTTCTTCTCTCTCAGTTCTTGTCTATGATAATATTTAGATGTCTAGGTCTTAGGATGAACGATGTGTTCCTAATATATGGGACTTCAGGCTATTGCATATATCTCTCTAAGTTGCTAGCTCCCAGGAGACATTTATTTCGAAAAATTCATACGAAAATAAAACTACATTAAAAATAATAATAATAGAATTATGTAGGTTTATGTGTGGAGATAAATTTTTCAATAAAATCCTAATTATGTCGAAAAACTTTCTCCATATTTAATGCAACATGATAAATCCCTAATTAGAAATTGATTTTTTTTAACCATTTAATTTAAAGTTATGTAGATAAATTTTAAATAGTATAAAGCACGTTAAAATACTCAAAGAATTTAAGTAACTTCCCATTTCTTAGGAAATTGATTTTTGTTAACCATATAATTTAAAGTTATATAGATAAATTTGAAATATTGTGAAACAGTTCAAATTTTTTAGAGAATTTAAGTAGGTTGTGATTCTAAAGTCGATACTACTAGAATACCTAAAGGATGGTTTTGTGTTTCAAGACATGGTGATTTGTACCTTTCTTACGGTCCACGCTTCGGATCAATCAACTGTAATACCCCTCCATTACTATCACACTAGCCAATGTTAGATGGATTTATAGAAGAAAATTTGGGACTCAACATAAAAATGGGGATAAATAATTTATTACAAAATAAAAAAAGGAATTTAAATGCTTGGAAAATGAGACAACTAGAGATGAGACTCTTGCCAAATGAAATCCCATTGGAGAATGGGAATGGATAATTCTTTAATGATAAGAATTCTAGACCAAAGTGTAGATAAGATAAGATGGATGAGAGACAAATATAAACTAAGCTCCTTAGTTGGAGAAAGATATTAAGTTTGGAAAAAAACATAAAAAGCCTCGCCGGAGAGAAAGGCGAGTTTTTATGGTAAAAGCCTGCGCAGGTTGATAAAAGATCCACAAACGTAGGACACCCTTAAAGGAATTTTTATCATGAAATTATGGAATTAAATACCCATGGAGGAGATCAGCAAGAGGTTTTTGGTCAATGGGAAAGTACTCTCGTCTTTGGGATGAACTCGAGAAATTTAGTTCTAGGTTGGGTGGTAGTGCTCACTTTTCCAAGTGACACTCTTTCAACTAATATGGTTTAATTGAATTGCATAGGATGTTTCTAGATTATTTGGCTCCTTATGCCTTATGTTATTGATTATGTAGTATACGATAGACTTCCACGTCATCTCGTTGCTTATAACATGATTAGATACTTATCTATGCGACAACTAACAAACGTAAATTTAGATGAAGTTAATATGAGATGTTTGAGCTTAATATGTGGTTATTAATATTGCATCATGGAGCCATTAGTATTATAAATGGCATGTTTTTAAGATATTTTGTGCACAATAAGTAATTATGTGTGTTTTGGATTGAGATTTTGGTGAGGATTGTGGAATTTTCTAGTAGAGGAGTTGGAGTGGTGTGATATTATATCTTTGTGACATTTATTAACAACTAAATCCAAACGAGCTGAAAATGGACCCAGAGAAAATTGCATCTATCATTAGCTGGCCATCCCCAAAGAGTTTGTTCAAGGTTCATAGTTTTCATGGGTTGGCAAGTTTCTATCATAAATTGATAAGGAATTTTACTAAGATCTACACACCTATATTGGACACAATAAAAAAGGCAAGTCAACCTTTTTGTTGGACTGAAGCGGCAGAGAAAAGCTTCCAGAACTTGAAGAAGAAGATCACTGAAAGGCCAATTTTGAGGTTGCCTGATTTTAACAAATTGTTCCAAGTTCATTGTGATGCCAGTGGTATAGCCATTGGGGCCGAACTCAGCGAGGAAGACAAACAAGTGCTTATTTCAGCGAGAAATTGAATGAAAGTAGGCAGAAGTACTCATCTTATGACAAGGAGTTCTATGTTTTCGTCAAAGCATTGAAGCATTGGAGATAGTATTTGCTAGGTAATGAATTTTTTTTGTTTTCTGACGATTCTGCGTTGCAGTATGTTCTGCAGCAACATAAGCTAAACCACAAGCATGTGAGGTGGGTTGAGTACTTGTAGAGTTTTATGTTTGTTTTGAAGCATATCAGTGGATAGGCCAAGAAGGTAGAAGATGTGTTGAGTAGGAGAGCTTTTCTCCTACAGGAGAACACGGTACAAGTGCTAGGTTTGGAACATATGACAGACTTGTATCAGACAAATGCGGATTTCAAGGAGGCTTATAAAGCCTAGCAAAACCCCTTTTTGAGGAACAATATTCCATGGCTGGACTATAACTTACAGGAGAACCTGTTGTTTAAAGGAGGACAACTATGTATTCCCGACTGTTCGATGAGGGAGAACATCATTCGGGAGAAGCATAGTGGAGGTCTAGCAAAAAATTTCGACATTGAAAAGACCTTAGACCAGCTCAGTCACTTTTATTACTGGCCAAAGATGTGAAGAGATGTGCAGCGATTTGTAACAAGGTGTAAAGTGTGTCAGTTGGTGAAAGGACACCGTGAGAATACGAGACTCTACACACCACTGCCTATTCCGAGGAGACCATGGGACTGAGTCAGCTTGGACTTTGTCTTGGGTCTGCCAAGAACAAAGCGCGGTTATGACTCTATGATGGTGGTGGTGGACCAGTTCTCCAAAATGGCACATTTCATTCGTTGTAGAAAAACCAACGATGCCACTCATGTAGCACACCTATTTTTGACGGAGATTGTCATACTGCACGACTTGCCTAAGTCCACTGTTTTCGACAAGGATGTGAAATTTACAGGACATTACTGGCGCACCCGGTGGAAGAAGTTGGATACACAGTTGAACTTCAGCTCCGCTTATCACCCATAGATTTAGGGGAAGATGGAGGTGGTGAACTAGAGCTTGGGAAACCTACTAAGGAGCTTGATCAGAGAAAATTCACGAATGTGGGATCGTGTACTTACCCAGGCAGAATTCACTTACAATGATTCACCGAATTGTAGCACGGGGTACAGTGCTTTTCAGATCTTGTATGGCATGCATCATCGTCGAGTGCATGAGTTAGGAGATCTGGGACAACTCGAAAGATGGAGTGCTGATGGGGAAGATTTCGCCAAAGCAATGAATGACCAACATGAGAAGGTAAAGTCAAAGTTGCAAGACAACAGTAAAAAGTATAAATAGTGGGTAGATCTGAAACGGTGAGAGGCACAATTTAATGTCGGGGATGAAGTCCTCACACATTTTCACAGAGAACAGTTCCCTAAGGGTGAATACCACAAACAAAAATATAGGAAGATTGGCACTTGCAAAATTCTATGTAAATTCTCTGCAAATGCCTATGAATTACAACTACCTTTAGGGATAAGCATATCGCCCATCTTCAACATGGAAGATTTGTTTCCATACACTGCCAGTCCTGATGACAGTTCGACACGGCCAAAAAGGGACACCTAGATGGAAAGTGGTTGTTGCATGAGGTAAATGCCTTCATCTTAGCCCCTTGAGATTGAGAGAATTCTCGACACACAGGTGGCCAAGTGAACTCGCAGGAAAGAGTACCTTCGATACCTTTTCAAGTGGAAGAACTGTCCCAATGAGGACAGTTCGTGGCTTGATGTGGCACAAATACAATGTGCAGAATATTCTTTCGAGGGCTCCTGGAACAGAGCTATGAGTTTTTGTTACCCTCGGAGCCTAATGCAAGAGCATCCAGCTCAGGGTGAACAAAATGAAAGCGTTTGTCTCATAGGATTGATAGGTTGACAGGTCATTGGTACCTGAACCTTTTAAGTTTCTTTAGTTTCTAGCATTTAGGACTTAACAATAGGATATGCTTCACTTTTGTTTTTAATTTCCTTTAGTTACTGTTTTAAATCAATTACAGAATTTGCATGAAAGAATAGTTATTAAATGTAACTACATGTAACTGATTAATAGTTCTTGAAACTATTCAACAGATATTACCAAAAGAAAAAACATGAAACATTTTAGGGTGGTTATCCAGCATAATAAAAATAAGAATAGCATTATCAAATTTCCTGTGAACATCTGAATCCATCACAACATCGAATTACATATATATTTTCCTGTTTAAAGACTAGCAAGAGTGTGTTCCTAGTAGCACTAACGAAATAGCGAATGAGCTTTTTGTTTCTTAATAGACAGTGACAATATCAAACCCAGCTGGCAAAGGAGGTCTCATGAAAGCACCAACACCAAGCAAGAAGGACGAACAACCAGTTGGAGAATCAAATGCGACTTACAACAAATAAATACAACTCATAAACACCACATAGAGTGTTTGAAAAAGGAAACTACAGCTAAACAAAGGAGGGTTAGAGCACCCTTCAATACAATCACAACAAAGATACTACATGAATTTACAGGTACAATATAAAAATGAATACATCTTTTTCTTTCATTTTCAAGCATATTCAAGTTCATAAATAGAATGTTCAAGTTCTACAGCACGAAGAAAAAAGAAAAAACACATTGTATGTCATCAGAGGAGTTGGGTTCCAAAACCCAACATAAAAACCCTACATACAAACTATAAATTCTAAATAACAATTGAACTATGACTTGAAAACCCTGACCAACAAGTTTGGAACCGTGACCTCATACCAGTCTAACCACTTGAGAACAACGAGGGTTTCTAAGCCTATGCTTACCTAGGAGTAGTGTTGAGCCGGAGGAAGGAATCAATAGGTTACCAACCAGTAAGGGAACCTTGCTCACAAAGGATCAAGACCCTTAGCACGATAAGAAAAACCAATTGCAAAACTAATGTAGAGAATGGGGACTTACCGTTTGTAGACGATGAGTTGAGGTCGAATGCCAGGTCACCTGGTGGCTGCGACCTGAAATCACCGAACCAAATAACAAATTACACTGCTAAAAAAACATTGTGAGCAAAGGAAACAATACAGGGGCAAATGTACTTAGGAGAAATCAACCGTACATAGCACCCACAAAACCTTCCGGGCCAAGGAACCCATTTGCAGAAGACAGAGAGTCGAGCTTCGAAACCCTCGAGCTAACCAATGGATAGAAGAGAATAGATAGCACCATTATATCAATAAAACCCGGCTAGTAGAACAGAGCCATGACCGAATAGTGTAAACAGAGTCTAGTTAATAGAGTCAAGTTAAGGACGGAAGCACAAACAGAAAGGTCACAAAACCACTTGCAGAGACCCAAGTGAACCAGAGCACCGTGTGAACAAGCCAAAAAATAATGGAGTAAACTGAGCCATTAATGTCCATAGTACAATACAAGGTGAGAGGAAGGAATTTGAGGTAGAGGCAGGTGTATGCCTCACAACCAACGCATACCAATCAAACAAAAAAAAAATCAAGATAATATCTAGCTGCCCTCAAATCACACATTTAATAATTTGATTGCTCATCATTCATATAATTTCATTAATCAATATTCATGTCCAGACTACAGTACAGGGCTGGTCTGATCAATTATGCAAGTTGGAAAATTTTGTCCCCACAATAAACTACATCCCAAATCTACTTTGTTACCATATTTAGAATTTGGAAATGACTTTAATATATATTAAAAAGTTTAAAATTCATACTCAAATACAACTAATAATTGATAAGATAAACACAGAAAATAAAAATGATAAAGACTTTAAATATTACTCCAAAACAATAATTATAACTGTAAATATTGATAGTAAAATTTTTATAATTGTATGAAATATCGCCGGTTTCAAGGAAAAGGTCCAAACGAAACACATGCAAAAAAATAAGGAAAAGTACAGGGCCTTCCTAAATTTCCTGAAACAGTGAAACTAATCTTTCTTTTTGGATTGTGACGGGTGAATGTAAGGGATGACACGCTCTAATGGCCAGTTGCAAATTCCTTTGTGTGATACGTTTAACCTTGAGATCTTTACTGGCATTTCCTGCCAGTTCTAAAACATGTGCAGTAACATTCTCCAGAACGCCTGCAACATATACGCATATGGTAACTCCTACCCTTACATTTGAAGATACTCGAGACTTTAACACACCATGGATCAAGTGCAATAAGAAAAACATTTCAGTCCACGTATTATAGGAGCCCTTTGTCAAAGTATTTGAATTGTTTCAAAGCTTAAGAAAGATATTTCTCTCAAGGAAAAGTGCTAGCTAGAATTACTTCATCAAAATCAAGATTTTGACATGAAAATTTATAGAAAATAGATAGATAAAAACCAAGTCTAGAGAGTTCAACCTATTATAGGAATTGTGTGTAGTTCTTGTTCACAGAAGTATTTGAGATGTTTCATCTTGAAAACAAATCTCTGGAATTAATTCAGTTGAATCATGAAAATCGATAAATGCAAATGCAAGTAAAAGAACTGAAAAACCTACTCCGCATAGTAACCGAGGCATGTTTTTGGATTGCAACGCATGAGATTGTTCTTTCTTGGTGAACTACTACCATATGGGTTGAGATTTTCATGATTTTATTTTGAAATTTTAAATTTTAAATTACTTTTTACTTATTTATAATAATTTAATTTAGAATTATAATTTAGTTATTTTTTAATAATTTTTAATTTGGTATCATAAAATAAAATAAATGTAATGATGTTTATTTTCTTTGGGCATATTTCTAATGTATATGATTATGCTAGTTGTTAGACATTTATCTAATGAAATATTTAATAAGTTGTTAGATATTTATAGGCTTTCAAGACACTTATCTAATACAATATTGAATAGTGGCAAGGTAAGCTAAGGGCTATGTGTTTCTAATTGATTTTGTTTGTCATGAGTTTAAAATGGAAGGATATCAAAGCAAGAATCAACAAAGTAGAAAGA
Organism: Pinus tabuliformis; assembly: GCA_031772625.1. Lineage (NCBI taxonomy): Eukaryota > Viridiplantae > Streptophyta > Pinopsida > Pinales > Pinaceae > Pinus > Pinus tabuliformis. Next base: position 264,259,747 of record CM062814.1, on the reverse strand, counting down.
GTAAAACAAAAAAAGAGAGGAAATATGTGCTCATAATGGATGTGGAGAGCATATCCCTGATTGGCTAGGGAGAATCCCAGCCACACAATTAGTGTTTCAAAAGTTGAATCTCAAGTTTTGAAAACACACATCCATAAAGTAGAAAGAGTATAAGATATAAAATGGGAAAGATGTGCTCATAATGGATGTGCAGAGCATATCCCAGCTTGGCTGAGGAGAATCCCAACCACACAATTAGTGTTTCAAAACTTGAGTCTCAAGTTTTGGCAACTCACATCCATAAAGAAATTGAGTAGGAGACTTCATGGTTACAAATCCATCTATAAAAGAATGTTGATGTCAGAAAAATCACAACTAAGACGAAGATCACTCAATTAATTTCTCTATATCTACTATTGTCTATAATATTTTGGATGGCAAGCTCACCTATTGCAGAGGTCAAGCTGTTGCGTTCCAGGTGCAAAAAAGATTTCTCCCTTGGCATTATTAGTTTTGGTAAAAGTAATGACTAGAGCTAAAAAAATTAACTATTATGGTTATGTTTTAGTTGAAGCAACTAAGGTTTCCTAAAAAGAGGAATTTTGATATTACAAAAATTTAAAAATTAGTCTCTACAAGCAATATAAACAAATGTTTGTAATACAAGAAAATAAAGATGATTTCTTCTCCCAAGATATCATCCTTACAAGAATTGTGTGGAGATCTTGTTCACATAAGTATTTGAATTATTACATAGCTTCATTGGAGATGTTTCATCCTAAAAACAGATTTCCGGAATTACTTCAGTTGAATCATGAAAATCCATAAATACAAATGCAAGTATAAGCACTGAAAAACCTGCTCCACTTAGTAACCGAGGCATGCATGTGAAGTCCTTGGGCCAACTTGAAGCTGAAATAATTGGGATATCTCATTGTGAAAGTTTGAATATACCAACTGAGGATGAATTATCACAAAGACTGAACCTTTGTACAATTACTGACAAAATTATCAGGAGACCAAATTAATTCTTTAAGGTTCACCTATTTGAATTGAGATATGCAACCTGGGAAGGATTGTGACTATTGTAGTGGCTGAGGCGGTCGCATCGGTTGGGAAGAATCAGTGGCAGAAAAATCGGGTCAATTGTACAAGAAATGGTCACATGGTCGAGCATGATGGAAGTTTTCTGAGTTCATCGGTGCCATATGATTGTTACCAAGTCTGTAGCCAATTTTGGATTGATTGATTGAACCAAGATGTGTTGACATAGATCCTATTCTAGTGTATATGTCAAGGTAAATAAGTGCGTGAAGTATTATGAAACTAGAGCAGACTAAGTGTGATTGTCACATGATTTGATATTGTTGTTGCTTTCTCATGAATCCATGATTTCCACACTACCAAAATTGTCACACTGAAGTTTGATGACCAATTTTCCATCTTGATAGGTGCTGAGATCATTCTGGAAAGGCCCTATCTAGCCCCACTAGTCGAGTCGATTTTCATGAGGTTTGAGTTTGACATTGGTTGAAAGTCTGTATCATACTCTTATCGAGTTCTTTAGGCATATTGAAGCACTCTAGCTGGCCGAGTTCATAATTTTTCAGTTGCTTCGTTGAAAGTCAAGTTGTCAAGACAAGATATGTAGAGCAAAGTGGCATGGCTGAAACACTGAAAGTGCTTTATAGAAACACTCAAGACTCTATCAAAGAGTGAGATCATTATATTCACAAATACATAGATTAATCCCACTTGGGATTTATTTTTCACTAACACTCCGCTACTGTCGCACACTAATATTGATGACTCGTCGAACTATCGTCGTCATACAAACATGTGTGATTAATGTTATAATAGATGTATACGTGTGCCAGGGATCCAATATCTAGTTACTGGGCATCCTTAGTAGACAACACCAGTGGAGGACCAGTCTCCTTTGTAGTAGAGATCCTCATAGGGGTCATTGTGGGTGGAGAAGCCCCACGAACAAAGTGTACTTAGAAGTGGGTCTGCATCTCAGTCAACTAAGTGGTGAAGTTAGTTTTAGTACCATTGGACACTGAACAATTTGTTTAGGTATGCAAAACTATAGTTAAAAGGTGTTTCTCTCATATCATATATATATATATATATATATATATATATATATATATATATATATATATATATATATATATATAGAAAAGGGGTCATAAGCGTTTATATATATATTATAATTATTTGGAAGTATAAGGGGATTTGAGATGAGGTAGGGGTTTGATATTATTATTTTATATCTATATATATATATATATATATATATATATATATATATATATATATAGATATATATAAGAAAAGAAAAGAGGAGAAGGGAAGGGGTTTTAATTCTTTTGGAATATACCATAGATAATGTTTAGCTACTTTAATGAGGTGCCTTGAAGAGATCCAAGAAAACACCCAAAAACATATTGATGAATTAAATAAAATGTATCGTCATTTACTCACCAATACTTTTTTAGATGACCATAATGGTAGAAATATAAGACCTTTCACGCTTCAGAAGCAAAGGAGGTATATGAAAGAGGGGCTAAGCTATTCACACTTGGATATGAATTGCAGGGAAAAAATTCAATCATAGACCTTCATAAGTTGGAGGAATTAGAGATGTGTTTCTCCAAGGCTGGTTGACCAAAATGGAAGAAATCCAGTTGGGTGCTCAAGCCATTCATGCCTATGTTGATACAACATGAACTCTTAGAGCATCTTGTAAAGAGGTTAGTCTCACAATTTCCACTCGTCTTAGCGAGGTCATATCTCTAACATCGCCTCTACTTCCTTACAATAATGATCTCATGATGGAGATATTGCAGTTGATAGTGGAAATCCTTCAAGCGTTGTAAGGTGCTTGCTACCTTTGAGAAGTGGTGCAAAATATTAGAACCCATGGCAAAGTTCAGATTTTGCACATTCATGCTAAGTTTGAAATGTGACGACTTAATCCTATATAGATTTCAAAAGATTTACGCGAGAGTTACATGAGCTCATCGAGACCGTGTCAAAACAAGCATGCAAAATATTGTGTCCTTGTTCTTAGAGGGACATGCTCACATCTGCAAGATACTAAGATCCAAACTATTGACCATTTGGAGGAAGGAACTAATTGTATCACGAGCTGCCTATGATATAGTGAAGAAGTAGGTCATGCAAAACATAATTGTTTTTAAACAAACCTCCCAAACTATAGAGTGGGTTTTAGCATTATATAGTGTAATAGTCTACTTTCTTACTTAATATACTTGACCTATTTGATTTTCTTTCTATAGCAGTGGTGTTTAGACTACTATCACCTATTTTAATATAGTTATACTAATCTTCTAGTCTCTCTCTCTCTGTTTTTCTTTTCTTTAGGCCTTCCTCAATCAAGTTTACATACCATGATAATACACTTCTCTATCCTTAAGCATAGAATTAGTAATTTTCAATATTAGTTGTAACCCTCTTCATAGGGGTACCTCATCCAAGTCTTCCCTCCCTCCTCAAAAGGTCTAGCAAGTGTTTCTATCCTTCCTATTCTCCTTAACCCTAAATTTTCTGTGACATAAACTATTTTTTTTTTAAATTGTTTAGCTCTTAGTTGGCCCTTAGGTCTCATATTTGAAATTGTAACTATGATACCACTTGTCACATCTCCGGTGAATATTTTTTTTGGTCAAGTGTCCACATATACATTAATCATCACTTTATCAGTAAATCACAACCACAAGCACCAAGCTGTATAGTAAATATATTAACAATCAATCAAGTTAACTCATACAACCCTTTTGGCTCTTTTTTGGTTGTTGTTTCAATTTTCATCCTCCAAAGTTGTAGCAACTCAACAAAGTAAGCCTATGCTCACTTAGATAGGAGGAATCATTGGTCCTGGCATTCCCCCTCAATGAGGGTTAGAGGTAAAATATATTGCTCAAAGGAAGGTAAAATGCATGGCTCATCTCCTCTATACTCTTATTACATTAGTTTGTTTGTTTTTTTTTTTTAACTCTTTATGCAAACAATAACTTTCTTTCTTATTTCTCGAGAAGGGTGAAATTTGCCTCTAGTAATTGCTCATCCCTCATGGGTATGATGTCCTTTGGTGCCAGAAGTCAGATATCAAGTTCTATGGAATATTTTAACTATCTTTATTCAAGGTATTCCTATTTAAGTTATTAACTTTTATTTTTATTCTCTAACCATTGGAAATTTATTGTGTTTTTGCACCTTACACGAAGGGAGTAGAGAGCACTCTGACTAGTAAGACTCATCTTCATTTCCCTTAATTTATTGGTGACCCAAAATAGGTTCTCATGCTATTTTTTCCCCTGGAAAAATCATAATATTTCATTATGATTGAAAAATTACATGTTGTAGATGCCTTCTGGCATATGCTGTAAAAACACATTCAAAAATGTTGTGCAAAAAAGATGCAAAGATCCTTCATCAGCACGCACGGTGTACGGATTCAGGAAACTAGTCATGTAAAGCAAAAATATAAATTAATGTACAGGTGGGAAAAAAGTCAGACTTTTCTCCCTTTTTTCTTCTCAACCTTTCTCGAAACCCCCTGTGACTCTGTTGGAGTTATAAGTGCTAACGCTGTTTCAGCCACAGGTTGTGGATTGTCTTTATCGTAGTCTTATGTGTCTGATATGCGTTGGCATTTGTTTCTGCCCATATCCATAGTTTCTGATATACTTTCCAGGGTTGTGTCTATTTGTTCTTGTGGGTTTGTTTTTTCTGCTATTGGTTCTTTGTTCATCTGGCTGGTTTCAGTGGGGTTGGTAAATTACATTTCTTCTTCCTCCTCGTCATCCGGGGCGGGGGTGCAAAAAATTGCCATCCCTTAGCTTGCTTTTCTATTTTCTTCTTTCTGCGATTACCTTTTTTGTTTGCTCGACATGAGCTTTGTAGATGTCCTGTTTGTCGGCAAATTCGTCATCTGAATGTCGTATTTTCATAATCTAGGACCTGTGTCGAGCTCCTCTGTCTATGATTTAGCTGAATTTGATCTGGCAGGCCTTTGCTGAGGTCTACTTCCACACATATTCGTGCAAAAGTATATATTCTTTCCTCTATTCGTTGGGTGTCCATTTTGATGTAGCGTCCAATAGTGTTTACGATTCCAGCTAGTACTTGATTATTCTAGAGATGTATTGGGAGATTGTGAAGCCGCACCCAAACTAGCATTTTGGAGATGACCATAGTATTTGCATCAAAATCTGGGAACCATGGTGTGATGAAGAGTCCAGTGGATCCCCATAACCAAGGTCCTTCCTATATTACTATGTCTCTGTCTATTGCTGATTGAAATTTCACTATGAAAAAACCCTTGGAGCAGAGATGTATTTCGCATTGTGTGGTCTAGTTCGTGAAGATCCAATAAAATAGATGAGCTCGTTTGGGAAAAAAACAGTTAAATCTACAAATTATTGCTTGCCTTTCATATATTGTGCAATTCTCATCTAATTTTGGTGTTTCTATATTGTATTCCGGCGTATGATCTAGTTGTTCCACAATGTATGGTCTCGCGTCCATACCTGTTTGTTTCAGTGCTGCTCCTTCTGTGTTTTTCCATTGTAGGGCATTTTTGAAGGAAATGATGCCTCGTTTTTTCCTTATTGAACTAGTACCACTTCCTTCAGCACTGTGAGGAATCCTGTTATTGTCAATTGCTCCCCCTCTTATCCTTAGATTGAGGATGATTGTTGACATTGCTGTAATTTTGTATTCCCACAGGTATTTTGTGTCTTGTAGCACTCTGCCCCCATGTATCAGGGTTTGAGTTCTGATGGGGAATCCCAGCCATTGCATTATGATTTTCTGCACTTGCTCTACTGAATCTGTCTCTTTTACCCAAATTATTTTCAATTTACCTTCGAGGGTTTTCACAAAGACTTGAAAGCTGTATGGTCTTACTAGGGTTTCAGATTTTGTTTTCTGTAGATCTAACCCTGTGCTTTTGCTCTGCATCTTTTGCTTACTTTGAAATGTCTTTCCCGTGAGTGTGCTTCCAGATCTAACCAGAATAGGGGCAGATATGCTCTACAGAGGTCTAGATTGGAGATCCGAAGACCCGATCTGTGCTTAATGTTGTTGATCGATGAATATGATGCCCAATCTGGGCTCAAATGCGATTGTTCGGACATATGGAAAAGAAGATCTGCATAATAGTTCCATTCAGAGTTTTGACCTAAAAAGAGCTTAATATTTTCTTCATACCTTTTGCTTTGTCGGCGGTCTACCATCCTGAGAGCTCCATTGTTACTCGAGGTAGCACCCTCCAATGCAGTTTCTGCCATAGAGCAGACTTTCAAAGGCTCGATCCTTCTGCATTTCAGAGGCATAGCCAACCTTGTTGGGCCTATCGGGGGTTTATCAACAGTACTCGCCTCATTTTGCATCAGGTTTGTCTGGATTCGCACCTCCGCACATCTTTTAAACTCTGACTGCAGCAAATGACGTGATACCCTTTCTCTCAGTCGTGTAAAGTTGATCAGTACCCATCGAGTGGATTCAGACTTCTCACTTGTGGAATCTTCAGATGTTTGACAGGCGCGGGTAGATCTGGGAGCCATTTCCTTCGTAGGTTCGAACTCGGGTCACGGCAGCAGATATCCTCCTCAACAATCGTTACTTACTCAGGTTCTCATGCTATTATCCCATAATATGGGCTAATTTCCCTTTACATGTTTCCAATGACATATTAGCCCAAGGAATGCTAAGTTGCTCAAACAACGTGTATATTGTTTAAGTGTTCGTTAAGGACCCATATCAAACAACTAGGGTTGTTACTAGTCATGAGCTAAATGTTTCTCTTAAAAATGTATGGCTGAGAGGCCACAACTTTACTAATATTTGTTAATTAACATCATGACAACAACTTCAATGTTTTCTCCTTCAGTTTGTTTTAGAGTTTCTTTTTAGGACAAACAGAAGATAACTATGGCCATTTTGGATATGATACTTGTAAGATTTTTTAAAATTAATAAAACATTTTCTTTGTTATTTCAAATGTGATCTTATGGCCGGGATTTATAATTTGGTGTTGATTTTTTTTTCTTATTTATTTTTCAACAATAGTGGTGGGGTTTCCTTCTTAGCTGAAGGTAAAATCAACTTTGTAATTGCAACTTAAACTTTACAGCTTATTACAAATTTATTATATTCATTTTGTATGGTCATTTTGACTCCCTACATCCTTCCTTGCTTACAGTAAGTAGGGCCATAGTTTCTTTCATGTTTTACCATATAATTAATGTATAGAGGCATTGTTTCCACTGCATGCAATTTAACTTTCCACCGAAATTTAGTTAATACATATTTAAAGAGTTATATGTAGTTATATCATAAAGGAAAGGATTATTTTCCCTATAGAGAACTCTTTGTTTTACTAGGGTTATGCTAAAAAGAGACACATGTCGTACAATGAGGTACTTGCCCTTCCTTTTTTATTAATTATTTACTACGTGATAAAATCCTTAAATTTTTTTCTAATAAAATAAATACTAAATACAAGGGAGCAATTCTCACGCATACATTTATAATTTACAGAGACTATACAATGCCCTTTTAGTTTAATCACCTATCCTCTGTACTCTTTCTCCCCTACACTTTCTCATTGTTTTCTCTTCCTGCAACAACAATTTCAAGATACATAATACAAGCATGGAGGCATTTATTCACTAACAAGCCATACACACTCACCATAGTTTTCTAACTAGATACACACATTAGCTTTCCCCTTTTTTAATTATTTCTCTTAGTGACAAAGACCTTCTAGGCCTCATGACTTCCGCCAACCATCTTCCCTTGGTAGCAGTGTTTTCATGAAATAAATATGTTTTCAATCTTCCAATCCTAACATTCAAGATATTTTTCACCAGTATCTATCTCCAGGTAGGGTATTGGTGGTTGTTATCTTTCTCTTCTACAGAAGCCCAAGTCAAGAGTCAGAATGATGACATACATCTCCATCCAGCATTAATCTCCTGAACTCCTTTAGCAAATCTTTGCACAACCATTTCCTCTATTGTTCCCACTTTCTCTTCCTACATTCTCTTCTTCTTTGAGCTTGTCACCCACCCCCCAAAGAGAAGAAAGGTCTCGTGGAAGTGAGGAGTTCTCCATTTTTTCTCTTTTTTTTTAGGGCATAACTAGTTCATTGATTATTTTCTGACTAAAAAGGGAAGGCTTAACTCCCCTAAGGGTCTTTGTCACATTTTCCCAACAAATATATATATATATTTCCACTTATTTTGCTAACATAAAATATTCACACACATATTACTGGTATAATAATTTCCTATAACATTAACACACATCTATATTACAATATTCCAAATTTGTCAATAAAAAATATGTATATATTTTCTATCATTTAATTTGTTCATATCTCTTAAAAATTCTAGTCCTAAATCATAAAGTACTTCAGTCTTTTACCAAATATATTACAAAAAGAAATTAACCAAACATAACACAAAACAATTACATTATATTAATTAAAACATGAAACCTATATTACTTTAAAAACACACCTTTTAACAATTCAACATCCTTGAAATTTACTATTTCATATGTAACATTTTGTTATTTCCAATAAAAAATTACTTTAAAAAATATAAACATTTAAAATAAAACTTGAAAACAAAACGATAATGACCTAAAAATTAATTAAAACAAAGATCTAAAAATTTAAAATAGAATTTATACCCAAAATGATAATAATTTGTATCACATATTATTTTAAATCCATGGTTGACTAAACATAATTGTATGATAATATATGAAGTACAGTGGCAACATCCTTATACATCCAAACTAGGACAGCCGCACATAAACAGATCATATGCAGATTATGCAAGTTGGAAAATTTTGCCTCTACAGTAAAGGACATCAGAAATCTACTTTATTACCATATTTAAAATTTCGAAATTACCACAATATCATATTAAAAAGTTTAAAATTCATACTCAAATACGACTAATAATTGATAAGATAAAAGTACAACATAAAAATGATAAAAATGTTAAATATTACTCTATAACAATAATTATAACTCTGTAAATATTTTCTTATAATAAAAATTGTTATAATTGTATGAAATATCACCAATTTCGGTAAGTTTCAAGGGAAAAGGTCCAAACCAAATCCATGCAATAAAATAAGGAAAAACATACGGCATTCCTAAATTTCATGAAACAGAGAAACAGAAAAACTAATCTTTCTTTGTGGATTTGCCAGAAAGTGACGGGTGAATGTAAGGGATGACACCTCCACCAGAGATAACACCTTTGAACAAAGTATCAAGTTCTTCATCTGCTCTAATGGCCAGCTGCAAATGCCTTGGAGTAATACGTTTAACCTTGAGATCTCTACTGGCATTTCCTGCCAGTTCTAAAATCTCTGCACAAACATACTCCAGAACGCCTGCAGCATATACTGCTGCGGTAGCTCCTACCCTTACATTTGAAGATACTCGAGACTTCAAGAAACGGTGGATCCGTCCCACTGGAAACTGCAATAAGCAAAACATTTCAGTCCACATATTACAGGAGCCCTTTGTCAGAGTATTTGAATTGTTACAAAGGTTGAAAAATGATATTTCTCTCAGGAAAAAGCATGCTAAAATTACTTCTTTAGAATCAAGATTTTGACATGAAAATTTATAGAAAATAAACATATAGAAACCAAGTCTAGAGAGTTGAACATATTACAGGAATTGTGTGGAGTTCTTATTCACAACAGTATTTCAATTATTACAGAGCTTCATCGGAGATTTTTCATCCTAAAAATAAATGTAGTTGAATCATCAAAATCGATAAATACAAATGCAAGTAAAAGAACTGAAAAACCTGCTCCACATACTAACCGAGGCATGTATTCGGATTGCCACGCATGACATTGCTCTTGATTAGTGAATTACTATTGTAGGGGTTGAGATTTTGATGCTTTTATTTTTAAATATTAAAATTTAAATTATTTTTTACTTATTTATAATAATGTGATTTAGAATTATAATTTAGTACTGTTTAATAATTTTGAATTTTTAATATAAATAGTATAAAATGTATAATAGAATAAAATAAATTTACTGATGTTTATTTTTTTTGGGTATATTTTGAATGTATATGATTATGCTGGTTGTCACATTCTAGACACTTATCTAATATAATATTTAATAAGTTGTTAGATATTTATAGTTTTTCAAGACACTTATCTAAGACAACATTTAATAGTGACAAGGTGAGCCAACAGCTATGTGTTTCTTCTTCCTCTTTTCTCTTTTTGACAACACACATCCATAAAGAAATTGAGTAGGAGACTTCATATTTACAAAGCCATTCACAACTAATAGGGAGATCGCTCAATTAATTTTTCTATATCTGCTATTGTCTACAATGTTTGGGATGGTACTTTTTATTAATTGATGCACCGCCACTTGGTTCACGTATTTGTAGAGGTCAGGCTATTAGGTTCTAGGTGCAAAAGAAATTCTCCCTTGGAATTATTAGTTTTGCTACAAGTAATGACTAAAGCTAAAAAAATGGACTATTATGGTTATGTTTTAGATGAAGTAACTAGGGTTTCCAAAAAAGAGAAATTTTGATATTGCAAAAATTTAAAAACTAGTCTCTACAAGTAATATAAACAAATATTTGTAATACAAGCAAATAAGGATGATTTCTTCTCTAAAGAACTGTATATGAGTTGTAATGTATGAGAAATGAGATGTAATGTATGTGAGTGAACACCTTCATGTATGAAGGAGACTTTTCAGAATTTATGGAGAATGGATTCTCAGAGCTATCAACCAACCTAATTTCCATAAAATTAGACTTGTAAAAATAAGAAAAAAGAAAAACAAGACCAATGTTTGAATCTAGAGTTTTGTAAATGACTCTTTGGGAACCAAGATTTTCTTTATATGAAAACTTGCATATGTTAGTCAACCATAAGAATCCAGGGGCAACATTGGTTTATCTAATGTTGAATTTCTGATGTGATACCATTTGGTGGGAATCACGATTTTAGTTAGACCAAAAGAAGCAGGTGTTAGCCAAGGATGGGGAGGATTGGTTTATCCAATGTGCAACAAACTCAAGTTTAAATTTGATAATATTGAAAGATTCATTGAAAAGCAAACCTATAATACTATGGGGCTAGAATATCAAGGCAATGACAAAGTGAATATTGGGAAACTTGAGGCCATCGAGAGAGAGTTTAAAACATTGATGACAGAGACAAGGAATTTTGACTAGTTCATGAACACAGTGACGATAGTTGTGAATCTCATAGATGGAAAATTAACCTAATAAATTGTGGAAACATTTTTCAAAACCCTACAAAAGAACAATCATATGTTTTTCATCTCCATTGTGGAGTGAAAAGATATATAAAAACTAACAACATAGTAGCTAATGGGATGTCTTTGTCTCATGAATCTACAATCGACATGGAGGAGTCACTATAACATGCTCTAGAAACTTAGGAACCCATTGGTAGAGGAAAATGTAGAGGGTGAAGAGATACAGGTAATCATTAATTAGATGAAATATCCAATGGGGAGATGTAGAAGATTCATATACATATCGAGGATACAATATTACTACTACAAAAAAATATAGTCACTATCAAACTTAATGGGAAAAGAAAAAGTGAGACCTAATCAAGGAAAACTAAAATGTCTCCAATATTGAAGATGATACACTTGATCCAATTTTCATCTCATTTGAAATCATTGAAGAACATTACATTAAGGATATTCGATTTCAAGATAGTGATACAATAATCATGTGACAAATAATAGGAATCAATTTTATTTTTTTTTCTGAATACGACTATTTCTATTATCATACAAAACAGAGATACAAAATAGAGTACAATGGGCAAGGCTAAGAAATTTTGCCTGTCAGCCCTTGCCTTGCCCTGCTGTCAGTTCCAAAATTGAAAAGACTCAAAATTGGAATTTGTTGCTTGACCACTGCCGACACATTGACATAACATATATTAACTGAACAGACACCAGGGCCATGGACTGACCCGGACAAAGACAAACAAACACCTGGACCCTTACATTCAACACCTTAACAATTACAATTGACACTTGAACCATTACAATCGACACATTGACAGAGATATAGCCGCTGCTTGGCCGAGTTATACATCGAAATCCCAAGAAAAAAAGCAGAGATTAACGGGGCTAGTTCAATCATCATCAGTGGTCTGGGGTGCTTCTTCAATTCGGCACCCGAAACGGAGCGTGTCCTCGGAGTCTGAGAGCTGGATGACCGCGTCAGGGCTTCCCTCTTGGGCTGGCCTGCTCAGACCAGCAAGCGAGGGACCAGTAAGCGTAGAAGGGCCAGCGTCCGGGTCATAATTTGTTGTTGGGCGCGCAAGATCCAGTCCAAGTTCACTTCCAGGTGCTAACCAACCCGTTCCAGCCCCAACTGGAAGGCACGTAATAGGCGAATCTTCTCTGCTGGAGCGCTGCCCATCCGGCAAAGGCTCTGCCTCCACGTTCTGTGTAACACCAGGCTCAATCATTATAGAAACCACCAAAGTGGAATTAACTTGAGGGCAGGGGAGCCGATACCTAAGCATTGGGAGCTTCATCTGCCCGTCTTCAGAAATTAGGCTTCTGCCATCATGCCCACCCTCCTCCTCATTGCTGCCCTGGAATCTCTGAGGCTGCGACGTTACCTTGATGGAGGAAGAGGGCGAATTGTAATCATTCCGCTGCAAGAGGGCCCTGCCTCTGATTCCCCCTCGTCGGCTACCCATCCGCGGCCTTTCCCTCGGCATCGCTGTTCTTCTCCCTCTCTGGAAACCAACACAAGCTCTCTGAGCTCCTACTGCTACAAGAACCAACACAAGCACCCTTAGCTCCGCCCTGTTGCAGGTGGTGCTCTTTCCAGGCCCAGAAACCGGCGGAACGCACCTCAAATCTTGACTCCCCTTTCCGTCTGAGCGGAGCAGGGTCTCTCTACATTGTTCGCTCATATCCTTCTGCCAATCCAGCCTTCTTTGCTTTAAACATTCCACAGCATCGAACTCCATCCTCCTCCCTCGAGCCGAGTAGACGGGCATTAATGCCTTCGTCCGTCTGCGTTCACGCGGATTAATACCACCCTGCGCATGGTACCACCTGCCGTTGTAGGCATGCCACTTGCCCACGTGATGGCGCATGCCATTACCACGTCTCCGATGCACCCGCATCCGGGAATAGGAATCAAATTTTAATATTGATAGTTTTTTTCAATATAATATTACTTTAGTAGATGATCATCATGTTAAGGCCATAGGCAATGGTGTTTTTATGTGTTAAGGGAAATGAGAAGAAATATGTTCTTAATGTGTTTTGCATTCCAAATATAATATATAATATCTTTTAAGTATTGGATATTCATGTTAGCATGGTCATGATGTTGGATTAAAAGACTCAACACGCATAATCTTATATAAGTCACTTAGTAGAATACTTGCTACAAAGGTCCAAATCAGCCATAATATAATTTTAACATTCAATATGAGAAGTCGTAAATGTGTCAAAGAGCATGCATGAAATGTTTGAAGCATATACTAGAAGGGATTGTGGCATATCAACTATGGTTACCTAACTTTTAGGAGGCTTAATCTCTACTAGAAAAAATTTAATGGTTAAAGGAATACCCATATTCAATGAGAAAACAAACATTTGTTAATGTTCCATTCTTCAAAAGCCTCAATTAGACACTTTTCTAGGAGCCTCCTACAGATGTGAGGAGAATTTATTACTTGTCCAGACACATATATGTGGAGCCATTGAAAATGAATTCAATTGGTTGTAGTTTTTATTCTTGAAAATTTATTTATGATTTTAGGAGGAAAGTTTCAGTATCTTTCTTAAAGATAAAATGAGACACATTTACAAAAGGATTTAAGGTTGTAGTGGAAAATAAAACTGAAAAATATGTCAAATTTCTTTTACAAGATGGAAGGGAGAGGGTATGTATTGAAGGAGGTTGCACATTTTTATAAACAATAGGGAATTAGAAGACATGCACTACTACATGTACTCCATAACAAAATGGAGTGGTTAAATGAATGTATTACACCATTATGAACATGGCAAGGAGCTTATTCAAAGCTACAATTTTTTGGAATGATTTTTTGCCAAAGGAATCTTATTCTTCATTCTAGATATTCAAAATACCTCTAAACAAACATATTGTGAAAGGTAATGTTCCTCATGAATGGTGGATTGCAACAAATTCAACTGATTCTCATTTCTAACTTTTTAACTATATTTCTCAAGTGCATGTCCTATAAGATTTAAGGAGATAATCTAATAATATGAGTTAAAAAGATGAACTTTCATTTGGTTCACTTAATAGTTCAAAGCCTACATACTATATAATTATGTCATGAAGAAATTTGTGGTGAGCAAACATTGAAAATTTTTGGAAGAAAATCTTGGAATGGTCAATAGAATGAATGAATATATGGTAAAAATCCATCTCTCCCAATAGATGTACATGTGAGAGGTTGACTGAAGCAAATCCCTTCACCAATATTTCCATTTTTACAGGTGCATGTACTAAAATATAGGTCTTCTTGTAGCCAAGAATCAACAAATTCAATGAGAAATTAGAGAAATAAGCCTTCTTCATTTAGTGAGTTAGAATATTTAGTGAGAGAAAAAAAAATGATGCCAAAGGGAAATAGACTAGAAATGTGATGACATGGATCAACAATATCATTTTTTCTTATTATCCTAGTGTCCTACTTATTCTAAGAAGGAAGCAATCGAGGCTTTTAAAGGGAATTAGACATGGAATGCTATTGGTTTAGCAACAACTTTGGATTCTCTTAGAAATATATTATCCATTATAATTTGAAATAAACGGTTATTTTACCATATGGATGTTAATTGAGCTTGAATGGAAATTTAGAAGAGGTGTATGTATATAAAAAATTGGGATTCTTAATAAAAGAAAAATACTACAAAATGCACAAGTTGAATCAATTCCTGGATGGCATGAAGTAAGTTACAAGAGAATCTTATGTTTGATTCCCTTATATTTACTCAAAGAAGTAAGTTACAAGAGAATCTTATGTTTGATTCCCTTATATTTACTCAAAGATGGATTTAGGAGGGGATTCCATGAGATTATTTTTTATACTAAATAAGATTAGGATATAACCATTACAATTTTTATTTATGCTAAGGACGTGGTATAAAAATAAAATATGATATTAGATGAATTCAAATGTATTATGAAATGATATTTTTGGATAATAAACCTTGGTCTAATGTAGTTTTCGGAAGTGAACTCAATCAATATTCTCAAGGGATTTTCATAAGGCATTGGAAATTAACTTTGATTGACTAGATTTTCGTGGAGACAAAAATACTTAATTTAGCTTCTTGTTACATTGAGGAGAGACCCAAATTTGTTCCTTTGTCAAAACTAGTATATATAGTTGACTTGGAGCTGTTCTTTCTCTCTATTTATCAATTTTTGTGACTGATATTTTCGGGAAAAATTTGGATGGGTTGGAATATGTTTCATGTACTTTTGATAAACAAAAAGTCTCTCATAAGGAAAGAATTTTGGTTTCACATAGGGCTTTTTTTTAGCCTAATATTTGTGTGTTTTGTCTATTGTTCATTGGCTATTGCGATCCCTTTTCTTATTGAAGAATTTAAATTTTTTTTTCATGTATATCTACTTGTTGATTGAAGAATAAAGAAAGAAGTGATTGCATCAAAAGATGTATTTATCAATTGTGAAAATCTATTCTAGTCCTAGCTACACTAAAATTTCAAGACATGAACGGGAGAACCACCCTACTTGGGAGATCCTAAAGGGAGTGGAATCCTAACTATGTGGGGGTTTTAAACAAAAGGTAGTGGAATCCTACCTATGTGGGGGTTTTAAAGAAGTTACCGTTTTTTATGTCTAGTTTTTGTTGTTTTTGGTACAATGGTTTTTCCTCTAGTGGTTTTGTGGTCCATAGTTTTTAACCCATGGTTTTGCTATTTTTATTAAGGAACTATGTCTCGATTCTTATAGAGCTTAAATGGTTTAACAATTTATAAATGGAACAAGACATATGTATAGTATTATAATATTGTAAAGATAGATATATTTGAAAAAATATTTTTTATTTCCTAAATCATTTTGTTAATGTGTATATTTGTATCGTATCTTATCTCTTTTGTTTTACTAATAATTTAGTTGAATCAATTAACTGTATCAAGTTCAAACCTAAAAGAAACTCATTCTCTATAAATCTTTGGAGGAAATCCTTGCATTCATCTCAATTCTGCTCTATTATGGGCTACGTTTGTTCCACTTCTTCAAACCAAAATAGTGATACTCTAGCTTGTAACCCAGAAGCATAAAAAATATGCACGTTTCTTTAACAAAAGTAGTTGGCCTCCACGATGGAAGACCGTTACCTCATAACACCATCCATCTAGTTCAAAAACCACCCGCAACTATAAACTATGAAGTGCGCAGCATCACTGACCCACATTCGATAGACTCGAGTTTTAATTAAGACAAGAAATAAATCTGCTGAACCTCCAAGATGACTACTCCAACTTGAATGTGTGTGGAACATTGTAATTAAGACAAGAAATAAATCTGCTGCTATAGCCAGTTATTTCCTGAAAGTATAGAGGGTTGTAGACCGAGATTTCTAAAAGAGATTAAAGAACCAATAACCAGAGTGCCCAGTCAGGTTCGAGGCTAAGTGCAGTTTCGTAATTGACAGTCACGCACACAATGTATCAAAACCAGCAATGAAGCCTAATAAGAGAAAGGAATTGCTAAACAATGAATTAGTAATTGAGTACACTATCACTACCCAATAAATCAATGGTTTAAGGCAAACAACAACATCTAGGTCAGATATATGAATACCGAATTGATGAGGTTTCTTCCCCAACACAATCTTGTCCGCATCGACGAGTCACTTTTCGCAGTTGTTATTCGCCGAAATCCCCAGGTTCGAGTTCAATAATTTCATTCATTCAATTCCATTTTATGTACTATGTAGCATATAACCTCAGCGCCATGGATCTCATCAAGAGCTAAAGGCATGAACCTTAACCTTGTCCTTGTGCATGGTCCTCGACTATAGCGACCCCAAGGCTCTGAAAACTCTCTACTTAAAAACTCGTCCTCAACTATAGCGACCCGAGAGACGCTTTGAAAACTCTCTACTTAAAAACTCCCCACTGCTCGCTTCAATTCGAAATCAATGTTGTCTGTCTAAAATGGAGAATTGACGTACCTTTTCACCCAATGGTTTTACCTTTTCTTACACAAAATCAAACATCAAGTGGACTAGCAAGGAACAACCGGATGTGGGGATGTGTCGTACGACCAAAGGAAAACATCAAAACCAGCGCAAACCAAAAGGATGCAGTCAAGGGGGTTTCTGGAGGTGGTCCAAAAAGATATTTCTAAGAATTTTTTCTTAATTCTAAACACAGCGAGAAGCCATTAATGTCCATAAGATTTTAACGGTTCTTTATGTGTGTGTCGAATTGATATTTTAACAACCATTAACCATAAGATCTATACCATCCGATAGATGTCATAAGAGGTGTCTGGAATAGCAAACGGTTTTCACAAAGGAACCTAGCGCACGCCGGTTTACACGGATCTCTCATTGAATAGTAAAGGTCACAGACATATATCATTTCACAACAATGAGCAACATAAACAATGAAAAAATCAAAAGGAAATTGCAGTATCAATATTGGAAAACATTAGAACCTGTAGGCCGCACGAAATGAGCGAGAAAAATTAAAACAGAAAACTACAACAAATAGAGAGGCAGAAAACACCAGCAAACGTGAGACAAAGTTCACACAACTTCATTCTTCTCTTTGCTCAATTACATCACACTTATATAGGAAATAACACAAACTAATTCCTAACCACTCATAACTAATTCTGTTCAACCACCTACAACTAATTCAGTTCAACCACTCATAACTAACTATTTCTGCATTATTCTCACATCCTCCCTTAATGGAGAAATGGATTTTCTACAATACCTAACTGACTTCTAAAAACTTCAAATTTGATTTTACCAAGGGGCTTAGTAAATATATCAGCCACATTATCCTTGGTGTTACAAAATATCAATCCAATTTCATTTGTCTCAATTTTCTCACGTACAAAGTGGTACTGTAACCCAACGTGTTTTGTTCTAGCATGGTAAACTGGATTATGTGCTAATTTGATACCACTCTGATTATCACAATTGATACATGTTGCACCACTTTGCGCTTCTTCAAGATCCGCAAGAATTCTCCGCAACCAAATAGCTTCACAGGTGGCATTGGTCAAAGCTTTGTACTTTGATTCTGTTGAAGATAAAGAAACAGTTGGTTGTTTCTTACTACTCCAAGATACGACCCCTGATCCAATATGAAATGCATAGCCAGAGGTAGATCGTCTGTCATCTGGATTTCCTGCCCAATCTGAATCATAAAAAACCTGTCAGTACAACATCAGATACATCAGTATACATAATACCAAGATTCACTGTTCCCTTTAAGTATCGGAGAACTTTCTTTGCAGCATTCCACTGATTTCCTAAAGGCTTAGCCATGAATTGACTAAGGATACTAACTGAGTATGCAATGTCTGGCCTGGTAGTGGTGAGATAGTTCAAACTTCCCACTAACTGACGATATAATGTTCCATCTGCCTCTTTCGAACCATCTTCTTTGTACAACTTTGCATTATGTTCTAAGGGAGTTGACATAGCTTTACAATCTGTCATATTGAACTTTTTAAGAATCTCCTTTGTATATTTGCTTTGAGTGATCAAAGTTTTACCAGTTTCTCTCCATACCTCAATGCCTAAACAGTAATGCATTTCACCCAAATCTTTCATTTCAAAATCCTGTGACAACTGAACTTTAATTTCTTCAATTAACTTGTGAGCACTGCCTGTTATAATGAGATCATCCACATACAAAGATATTAAAGCAACATTTCCTTTTTCATCTTTCTTAACATACAAGTTGGATCATTTTTGCTTTTCACAAATCCATTCTGAAGAAAGAAGGTATCAATCTTTACATACCATGATCTTGGTGCCTGTTTCAAACCATACAATGCCTTTCTTAACCTGCAAACGAGATGCTCCTGTCCCTGTTTGACAAACCCTTCAGGTTGAACCAAATAAACTTCTTCCTTTAAATCACCATTTAGAAAAGCAGATTTGACATCCATTTGATGTATATTCCAATTATGTTTTGTGGCTAAGGCAATCAGTAATCTAATTGTATTCAACTTAGCTACTGGTGCAAAAGTGTCTTCATAATCAATGCCCTCCTGTTGAGCATATCCTTTTGCTACTAATCTTGCCTTAAATTTATCAATTGTACCATCTGCTTTAAATTTTGTTTTGTACAACCATTTGCTTCCAATTGGAACTTTATTTTCAGGAAGTTCCACTAATTCCCATGTTTGATTTTTCATAATAGAAGCATACTCATCATTCATAGCATTAATCCATGGTTCATGTTGTTTAGCTTGCTCATAATCAATTGGTTCTTCAACATTCATTATATTAGACATTAAGGCATAGTCTCTATACCTTTCAGGAAGCCGAGTCTGTCGGGACGACCTTCTTGGTGTGGGTGTTCCATCCATGATTCGTTGGCTTTGAGGTGTATCACCTCCTTGTGATGACTCACTGCTGCTAGATGTGCTCATACTGCTGCTATCATCCTGATCCTGTACCTGTACCTGGACCTGTTCCTGTTCCTGCTTAATCAAAGTATCAAGCTTGAGATGTGCATCATTAGAAATATGCCATGTATCATTCTTTGTGTTACTTTTATGAGTCTGCTCATGAAACAATACATCACGACTTGCAAATAGTTTATGGGAACTTGGATCAAACAATTTATAGGCTTTCTGATCCGTACAATATCCAATGAAAACACACTTGATGGACTTGGCATCAAGTTTGCTTCTGTTAGCCTTAGGAATATGAGCAAAAGCAGTACATCCAAAGACTTTGAAATGACTCACATCAGGTTTATAACCATAAAGAACCTCAAAAGGAGTTTGAAAAACTAATTGCTTAGTGGGACATCGATTCTTCAGATAAACAGCAGTGTTAATGGCTTCTGCCCAGAAACCATTAGAGATGTTCTTACCTTGCAGCATACTACGAGCAGATTCCACCAAGGTTCTATTCCATCGCTCAGCAACACCATTTTGCTGAGGGGTATGTGGCACTGTGAACTGTTGTTGAATTCCATTAGATTTACAATAGGTGTTAAATGCTTTTGATTTATATTCACCCCTTGATCAGATCTGAGTATTTTAATGCACTTTCCTGTTTGTTTTTCAACCATATTTCGAAACTCTTTAAAATACTCAAATATGTCACTTTTCCTTCTAACGAAATAGACCCAGGTATATCTAGATCTATCATCAATAAAAATAACAAAGTATGAAGCACCACCAAGAGACCTAGTTTGCATAGGTCCACATACATCAGTATGAATTAATTCAAGTATACCATACTTTCGTTTCTCAGTATGAACAGGAAACTCTTCTCTATGCTGCTTACCAAGTGCACAAGCTTCACATGGTAAATGTTCACACTTCATAACAGGATGACCTTCAACCATTGATTTCCTTTGTAACAACGATAAATCATTGTAATTTAGGTGCCCATACCTGTGATGCCATAATTCTGCTGTCGATGTCTCTGTGGATGTCAATGCAACATGGCGCTTCACTGTCACATCCAATCTATATAATCCTCCAACCCTGGTACCTGTAGAAACAACCCTGTAGTGGTCCTGAACATCTTTCACTATACACCCCAATTTACCAAATTCTACTTTTAAATGATTATCAGTGATAGTGGAAACAGATAGCAAATTCTTTTTGAGAGCAGGTACATACATCACATTATGAATCTGTTGCATTTGTCCATTAGGTAAGTACACATTTATTATGCCATAGCCTTGAACTTTAAGTGACCTATCATCTCCTAGGTAAATGTGTGTACCATCAGATTTCTCATAATATTTATCATACCATTCTTTATTACAAGTCATGTGTGCCGAGGCACCAGAATCTATAAACCAAGCATTCTCATCATCAGATTCAGCAGACAATGCAGCATCACAAAGAAATAACTTAAGATTTTTAAATCCATCATGCCTGCGATGTAATTTCCATTATGCCTGCGATGTCTTTGATTTGATTCATTATTCTTTCTCCTATAGCAATCTTTAGCCAGATGTCGAGGTTTTCCACAATAATCACATTCAATGTTCCTTTTAACATAAGAATCAGGAGGTGCCATACCTTTCTGCTTTGCTTGAAAACGGCCTCTGTTTCTGTCCCATGGTCTCCCTCGGAATGGTCTTTGGCCTCTTGCAGTCAAAGCCAAATCAGAACCATTTGACTCCAGTTCAAAAATTTTCATGCGCTCTTCTTCTTGAAGAAGAATTCCAGCCAATTCTTCAAATGTAGGAGGTGTCGGTCTAGCTGAGAGAGCTGAAATAAAGACTTTATAATCTGGGACTAACCCCTTTAAAGTAACAGTTACCAAGTCTGTACTAGAAACCTTTTCACCAATATCACCAAGCTTATCACTAAAGTCTTTAATTCGGGAAACAAAGTTGCTAATGCTTTCATTGGTATCCATTTTTATAGATAGCAGCTTTGTTTTTAAAAATAAAATACGGTTTGCATTAGTAGTCTCATACAAACCTTTGAGAGTGTCCCATGTCGCCTTCAAAGTTTCACAGTCCCGAATGTGAGGAATAATATTGTCCTTCACTGACATGCATAGCAGCACCCTTGCTTTCATTTCACGCTTCTCCCTATCTTGAGTATTAGTAGGAGGTTGAGGCTTGGTCTCGTCACCTTTGACAATCGGCCAGAGATTGTATGCCTCCAGTACTGTTATGATCTTAAATTTCCAATTGACATAATTTTCTCCATCAAGTCTTGAAGACTCATTTAAATATGAATCTGCAAGGGGATTAGCCATCTCTCCACCAATGACCAAATTCAAACAAAAAATCGCAAGCTTCTCAAGGTTGGAAAACTTGATTCCGACAGAATCCAACAGGAAAACTGGTTAATAAATAAAAATGATCGTGTTACCAGGCAGTCACTCTCGGCTGGCGGCTCTGCAGCGGACAGCTCCAGCATGCGGAAACAGCTCGTTCTCTGTCAGGATCGGCTCTTAACAAGAGCTCTCTTCCTCTTCACGATGGCAGTTTCGAGGGCCCTTCAGCGGCAGTGGCAGCTCCTCCTTTCCGTCTGACTTCAAACAGTACGAGACAAATTCTTCTGCTGCTTTACTCTTCTGCGGCTTTCCCTTTCTCACCGCGTGCAGGACTCACGCAACATTTCTTCACGGCAGTCTCTTTATGGCAACAGCGTCATTCTCTGCGTTATTTCCTTCAAACGACGACTTCAGAAAACAGTGGCACACTCTAATGGCAGAGTGGCTCTGATACCAAATTAAAACAGAAAACTACAACAAATAGACAGGCAGAAAACACCAGCAAACGTGAGACAAAGCTCACACAACTTCATTCTTCTCTTTTCTCAATTACATCACACTTATATAGGAAATAACACAAACTAATTCCTAACCACTCATAACTAACTATTTCTGCATTATTCTCACATCCTCCCTTAATGGAGAAATGGATTTTCTACAATACCTAACTGACTTCTAAAAACTTCAAATTTGATTTTACCAAGGGGCTTAGTAAATATATCAGCCACATTATCCTTGGTGTTACAAAATATCAATCCAATTTCATTTGTCTCAATTTTCTCACGTACAAAGTGGTACTGCCGGAATTTTCCTCTCAGTTTTATCATTAGCGACTGTGGTGGATTTTCCCTTCTGGGGGACCTTCGCACCTTTGACGGATTGATTGCCTTCGACTTTCGGTAGGCCCTCGGCACATTTGCCAGATTGATTCTCTCCCACAACCATTGTGTCTTCCTCGTATAAACGCTTGGAAAATCAAGTAGATCTAAAGACCTGCAAATGCCGTTTTTTTTCTCAAAACCCACTTTACATGGGTTACAGATATCCCCCACTCTTGGATAATGCAGAAAGAAAACAGCTTAATAGAGCAGTGCGAACGTGCAGAAAGACTTTGTATTTGAGCATGAAAAACAGTAAATAGAAGACATGAATAAGTACATTGAGTTTTCAGAGGTGGCGATGTGCACCTTTCTTACTCTTCGGTCCGCTCTTCTGAGCAATCAAGAATGGTATTGGGCTCTTCTTATCTCTCTATTTATAGAGATTAGGTAGGGAATTGAGTAGGGGTAAAAGTACTTTAAGGGTTAAGTGCAAGATTAAAATACTTAGTATTAAAATTAAGTGATATTTTAAAAAATATTAAAATATTTATTCTTAAAATTAAATAGTATTTTTTAAAACTAATTATTATAAAATGGGTAAAGTACTTTAAGGGTAAGTCCAAGTTTAAAATACTTGGTATTAAAATTAAATACTATTTTTAAAAAATAATTATTATAAAAGATGTGAAATAATTTTAGAGTTATATATATATATATATATATATATATATATATATATATATATATATATATATATATATATATATTTATTTATTTTTATTTAGGATTGAGTAAAAATTTAGGGGTAAAAGTATTTTAAGGGTAAATCTAAGTTTAAAATACTTTAGTATTAAAATTAAATAGCATTCTTAATAAATAATTATTATAAAATATGTTAAATGGTACCCTCAAGTTCAAGTAACAAGAGAATTAAATATTCTAAATTAAGAAAACAGTGTGTCAAAAAAAATTGTAAAATTAAAATATGAATATTGTAAAATATGTTTAAAAAACTAGTTAATTAATGGTAAGAAATAAATTTTATAAAATAAGTTAAAAAATTTCACGATGAATATATTATTATTATTATTATTAAAATCTAATTTTAAGGTCACTGCCAAGCCACACACCAATTGGTGTATGAAATCTTTTTGGGACAAGAGACCCACCTCCGTGAGGGTCGCCTCCACACCGTTATACTATAGACGAGAGAGAATATATAGTGTAAAATAAGTTGAAATGTTATGAAAAATATAAGTAAGAGGGGAGAAATATTATAAAACAATTCAAAATATTTAGAAAATTTAAGTGGATATATAAGTTACAATCTCCTAAATCATAAATTATCATGTACCCCTAAAAATCAGTGATTGGGTTAGGGTGTTATACCATTCCCTATACCCTATACCTGTATAGCGGTGATGTTACCACATTAGCATTAAAGAATATTATATTAAAAATTCCAACAAAAATGTAGGGAGGATTCCAATTCTTAGTTCTAGTTTTGGTGGGGCTTAGAGGTCTTGGTCTTAGTATCAACTATGAGTTTCTAACAGATGTGGCTTCCACGTATTGGATATATCTCGAGAGAGGGTTCTAGCTCCCCATCAACCATTTGTTTTGAAAAGTTCAAACAAAAATCAAATTTCATTAAAAATTAATTTAAAAAAATTAATTTTATATGTGAACATGATTATTTCAATAAAGCTTAATGATGTGGAGAAGATTTGCTCCATACTTAGTACAATATGATAAATCCAAAATTAGAAATTAAGTTTCATTAAGCATAGGATTTAATTTCATATATATAAATTTTAAATATTATAAAATAAGTGAGACCATTAAAGTGAATATATACATTAGATTGTCTTAAATGATAATTTCTCTTTTACATATAATAATAAATAAATTTTTTTTTTTCAAAAGCCACTCATAGAAATTAATCATTATTTTAGAGGTGCTCTATCACCCACTATATTGACATAGGGGAGATGTTGCCACATTGGCATTAAATAATAAAAATTCAAATGAAAATGTGGGGTTGGTTCTAAGTTACTATTTGCAATGGTCTTTAGACATCTCGATTTTAGGATGAATGAGCTATGAGTTTCTAAGATAAGTGGATTTCACGCTATTGCATATATATAAGTAGGTTGTTAGTTCCTCATCAAACATTTATTTTGAAAAAATCAAACAAAAATCAAACTACATAAATAATAACAATAAAATTAAGTAGGTTTATTTGTGGACATGATTATTTTCATAAAACATAATCGTATGGAGAAGATTTCTTTGTATTTAGTACAACACCATAAATTCCAGAATATAAGTTTATTTTCGTTAACCATATGATCTAGACTTATATAGATATATTTTAAATATTATAAAACTAGTTAAAATATTTAGAGAATTTAAGTGAATATATGGATTACAATGTCTTAAATAATAATTTGTCATTCCTTCTAATTATTAAAACTTATTTGTCATCAAAAAAGTTGCACCTAATAAATAATAGTTGGGTTATACCACTTAGTATACATGGATATGTTGCAACATTAGCATTAAATAATATTATATTAAAAATTCAAACATAAATTTTGGGATGGTTTTGTTCTCTCTTAGTTCTTGTCTATGGTAATATTTAGATGTCTGGGTTTTAGGATGAACTATGGCTTTCTAATAGATGGGATTTCAGACTATTTCATATATCTCACTAAGTTGCTAGCTCCCATGAGACATTTATTTTGAAAAATTCACACAAAAATAAAACTACATTAAAAATAATAATAAAAGAATTATGTAGGTTTATGTGTGGAGATAAATTTTTCAATAAAAATATGATTGTGTGGAAAAACTTTCTCCATATTTAATACAACAAGTTGAAATACTCAGAAAATTTATGTAACTTCCCATTCCTCAACAAATTGATTTTTGTTAACCATTACAACAAGTTGAAATACTCAGAAAATTTATGTAACTTCCCATTCCTTAACAAATTGATTTTTGTTAACCATATAATTTAAAGTTATATAGATAAATTTGAAATATTGTGAAACAATTAAATTTTTTTTTAGAGAACTTTAGTAGGTTGTGATTCTAAAGTCGATACTACTAGAATACCTAAAGGATGGTTTTCAGTTTGCAGACGTGGTGAATTTCACTTTTCTTAGGGTCGAGGAGCAATCAAGTGTAATACCCCTGCATTGCTATCATACTAGCCAATGTAAGATGGATTTTTAGAAGAAAAGTTAGGACTCGCCGTAAAAATGGGGGTAAATAATGTACTACAAAATAGATAAAAGAAATTTAAATGCTTGGAAAATGGGACACCTAGAGATGAGACTCTTGCCAAATGAAATCTCATTGGAGAATGGGAATGTATAATTCTTTCATGATAAGAATTCTAGGTCCAATTCTAGATAAGATAAGATGGATGGGAGATAGATATCAATTAAGCTCCTTAGTTGGAGAAAGATGTTAGTTCCCCATCAAACATTTATTTTGAAAAAATAAAACAAAAATCAAACTACATAAATAATAATAATAAAATTAGGTAGGTTTATTTGTGGACATGATTATTTCCATAAAACATAATCATATGGAAAAGATTTCTTTATATTTAGTACACCACCATAAATTCCAAAATATAAATTTATTTTCGTTAACCATGTGACCTAGAGTTATATAGATATATTTTAAATATTATAAAGCTAGTTAAAATATTTAGAGAATTTAAGTGAATACATAGATTACAATGTCATAAATAATAATTTGCCATTTATGTCTAATAATTAAAACTTGTTTTTCATCTAAAATGTTGCATCTAATAAATAATAGTTGTGTTATACCACTTAGTATACATGGAGATGTTGCAACGTTAGTATTAAATAATATTATATTAAAAATTCAAACATAAATTTTGGGAGGTTGTAAGCTCTCAGTTTTGCTCTCTTTATTTAGATGTTCAGGTCTTAGGATGAATGATGTGCTCCTAATAGATGGGATTTCAGGCTATTGCATATACCTCTCTAATTTCCTAGCTCCCATGAGACATTTATTTTTAAAAATTCATACAAAAATAAAACTAAATTAAAAATAATGATAATAAAATTATGTAGGTTTATGGGTGGAGATAAATTTTTCAATAAAAGCCTAATTATGTGGAAAAACTTTCTCCATATTTAATACAACATGATGAATCCCTAAATAGAAATTGATTTTTTTTAACCATTTAATTTAAAGTTATGTAGATAAATTTTAAATAGTATAAAGCAAGTTAAAATACTCAAAGAATTTAAGTAACTTCCCATTTCTCAAGAAATTGATTTTTGTTAACCATATAATTCAAAGTTATATAGATAAATTTGAAATATTCTGAAACAATTCAAATTTTTTAGAGAATTTAAGTAGGTGGTGATTCTAAAGCTGATACTACTAGAGTACCTAAAGATGGTTTTGTGTTTCAAGATGTGGTGATTTTTTCCTTTCTTATGGTCCACGCTTTGGAGCAATTAACTATAATACCCCTCCGTTGCTGTCATACTAGCCAACGTTAGATGGATTTATAGAAGAAAATTTAGGACTCGACATAAAAATGGGGGTAAATAATTTATTACAAAATAGAAAAAGGAATTTAAATGCTTGGAAAATGAGACAACTAGAGATGAGACTCTTGCCAAATTAAATCCCATTGGAGAATGGGAATGGATAATTCTTTCCTGATAAGAATTCTAAACCAAATTGTAAATAAGCTAAGATGGATGGGAGATAGATATAAATTAAGCTCCTTAGTTGGAGAAAGATGTTAAGTTTGGAAAGAAAGATAAAAAGCCTTGCAAGAGAGAAAGGCAAGTTTTTATGGTAAAAGCTTGGGCAAGTTGATAAAAGATCCTCAAACGTAGGACACCCTTAAAT
Organism: Pinus tabuliformis; assembly: GCA_031772625.1. Taxonomy (NCBI): domain Eukaryota; kingdom Viridiplantae; phylum Streptophyta; class Pinopsida; order Pinales; family Pinaceae; genus Pinus; species Pinus tabuliformis. The sequence continues at coordinate 264,231,950 of CM062814.1, read as the reverse complement.
GAATTCTTATCATGAAATAATGGAATTAAATATCCGCGGAGGAGATCAACAAGAGGTTGTTGATCAATGGGAAAGTACTCTAGTCTTGGGGGTGAACTTGAGAAATTCAGTTCTAGGTTGGGTGGTGGTGCTCGATTTTCCAAGTGACACTCTTTCAACTAATATGGTTTGATTGAATTGCATAGGATGTTTCTAGATTATTTGTCTCCTTATGCTTTATGTTATTGATTATGTAGTATACGATATACTTCCATGTCATCTCCTTTCTTATAACATGATTAGATACTTATGTATGCGACAACTAACAAGCATAAATTTAGATGAAGTTAATGTTGACCCTGATTTAGATGAATTTAGTAGAACTGGCCCTCATTTCGTTATTTTAATGCTCAAGGCACCAAGTGGAAAATAGAGGAGACCATTTCAGGACAACACAAGATCCCATTTGTCAAAACCTATGAATTGGAAGCAATGTTGTGGTTAAGAATGACCATGAACATGGCCATTGAGGTAGAGTGAATAACATCTCCACATAACAACATAATTCTAGGACATTATAGAACACGATTGTAGTGAAATGTAGGACAAAAGGGTTATGATGATGATTGGTGTAGCAGAATGCCTCACAATCCAATTCAACTATATAATGAAATAAAAACAGACCTAGTCAGAAAGGTACCAAGATAATGAAATTCATAGTAAGTGATATAATTCATGAGTCAAACACCTCAATTATTACACTACCATGAGAGCATTATTTATATTTAGCAGAAAAAAAGCTAATCTACTAAGTTACAAAGAGAAAGACTTCATAATTGTTCCCATACATCCATAAGACCATAGTTAAATCAAATATAATTATGGAGTAATCGAGACATATACATATAGTCATTCCACCATACAAGATTAGGATACAATCTCGGCTATGAATGAACCATTCTTCAACATGCTCACCAAGCTGTCGTCGAAGGGGCCAAAGTCTTCCAAGTTCATATCTCTGTACGAAACGAAAATAGATTTAAACATGCTATGTGAATATTAGAACATGTTTCTTTGTCTGTTAGGTAAATCAAGAGGGTGGAGGCACTAGAATGTTATTTGATTGCGATGAGGAAAATTGACAAGGATTTCAAATGTTTGGTTCATATGGGAGAGAGAAACAAGGAATAGGTTCTGATATCTAACAATGGTAGTGCATCACCCAAAAAATATTCCTATGGTTCTTTTCTACGATCCACACGATGGATATGAACCGCTGACTTTACATGACCATTTTTTTGATAATCAAGCATTGTAAAACATTACAACATCTCTAGTTGGCTCTTATCTTTGAATGAAGATTCTTGAAGCACCATGTGATGATGAAGTTCCACTGCTATTGGGACTATTTTAAGTGTGCTTGATAAGTGTTGGTGAAACGTGATGAACTCTTGCATTTCGCACAAGCTACAATTGCTGGACAAGTTGAATACAGAGTTATCAAGAATAGATGTCGAGATCTTCAATCTGAAATCACAATTAATGGAGAGTAAATTTTTGGACCCTCAAAGGGATTATCAAGGAAAGTGTGATGAAGTTTCACCTGCCACTATTCAGGATATAAAGAAATCACAGACAATTATTCAGATAAGCTCAAGATTTCAAGTCTTCTTGGAAAGAGAGAAATGTATTATGCACCATGGAGACTCAAAGGATATGCATGTCGAAAAGGTGGATAATTCACACTTATTTTTGAATCCCTGGCCATTTCAATAACCAATATACGAAAGAAAATTGTAGATAATAGGTATAGAGAAAGGAAGAGGTAGTAAATTACCGTGTAGCGAAATATCAGGAAGTAGAACAGATATATAGGGAGTTGAAAGGAGAGACTCAAGAGCTTAAGAAGAAGCGACCATAGCTTCAAGCATTACTTAAAAAAGTTGTGATCTAATTTTTAAGGGTGGGTGTCAAGATGTTGATCACCTAAGTTCAAACCCTATTACGCATAGTGTCGTGGACATTAAGAGGTTGTAGAGCTTGAGAATATTGTAACCTCCATTTATGATTCTTCTATAGGAGATGTATGTACATGCAAACTAACTATTTTATTTATTTAAATATACACACTAGATTATTAATGGCCCAATAAGGCATTTGAGTGGCTTAGAAAGAGAAAATGTAGATTCGTGAAAAGGAACCACAACAACGTAATTAGAACAAAAAAGGTAGGAAATCATCTAGCATAACATGACTATGTGTGATGTACTTTTGAGTACCAATGAGTTCTTTTCTCAGTTAAGGGTAGGGTTAATGTTGTCATTAAATTTCAAATATAACATTTTAATCCATGGTAGATTAAATATCGTTGACAAGGGCCTGCTTTATGTTTGGATGGAGGTCATGTTTCATGTGTCATTGAGACTTATTATTATGAAAAATTCAATCTCAACACCCAATTTAATTGGTATTTTACAATTTTATTATGGGTAACTACCATTATGTTGTCATTTTCTCTCATCGTGTTGAATTTTTCTACAAATACAAGATATATGGCTCAGACTAGCTCAATAGAAGCACTTGAATTCCTTGAGATGAATTGCTTTAGTTAGGCACTGATTTTAGAAGATGAATAGGTCCATTATTCCTCTATTCTCCATTAGACAAGTTGTGCTTAGTAATGATGGACCTGCCTTAATGAGGTTGTGAATAAAGGATTAAAAGGAACATTTGGTATTGACTTGTTGTTATGCTAATGATACTAACACTATTTGAAAGCATGTGGATAATGTGACTAATGTAGGGAGACTAGAAGAAGTAAATGTTCGGCAAGAATACAAATGCATTGGAAGAGCATGCACTTCTTCTTGTTAATTTAATTCAATGAAATTGAACATGAGGAATAATAGTTAAATGGAGGGCAACATTAAACCGTAGCTACTCAAATAGTAGTATTGTTCTACTAAAGTTACGTTATTAACTATTATAAATTAGAATTTAGTAGAAGGCATCTGATATCCCTCACAAAATTGGTTGAAAAAATGTTACACATAGTGCTTGAAGGTGACTTCCTAATAGAACACATTTGTATCCTACATTTGGGGAAGATCTAATTCAGGTGGCAATGCAATGGGAACCTATAATTTCATAAACAGTTACCTCAAAAAAAGGAAATAAATTATAATATGCATAAATCACTAGATAATACATTGAGGATGATGTGAATTTGAGGGGGGGGGGGGGATGTAGTACACCTTTGTTTCTATCATACTAGGAAAATTTAGATGGAGTTATAGTGTTATGAAACCAGCTCACAAAAAGATAGAAAGGAGAGATAAACGCCTTAGAATTCAGCCTCTTCGTGGGGGCAACCTCCTTTACATTACACAAATGAACAATTCTTGAATGATACAAATGAAAATACCTGCTTTCTATATATAGGAGTCTAAGGGGTCATAATGTAATCAGAGCTGACATAACAATAATAATCTAAGCGCGCAATAATAGCAATAGTGGGCTTCTATTGGGCACAATAGTAATGGGGACTACATGGGTGCAACAATATAATAAGGGGTTTGTACTAATAACAATAAGGGGTTACACTAGTAGTATAGGGGCCTAACATGTCCCTCTCCTTCAAAAAGTGTCGTCCACAACGCTTGAGTAGTTCTTGATGCTTCTCTATAAAATTCTTGTCCAACCATGAAGAATATTCAACGGGTAAGTTCTTCTAGTTGATGAGATACTCTAAAATTGATCGATTTTGTAGCTGTCGAGTTCTTGCTTCTATGACTGCTCCAGGTTCCAATATGATTTTTCCTTCCTCTTCAATTTTTGCCAATATTGTTTGAATTGGGATCTTTTGCAACTTTTGAATAAGTGGCCATACTTTGCCGTCCTTCTTCCATTCATCCTTTGCTTCATTTATCCAATTTGGTTGGATAATGGAAATGGCACAAAACAATGCTTCCACATCCTCATCCTTTCTTCAGAGTGCATTTACAACAAAATTTTGCTTACATTTTCTATAGATAATGTCAAAGTCATAACCCAACATATTTGTGACACATTTTTTTGTTCTTGTAAAGATAATTGTTGTTCTAAAAAGTATTTAAGGCTATCATGATCATTTTTTACCTTGAAGTGTCTTCCCATTCGGTAAAGTCACCCTTTCTTAAGTGTATGTAGTATTGCCAACATTTCCCTCTCATAAATAACTTGCCTGAGATGTAGCAGTAAAAATACCCAATCACCTACATCAAAACATTTTTCACTATGATGTTGATCTACCTGTTGTTTCATTCGATTTTGCACCAAAGTGGCGTTATCCTTTAAAAGATAGAGAACTTGTTGTTGATGCTCGATGTGATCTTTCAGTGCTTGAACCTTTTTCTTCATGATATGTCCTTCTATCTTTAGAGTTTCAGGAGTGGTAATTTCATCCAATCCCTTACAAGATATGGTCGGATTCATTTCTTGATGCTCGATGTGATCTTTCACTTCTTGAACATTTTTCTTCTTGATATGTCCTTCTATCTTGATAATTTGAGGAGTGGTAATTCCGACCAATGAATTACAAGATATGGTTGGTTTCATTTATTCTTTATTGATGTGATCTTTCACTTCTTACACATTTTTCTTTTTGATATGTCCTTCTATCTTGAGAGTTTGAGTGGTAATTCTTGCCAATGCTTTACAAGATATGGTCGGATTCATTTCCTCTTTCTCTCGCATTGGGTCGTAGCATATATCCTCTTCTTTTGATGTTTCTTGATCCTTTTCTTTCTCCTCTTCATACTCTACATAAAATAATGTCTTCTTAGCACACTTATGATCTTTAGTGCATTTTCTATCACAATTGTAACATAGCACTTTTTCTCTTTTTTCTTCCAATTGTTGTGGTGTAAGAATTGTAGGTTGTGGAAGGCCCAGGTTGACTTGGCAGGTGGCCACCAATATCCAGCTGGATCAGATAACAGTGGAGAGTTTTGCAAGAAGGAATTTGAAGAGTTATGTAAGAAGTGGGGTATAGCATGAGAGAAGACTTCTCCATACACACCTTAGAAAAATGGAGCTGCAGAAAGAATGAACAAGAAATTTCTGGAAATGGCAAGAATCATGCTTAGTGGTGTTAGGTTAAGACAAGAATTCTGGGCAAAGGTGGTGCAGACTTCATGTTACTTGCTAAGGAGATCACCTTCAGCTGTGTTGGAGGATAAGACTCCACAAGAGGTATGGACCGGTAAGAAACCTTCTATTTCACGTCTAAGGGTATTTGGATGTGATTCATATGTACATCTTCCAAAGGAGAAAAGAACAATGTTCAATAGTCAATCTAAAAAGCACATATTTGTTAGGTATACAGATGGTTTAAAAGGTTATAATATTTGGAACCCAATAATAAGTAAGGTTGTGTATAGCTGAGATGTGGTGTTTAGAGAGGTGAAAGATGTTATTTAACATGAAGTCCGACCAAAGGAACTTGAAAAGATAGATTTTGAGCTAATGGAGCAAGAATTAGACTCTACAACAGAAGGGGAATCAGAAGAGGAAGATCTACAAACTCTGGTTGTGAGAAGATCAGTTCGAGAAAGAAGGTTGCAAGAAAGGTATAGTCCATCTACTTTGTGTTCAAATTTTTCTTTATTTATTGCTTATGATGATCCCTGAACTATGAATGAAGCAGTAGATTCAGAGGATGACAATCTCTAGAAAGAGCCCATGGTTGATGAAATGGAATATTTACACAAAACTGAGGCTTGGGATCTGGTGGAGGTGTCGGATGGAAGGAAACCCATTGGAAGCAAATGGGTGTTCAAGAATAAATGAATGTAGAAGGAAAGGTGGAGAAATACAAAGCTTGGTTGGTAGTAAAATGTTATTCCCATGTGAGGACATTTTATTTTGGTGATATTTTTTCTCCTGTTACCAAGGTATCTTCTATTATATTACTTTTATTTATTGTTGTTGCTTTTGATTTTTAGGTACAACAGATGGATGTGAAGACAACAATTCTTCATGGGGATCTGGAAGAAGAGATCTACAGGAAGAAACCTAAAGGATTTTTTGTGAAGGGTAAGAAAGAACTGGTATGAGTGTTAAAAAAATATTTGTATGGGTTAAAACAGTTACCAAGGATGTGGTATCAGAAACTTGATACATTTATATGGGGACATGGCTTCCCTAGAAGCAAAGCAGATCACTGTGTGTATTTTAAATTAGCTGGTGACCATGTTATCTATCTGGACTTGTATGTGGATGATATGTTGCTGGTCCGAAATGCCAAAGGTAATATCCAGGATTTGAAGACCAAATTGTCTTCCAAATTTTACATGAAAGATATTGGTGCTGCAAACTGTATTTTGGGCATGGAAATTGAAAGGGATCAGGAAAAGAGGAATCTATGTTTAAACCAGAGGAAGTATGTTGAGACAATACTACAAAGTTTTAATATGCATGATAGTAAACTGGTTAAGGTTCCTATTCCTGTAGGTGCAAAATTATCTCCTGAACAATGTCCCAAGACAGAAGAAGAGCAAGAGGACATCTCTTGTGTTCACAGCCAATGTGCAATTTTCTTGGCAAAGAACCCTGCTTATCATTCTGTTGAGTATCACTTTGTGAGGGATATGGTAGAAGACAAAACGATGATGTAGGTAAAGGTTGACACTTTAAATAATACTGTAGATGCATTAACAAAGTTTTTGAGCTCTAAGAAGTTATCTTGGTGTAGAGAAAGAATGGGCATTGTAGGGCTGGATCAATGACTAAGCTCTATCGTGTCCCCCTGTGGAAAGAAAACAACAAGTGGGAGAATTTTGGTTTGTATTATATTCTTTCCACCACTATCCCTACCTATCATTTTGTGCATGGATTTCACACATAGTTTTGTGCGTGATGGTTTCCAGTCCATCGTATTATGTAGATCGAGTCAACGGAACTATGTTTATGTCATAATCCAGGGTTAATGGATTGGGGCTTATGGATGCTTCGACATGTATATATATGTATTGTAACATTGAAAGGAACACAATGAAAAAACAATATGGTAGTCTCTGTTTTGGGATCGAGGGCAAAATCTCTCTGTATATTTGTTTTATGTGTTATTCTCTCACCATTATTTATTTCCTGTTTTTTAATTCATATGCAGGTAATTTTTGTATGAGGATAGAACCTACAATGGAGACTTTGGTTTCAAGGGATACCAATGTTGTTATTATATGCGTTATTGATACCCAACATATAACACAGTTGGTACTCTATGTGGGAGAATCAAGTTTATGATCTTCTTCAGTATCTCTCCTTCAAGCACAATAATCTAGGCATATCTATACCATTTTAATGCATTACAATAGTATGGAATAATGGAGCTAAACATTGGTCACTTCTGATGAGAGATCTCACTAAGAGAGCAAAGGTCAAAGTTGATGTTTTTGTTAGGAAGAGTCGTTAATTCCAATGCCTTATTTCAGGGATGGAAAAGGGTTGTCATGCGTCAATTTATACACCTATTCTAACAATAGTCAAACTTTCGATAGATGTGACATCCACAATGGTGTTGTGTTCTTCTGATCTCTTTATTTAAATATCCTCTATAAGTCCCCTCAGTGATTATATATATATTTCGAGTTTGTGTTTAGAAGATTCGGTAGGTATTCGAGGGCAGTAAAAGTACCTTTGAGTAAGATTAAGTCCAAATAGTTTAAAAATGTGTAGGAGTAAAATATGAATAGGTTTAAAAAATGAGTTAATTAATGAAAGGAAATAAATTTTATAAAATAAGGCAGACAATTTGGCAAATTTAGATAAGTATATAAAATTATACGATAGATGAGAGATAATATATAATGTAAAACAAGATAAAGAGTTGTTAAATAATGAATCCATACAGGTGAAGATAGGTTTGGATAGAGGAGGAATGACCTGTTATAGAGTTTTATGAACCCAACGTTTCAGACTTCCAAGTGAGTCCATCATCATAGGATCAGTGAATAGATATTTAGAAGATATTAATGATGTATCCATGAGCTATATTTCATAATATATATATAGGTTATGAAAAAATAATATAATACATTTGGTCGGCCATTATTTGATTACTTTGTCAATATTTAGATTTATTTTTATTTATTTTGTAATTAATTTATTAATTATTAATTATTTAATTTATTAATTTGTTTAGTTAATTATTATTCTTTTTTATATTTATTTTTTATATTAATTAAACACATTAAATAAGTAAAAGAAGATAAAAAGTTATCCATATAAGTGAGAGAGCATAAATAATATTAAAAAAGTCAAAATATTTAGAGACCAATGTCTTAAATGATAATTTGTCATTTGCATTTAATAATTAATAATTAGATTGAGGTGTTTTATCTTTCCCTATAAAGGTATAGGGGAGATGTTGCCACATTAGCATTAAATAATATTGTATTAAAATTATTCTTATTTTGGTATTAATATTAATTATGAGTTTATAATAGATATGGCTTACAAGTTGTTGCATAATATATATATTGAGGTTGCTACTTCCCCATCCATCAATTATTTTGAAAAATTCAAACAAAAATCAAAATTCATTAAAGATTATTTTGAGTTGAAGTGTTACAAGGCTCGAATGTGAAATCTCAAAAAGTTCACATGGTTCTTTATTAGTGTAAGGTGTTATTGTTTATAACCATAGTTGGCATGTTTTTATTCGGTATTAACAGTAAAGTGTACTGCCATATATGGTTATTATTAATAAAATGTAATAAACAGTATTATGATATGTCTAGGCATAATATGATGGTTCATCCTTAACAACTTGGTACGCCTATACATAGGCCTTCCGACACGAACTTCTGTATGGAAAATATTTTCCCTTAAACACCATATTCCACATGACCCCGTCGTTGGTCCTATTGCTCGGAGCTGGAAAATAACCAAGGCTTGTTAGTTATTTCAAACCGATGGTAATATGTTATGTTGTGCGTGAAGAGTTTCTGAATATTTATTTAGTTTATTGAAATAACGAAAAGTGAAAATATTAAATAACTCTCTTGGTTTATTCCGTATAGCAAGTCCTTTGCAAGGTAATGATGGTTGGGATTCTTCGTGAGGTACGGTCACAAAAGTATTTGAATTAATAAAACATAAAGGGTGATGCCTGATTTGTGATATAAATATAGCAAGGCTCTAACAATTTATGCTATATAAATAGCAAGGCTATGATTTTGAGTGTGGAGATTCTCGACACAAGGATCTCCTCACAATGATCTCATGCACAATGATCTCATGCAAAAATAAGTTTAAACTGTTGGTCTCTACAAAGTATAAAATGTGCGAGTCGAACTTTTGCAAATTCCTCCCAAATCGAGAAGATTATTATTATCTATTGATAGAAGCAACCAACATACCATTATCACTCTCATTTTTAATTATCACTCTCATTTTTAATTAGAGTGTTTTATAATGGCTCTTGGGTTTTTTTTCTTATATATTATCATGATATTCTATTCTCTAATCCCCCCGCTCAACGAGGGTTAGAGGTAAAATGCATGAGTCATCTCCTCTATACTCTTATTATATCGATTTCTTTGTTTTTTTTTTAACTTTTTATGAAAGTTGTAACTTTCTTTTTTATTGAAGCCTAACTTTTGCCTCTATATCTTGCTCATCCCTCATGGGTATGATGTCCTTTGGTGCTACAAGTCAAATATCAATATGGAATATTTTAAGTTTCTTTATTCAACGTATTCTTATTTAAGTTATTAATTTTTATTTTTATTTGGTAACCATTGCAAAGTTATTATGTTGTTGCACCATACAGGGAGAGAGTAGAGAGCACTCTCAATAGTAAGACTTAACTTCATTTCCCTTAATTTATTGGTGACCTAGGATAGCTTCTCAGTTATTATCCCATAATATGGGCTAATTTCCCTTTACATGTTTCCAATGAGATATTAACCCAAGGAGTGCTGAGTTGCTCAAACAATGTGTATATTGTTTAAGTGTTCCATAAGGACCCTTTCCTAAGGTTGTTACTAGTCATGAGAGAAATGGTTTTCTTAGAAATGTAAGGCCCCACAGGCCACACATTTACTAATAGTTGTGAATTAACCTCATGAAAACCCCTTCAATGTTTTCTCCTTAGGTTTGTTCTAGAGTTAGTTTTTAGAAAAAACACAAGATAAATATGGCCCTTTTGGATCCTAGGCTTGTAATATTTCTTAAAATTAATAAAACATTTTCTTTGTCATTTCAAATGTGAGCTTATGGCCAGGATTTATAATTTGCTAGAAGAATGCAGAGAGGTCAATTTATTTTTTCTTATTTATTTTTCAATGATAGTGGTCATCTTTTCTTTTTAAGTGAAAGTAAAATCAACTTTGTAACTGCAACTTAAACTTTACAGCTTATTACAAATTTTTTATATTCATTTTGTACAGTCATTTTCGCTCCCTATATCCTTCCTTCCATACATTGAGTAAAGCCATCCTTTGTTTCATATTTTACCATGCAATTAATGTAAATAGGCATTTTTCCAGTGCATGTAATTTAAGTTTCTACACAAATATTTAATTAAATAAAATATAAGGAGTTATATGTATTTATATCATAAAGGAAAGGATTATTTTCCGTGTCCAACACTCTTAGTTTTATTTATTTTTTCTTTTTGTAACCTTACACTAGGGTTATTCTAAGAAGTGACACAACTGTCTCCCAATGAGACAATAGCCCTTCCTTTTTTATTTATTATTTACTAAATGATAACATCACTTTTTTTTTAAGAAAATAAAGACTAAATACAAGGGAACAATTCTCATTCATACATTTATAATTTATAGAGACTATACAATGCTCTTTTAGTTTAATGAGATTTTGAGTGTACAAATGTTTTAAAAACATTATGTTACCTAATTATTTTGGGCTTTCCCCTATTGTACCCTTTCTTTTCTCATTTGGCATGTAATCTTTCTCCCCTACACCTGCCCAGTGTTTTTCTCTTCGTGTAACAACAATTTCAAGATACACAATACAAGCATGGAGGCATTTATTCACTAACATGCCATACACACCCACCATAGTTTTCTAGCTACATAGACACGTTAGCTTTCCCATTTTATTTTATTATTTTTCTTAGTTAAAAGGAACTTATTGGCCTCTTGACTTCCCCAACCATCTTTCCTTGGCAGTAGTGCTTTCATGGAATAAAGTTGTTTTCAATCTTGCAATCCTAACATTCAAGAGCTTTTTCACAAGTATATATCTCCAACTAGGGTATTGGAGGTTGTTATCTTTCTCTTCTACAATAGCCCCAATCAAGAGTAAGAATGATGACATTCATCTCCATCCAACATTAATCTTTTGAACTCCTGTAGTAATTCTTTGCCCAGCCATTTCCTCTGTTGTTCCCCCTTTCTCTTCCTACCTTCTCTTCTTCCTTTGAGCTTGGGCTTTATCATAGAATGTTGATATTATATATGTTGCATTGCTTTCTGGATTTGTTCCTCTCAAATATGATTCATGCAGTACCCCAAAGAAAATAAAGTTCTTGTGGGAGTTGCTCCTTTTTTTCTCTTTTTCTGAGGGCATAACTAGGTCATTAATTATTTTTCACTAAAAAGGGAAGACATTTAGTAAAGATATTACAAAAAAATAAAATTAATGAATAAAACAATTACATTATATTATTTCAAACATGAAACCTATATTACTTTAAAAAAAAACAACTTTTAACAATTCAACATCCTTAAAATTTACTATTTCATAAAATAATTTAACATTTTGTTATTTCCAATAAAAAAATTACTTTAAATTTAAATTTAAACATTTAAAATAAAACTTGAAAACAAAATGATAATGACCTGAAATGCATAATATTTTGATGTATTATAGTGTATTAACTGTAGTGACAACATCTTTATAAAAATTTAATTAAAATAGAAATCTAAAAATTTAAAATAGAACTTAAACACAACATAATCGTATCATAATGTATGAAGTACAGTGGCAACATCCTTATACTTCCAAACTAGACCAGTGGTACATAAACAAATCATATGCAGATTATTGATGCAGGAGCATCGAGCTGAGGGTGAACAAAATGAAAGTGTTTGTCTCATAGGATTGATAGGTTGATAGGTCATTAGTACCTGAATATTTTAATTTTACTTAGTTTGTAGCATTTAGGACTCAACAACAGGATATGGTTCACTTTTGTTTTTAATTTCTTTTAGTTACTGTTTTAAATCAATTATAGAATTTGGATGAAAGAACAATTATTAAATGTAACTACATGTAACTTATTGACAGTTCTTGAAACTGTTCAACATATATTACAAAAATAAAAAACATGAAACATTGTAGGCTGGTTATCCAGCATAATAAAAATAAGAATAGCATTATCAAATTTCCTGTGAACATGTGAATCCATCGTAGCATCGAATTACATATATATTGTCCTATTTAAAGACTAGCTTGAGTGTGTTCCTAACAGCAGTAACAAAATAGTGAATGAGCTTTTTGTTTCTTAACAGACAATGACAATATCAAACCCAACAAGCAAACAAGGAGGAACAAGCACAAGCACCAAGCAACAAGGAGGAACAACCAGTTGGAGAATCAAATACGACTTACAACAAATAAATATAGTTCATAAATACCACATAAAGTGTTTGAAAAAGGAAACTATAGCTAAACGAAGGAGGGTTCCAGAGCACCCTTGAATACAATCACAGCAAAGAGAGTACGTGAATTTACATTTACAATATAAAAATAAATACATCTTTTTCTTTCCTTTACAAGCATATTCAAGTCCATACATAGAATGTCCAAGGGCTACAGCCTGAAGACAGAACTAAAAATACATTGTATTTCACTAAAGGAGCCGGGTTCGAAACCCCAACATAAAAACCCTACATACAAACTATAAAAGCTAAAGAATTATTGAACTCTGACTTGAAAACCCTGACCAGCAAGTTTGGAACTGTGACCTCATACCAGTCTAACCACTTGAAGAACAGCGAGGGTTTGTAAGCCTACGCATACCTAGGAGCAGTGTCGAGCTAGAGGAAGGAATCAACAGGTCACCAACCAACAAGGGAACCCTGCTCATAAAGGAGCAAGACCCTTAGCATAACAAGAAAGACCAATTGCAGAACTAAAGTATAGAACGACGAGTTATAGTTGGTAGACGACGAGTTATATTGGTTATTTTCTTATGTACAAGGCCTATTTCCTTCAAGGAGTATTGATTCATCATGCAGATTAATTTTTCTTCCCCACTTACCCCATGGGCATATGTGGTACCCTGTGTGCCTTCTTAGTTGAAAACAACATAAGATTCAATATGATTAGAACATTTTGAATTTGGAAGGGTAGTTTAGCTTACAATATTAAGATTTTCAAGTATAGTTTTTCATCTCGGGTGTTGCTCTGCTCCTAGCACGCCTAGAATGTACGCTGACAGAGTCACGTAGGAACACAAGAATTGTTCCATTTCTAATGATCTTGGATAGTACCCTCATGGAGTAGCTTGCTTCACCTCTATGCATAGAAATATTATCTCTTATTTCACCATTATTTATTTATTTAAAGAGAATTGCGCATCAATACTTATTTACATTGGGGCGAAAGAGGGATCCGAAGTTATTGAGAGGAGGAGAGATTGTTCCTTCAGAGAAGCATATGTCCTCTCATTTTTGTTTTCTCATTTGGATTTTTCTCTTCTTCATTTCTACTAGTTGGATAATATTGAACATACCAGAGAGGAAAATTGATTATAGACATAAGGTTTTCGGACTAGACACAAGTTCATGGTTGGAGCAAAACTGTCCTTATAGACAGCTCATATTTTCTGTCAAACCTTCATCAGCCAAAAGATGAAGCCAACACAAGGAAGATGGACACATAACTAGCCAAGTATTGTAATGTCACAAGACTTTTTGAACTTTAGCTACACACACACTTGGATGCCACAATGTAGTAAGGCACAACCCTTATTTACACAAGAAAAAAAAGGAAAACTAAATAAAACATAACAACAAACAACAAAAGACTATATATATAGTGTGGGTTGCAACCCTATGTCCCCATTTGAAATATTTTTTTAAGTCTTGGCCATTAACAGGGAGAGATTCAATCTTACGATCGAGTGATTGAGGACGATATGTGTGTTGGCCAATATTTTTGTGAATTGTGTAAGGACCAATCCATACGGATTGAAACTTAGTGCTTTTTCATTTTTCCTCATGGGCTTTGTCCCACTTAATGACTAGGTCACCCACACTAAAGGTATTCTTCCATGTAGATTTTATATCAAACCATCTCTTGATACGAATCTGATGGAGTGAAATTTTTTTCTTTTCCTTTAAACATTTCTTCATGTAGCTTGTGCAAAAAGCCCATCCTACATTGAACTAAAAGGAATGGCTTGCCTTGGGATTCTTGGGACAATTGGATAGCAAGCAAGTAGATTCTCGGTGGGAGGATGCCTTCCTTTCCATATACGAGGAAGTAAGGGGACATGTTCGAAGAAGGTTCAAGTGTGACTTAGTTAGCCCATAAGGCATTCACTAAAGTAGCGTTTCAGTTGTGCTGCTCAGAGAATATGTTATTTTTGAAGATACAAATGAGGTTCTTCTTCGAGGATTCAACGAGACCATTCCTTTATGGATAATAGTTAGAAAAGTGTTTCAAGGTAATACCATTTTACAATGCGAAATCATAAAGTGTTACGGAGGAAAAATATGTTTCATTATAAAAAATAAGTGATGTAGGAACATCGAACCTAGAGATGATATTCTTCTACAAAAATCTCATGACTTCCTAATCATTCAATTGTTTTACCGGAACTGCCTATATCCACTGCATTAATAATATGCAGTTTTCAAAATATAGTGGTAATGCTTCAATGAATCGGGGCAAATTTCCCCAATGACATCCAAGCCTCACTGATGGAATGATTATTCCATTGCAATGGGCTCTAATAGGGTTGCTGACCTCTTGTTGTCTATTTAAGACCCCTTTGTGGACAAAGATGATCCCTCTATCCCAATTAGTGGGACTAGCAACCTACGTGACAATCTACAAGAACACTTTCCTAAATTACAATCAAAATGAGAGAAGATGAAGATGACCTACCTCGTTCTAATGCTATAACGTACTCCTTTGTTGAATACCTTGAATCGTTTGTGCCTCAAGCTCAGCTGTGTTTCTCACAGTGTTTGGATACCTACACAAAAGATCAAATAAATGATAAAGCATACAAGTACAACAAGCATAATCGAAATGAATCCACTTAATAGATCAAGGAGAATTAATATAAATGATGCATTAACACAAAAATTTATGGAAAGTGAACCAATAGTTTTATATATTAATGAAATAAAGGAGAAATCATACAACCAAGCCTTGATGTCAATATGATCTCCTTGAGTGAATGTCTAAGTCCAAGCTCAAGCTCTCCAAGAACTCATTCTCCAAGCCAAATGAATAGCATGTAGGCACTATCTTAACATAAGGGTAAAAATAACCAAAGACCAACCATTTTGGAATGGTAGACGATGAATATATACGCAAGGAAAGGGATTTAGGATCTCTCCAAAGATAGGGAAAGGCCCTCATCTCAACGAGGTAGATACTAGGGATAAGGTCGAAGGAAAATATTGGGATAATTCCACCACATCAACACCGAACAACCTCCAACTCATCGTTCTAGAAGCCCGTAAATCACAAAGATTCTTATCCTCTTTCGGAAAATTTTCATTTTAGAGGTCAACGTGGGTATCCAAGCGGAAAGCACGTTGACAGTGCTAGGCTAGTATGGCGTAACTTGTCACCAACACATGTTAAAAGTGTCAGGGTCACACTGGTCCTAAATTTAGCGTTTTAGGGCTTACTTCTTTGCGGAAGGCTCAATGCATGTTTCCATCAATTTTTCAGGGAGGATCTGAACTAGATATCAATATGGCTACACTGCATGATTGCCATGTTTCAGGCACTTTTTGGTATCACGTAGTGAATTGCAAGAGGTGTGAGTGTAACGGTTGCCCCTTAGAGCATGGAGGTAGAACATGGAGTGATGACTAAGATGCTTTATGATATTTTGCAAGCATGAGAATAAACAATATCAGGAGACCTACAAATCAAGGATGCATATAAATATACATATTTGATGTCAAAACATGAATCCACGGTATCGACATAGCCATCCGGATAGAAAGGACTATGTGAAAAGATCCATGGTATGGGCATAACCATCAAAATTAAAAGGATCATCTGTAAATCTCAGATCCAAGGCATGGACATGGCCATATAATATAGAAGTCAAAATCCATCCCAACCTGATCAAAGTACAAATTATAACATGCAAATGAATGTGCTGAAGCCAAACATGCTAGAAAACCACCTGATTACCGACCAATGATGTGGACTGTTAACAAGCATGAGAGGAACCACCAATAATCACACTAGTCCATAAGGTACAACAGTACAATTCATGAATATGAAAATGAAGCTGATGTTGAACACTTGTGGAATTATCTGATTGAAGGTCAATAATGAAAATCTATTGTTGGATGTGAGGAACATGCCATTAAGGCATGCAAGCTCTAAGGTACTAAAAGGGAGTTTCTAAGTAATCTTCTTGGATAATGAGCTGAAGTCGATAGGAAGTGACCCATCGAAGAAGGCCATGATGATTCCCCCATCACTGAAGAAAAACAAGGAATAAAGTGAAATGAATGAGTATGATCAAGAGTCTAGAAAAAGATCAGACAATGTATAGGTAAAAACTACAGATAGGAATTCACTTTAACATATAGGCGAAACGACTCCAAAGTGTGGTAGCATTTGAATCAACATAAGACCATGGTTCATGATGACAAAATAAAATGGTCATATGAGAGGTAAAATGGATCATCCAAACTCGGAAAGACAAGTGATTGAGGAAGGACATCCCAAACCTGACACGAGATGCAGATGAATGTCATGTTCAAGAGTGATATGCTGCCTATACAAGAGATTTTTCACTTTCACTTTTTACCCACTATTTCTAATGAGTACCTCTTTATTTTTACACAATATTGAAGAGGATACCATATGCTTGTCGTATAAGTTCATCCTTCATATGAATCCATCCTACTATGTTTTACAAGTTCTAGGAAGGAGAAACTCGGGCTCGTCATGGTGACAAGTCTTTCGTCGTTTAATTTTTAACGAGACTGACTGAGGAATAACTGGGTGTATTTTTTCCTAATTAGAGATTTTGAAAAAGAGACAAAAAACAAAACTCCATCACATCCCTTTTCATAAATTTTTCTCTCGAATCCGAAAAGGTAGAAAACAATATTCGAGAGAACCTCTTGACCATATCAACCAAGGTGTATATTTTTCATAAATAGTAAATCCCACCCCGAAAAAGGGGTAAATATATAACGATACAATGTTAACTAATTTAATTTAATGAGTTCGCAAATACAAGTACTCGACAATCTATTCATATTTTTGGAGTCTAAAAAGAGTTGAAAGAGGACTCCTCCTTGAGGAACGAGTGGTATAAGAGGATAGCAATTGGTTCCAGTCATGATGGAGCTGCTCAAAACATGTAATTGTCAAGAGGTTGGCTAATAAGACTACTCATCATATATATTCCTCAGGCATAAGTAAAAGAAGCAAGTGAAAGCATATGATCAACCAAAGAGATGGTGATGATGGAATGAAAGAACCAAGGCTCATTTGGTAAAAATTGGCTGATAAAAAAAACAACCACGAGATGTAAAATGGGAATGGTTTCATTGTTACACAAGCTTGAAACATGGGAAACTATGCTTGATTATACTTGAAGATGGCTTCATTTTTTCACAAGCTTTGAAACATGAGAAAAAAACTATGCTTAGATTTGTTTTCATTTTTATGCAAGTTGAAACAAAGATAAACTATTCTTGAGATAAGTCTGCATGCCCCCAGTATAATGATGCAATTCAAGGAACATGCCCCCCAAGCTTCATTTCATTCACCTAAGTCAATGGAATGAAGGTTCACTTATGAGATCAAGTGAAATACTCAACTGGGATTTGACGAGATCTCATCAAAGACTCAAATTGGAAGGGGATTTGTTTCATTTTTTAACGAGCTTCACACAGAAAAAGAACCATGCTCAAGGGGTCTATTTCATTTTTTAATGAGGTTGACATAGTAAAAAACACTACCCTCATGACCCTTGTTTCATTTTTAAATGAGATTCACACAAGACAAGGAACTTTTCTCCAAATCCATGATTAGAGACCAAAAGAGGCCATGGCTTCTATGCGTTTCTCATTAGATGGGAGAAAAACACTCTGGAACCAATACATGTCTAGGGATCCAATGGAAAAATTGGGCTCCAATACCCCTACTACATGGCATACTGCATCATCTACTAGATTAATAGTAGATGTTAGCTTGAAATAGGTGGCCACATAACTAACCTGTGGCGGGGGTGATAGTGCTTGCACATAAGAACAATTTAGGGATAAGGGTTGATTTGGAGTTGATTGAGGACCAATGAATCTAAATTGATCAGTTATCAAAATGATTCCTTCATGCGGGAAACACATCACTAAAAAGAGAGAATATACAAAATATCCCATAATGTAAACATAGTGAAGACAAAGGATTAGATTAAAATCTAAAGGGCCTTGGACATCCATAAGATCTATATAGACAATATTCCCTCCCATTGTAACCGGTAACTTAGGAAGGATCCCTAACAGTGGAATGATTCCTCTATTAAAACCTAATAGATTCTAGGTGACGGGGACAATTTGAGGAGAACCTAAAGCATCCCAAGAATTTGAGGATCAGACGCTAATAGTTTCGCCCTCATCTATGACTGGGCTAGGTATGACCAAATGGTAATTTTATACCGTAATATGGAAAGGCACATAATATGAAATATGATATCGTGACAGTTGACTCCAATCAAAAGAAGTGACCAAACTACTTGGAGGGGGTGTCATAGGAATGAGAGAGGTGCTCCTTTTCTATATGGGAATAATATAACTCTCATGCACCTCGAGAACAAGATGATTTCCCTCCAGTTCATTCAAAACTAAAAAACTAGAAGAACTTGAGCAATATGAGGTTCATTCTCTACCAGAAAGATACCGTTAAGTGAAGCCGGAACCAAGTCTACCATTTTCTCAACCAATGGTTAGTCGAGAACAGACTCATGAGACTCAGTTTAAGGGAGAGCAAGGTTCACCAAAGATGACTTTTAATTATCACTAGATCATCTAGTGAAGGATCAAGGGAAGATTTTGATAACCAACTAGAAGACAAGGCTATAAAGTTATAATGATTTCCAACTCTTTCGAAGGCTCATCTAGAAGAGGACAAAGGTGAATGAGATGATTACCTTCACACATATTACAATGAAATTTGATTTTTCCATTTTTCCCATGAGCTTTACTATTACTAGTTGAGTGTTTCTAACCAACATGAACTTCAGAGGCTGATGACAAAGGTCGATGTGAACCTATGGACCACACTTCTAAGACCTTGGGAATATCAGGACAACTTTAAAGAAGGTGGTCACCGTTACATAACATCCAGGGCAATTTTAATTTTTGGGGCTCGTTGGAATATGTTTCTTCATTAGTTGCATCGGTACCAATAGTTTTTTGGATTCTCCCTTGCTTATTTTGCTTCTTCTGCTTTGTCCTCTTCTTCTTATTCTTCTTAGGTTCCTCGTTGCTAGAATCCAAACTTTCACTAGGCAAAGAGGAAGAATGAGATGAAGAACCAGACAAAGAAGGCGAGGGGTCAACTTTAGGATAAACATGATGTTGATGTTGTTCGGGTGGAGGAGAACTCAGTTAAAAAGAAGTTTGGGCACTCGGAATCACCGATGTCAAAAATATCCAAATTGGTAGACCAGTTATCAATCCAGGAACGGAAAATGTTACGATATAGGGAGCACCAACATTTCCAGAAGAAGGAAAAGGAATAGGAGACCCATCAGTGGGGCTTACTTGGTTATTAGACTCGGGAAATGTTGCCACTGATATCAACCTGAGATCTACTAAGGTGTATTTCCACAAGGAGGATGTTTTTCTGTAGCCAATTAATTGATTTTACAACTATAACCAAAATAAATAAAAAGGGTTAATCTAGGCAAAATGGTTTTCAAGGTATCTGTGAACGACTATATAGACCTTAGCCAAAACTAAGGACTTAACATATTGTGACCAATCTCCCCAAATGTTGTGGTCATGGTATCGAGTTTACAAGGCGACAGGCTTGGTTACCTGTGGCTAAAAGATAGCAACCTAGCGAGGTCTCCCAATATATACTCGAAGGTATGGAGAGCGTTGAGCATTAGAAAAGGTATGTAATTGCCACTTATTTCTTTATCTTTTCCTTGAATTCATAACTTCTTTACATTTTAAGATGGGTATATGATAAAGGATTATGATAAAGTTAAGGGGAATTGTGATTAATGTAAAATGACTAATTGATGCCTTTTTCTATGCATAAAATGAAGAAAATGGAAGATCGCCATTTCGGAGGAAAAGACAAGGTAAAACCAACTGTTGTCCCTTTGACAGGAAACCACATCCAGACGAGGCAATCGAGATTGGAGTGCATGGGCCAGGAAAAGGAAGAAGAAACGCAATATTAGCGCAAGAGGACAAAAAGATAATTGAAGATAAAGATATGGTGAATCCCTCAGGATCCATTGATCCTGAGGGATCACTACCTTAAGGATATCTGTATTTTTGGTATTTCCACCTGGCCACTATAAAAAGGGACAGTGCTACAAGCCCAAGGGATGAATTGTTGTTGATATATGGAAATTGTTGTTTTAATATGAACTTTAATCATCGACTCTCTTTAAAGAGTGATTAATGTAACTCTGCTTTCATGATTAATACATAAACTCCATTGTTGTTCCGTCTTTGATCCTAGAGTAACCGCAGTAGTGCATCGCTGGTGGCTAAGGGCCCGACCCTAGTGGATCACTTGCTTTTTGTATCATTATTTTCCAATTACAAGTCCTGTGTGGTTTGATTTCCTATATTTATTCTATTCAGTAATCTATTGTTCCTTGACATTTCATTTACTTGCTCTGTTATATTGAATTCACATTTGAATAGTGAGACTATTATTTGCAACTGAAAATGTTAAGTTGTTCATTCTAAAATGGTATCACATTGTCTAATTCGGACATTGTTGTTCATTTACAGATTGACATTGTTGTTCATGTATAGATTGATGGAATTGTTAATTTGGGGAGTAACATTGTTGTTCATTTATAGATTGGTATTGTTGTTCAGTTAGCTACTGTCTACCTATAATTGTGATTGCTATTCATTCGGATTATTGTTCCATTACCATCGCAATTGTTGTTCCCTTATAACTGTGGTTAATACTTCTGATGCTAAACTCAGATTACTGATTCCATCATTCTGATGCTAAACTTAGGTTTGCTTTTCCATTCTTGGATTGTTGTTCAATTCCTTTACTAGTTAAAGATTATTAGTCAATTCCTTTAGGTTACAATTGCTGCTTGATTTATTCCTGTAGGTTAAGCTTTGATTTTAAATATTTTCAAAAGATTAGTTGTTGTTCCTCTTTCTCTCAATTGAATTGGCATTTCAAGTATTTTCTTTGGTGTGAAGAAAATGATCTGCAACTGTAGCGAACATTGACTATTGTTGTCTAGTTCCGAGATTGGAGATCTTCTCTTTGATTGACTTTCATTTGTATCAGTTTACAAAGGAAAGAGTTATCATTACTGCATCACTGGCTGATGATTGCTATAGCTTCTTAAGTGAATGATTTAGTTACAAAGAATTTAAGTATTCTTGCGATTACATTTAGAGTTTGTTTCCAACATTTGTTTACTTTTGTAAAAGAACTATACTACTAGCATTACTCTTGACAAGTGATTGCCTCAGACTGAGTACACCCTTGAGATAACAAATCATACCTAAATTGATAATTAATGTAGGCTAAATAGAGGTTAAAAATACCCCTTTTACTGCTTAAAATTTTGGCGTTGCTACCAGGGAAGAGTGTAGCCATTTGTTTCTTTTGAGAGTAATGTAAGTACCTACTAGGAGAGAGTTGGGTTTTAAAAATGGAAGGTAAAAACCTATGTGTGGAGCATGTAATAGCCCTACTCCCCCACGTGGTTTCCTGTAGATTTGTTATTATTTTAGTTAGAAATAAGCATTTGATTTGTGTGCATGACTAAACAGAAAAAACCTGAAAGGAATCTTAAACCACTACCCAAGCTTGATAAAGCTAAGGGGCCGGTGACCCTTGGCCGCTCGACCTTTATAGATGAAATCCTTAAAAAAGCAAAATCTCAACCTTCAGTAGGACCTAGAAAAGTTGTTTCTAGACAACCTAGTAGTTCCCATCAGGCCACAGGATCACCATCTGCAGCCTTTGCCGAGGAGCAAGATTTTCAAGAAATTGAGAATTCTAGCCCAAAATCATTATAGGAAGGGAACATTAGTAATATTTGTGATGGAAGAGGAGAAACAAGGGAAATTGAAGAACCAAGATCTCCTTTTGGAATAGTTCAGCCATTAAGCAGCCCGGATAAGGGAAGTGTTGTAAAAATCGTCTAGAACGAAGCTGAAAAAACTGAGGAGCTAAAATCCCCCTAGGCATTAGTTCAACAAGGAACTCTCATCATCCCAAACAAAGGAAGTTTCGTTAAGGCCATTCCTGCTCCTTCTTGCCAGCCTAGGAATACCCTCCTAGAAATCTTAGAAGGTTATTGGCACATATTTGACCAAATGGCCCAGAACCAGCAAACCCCCCAAACCTCCACACTACAATATCCCATTGTAGATGTTGTATTTAATGCACTTATGAAGGCCATTCCTCTCCAGAATATCCCTACATTCCATGGTCTAACATCGGAAGATTGAGATGCATTTTTTTTTTTAATTTGATGTGATGTGCAGGGGTATGACTATACCACCGATCCCAAAAAGCTAAAATTATTTCCCTCTACATTAAAAGGGGTTGTTTTAAGATGGTTTATGGGATTAGGTTGAGCTGTTATAAACAACTGGGATCAGATGAAAGGTGCTTTCCTAAAAAAATATCCGGATTATTATAGGTCTAGAGAGTTAAAAGATGAAATATTTCAGATGGTAGGTAGACCTAATGAGACATTAGAAGAATATGTTGAATGTTTTCTGTATAATCTTCAAAGATCTCCTTATGCATCATTACCCTTACTTGACAATGTATTAAAAACAACATTAATTGAAGGCATGAAGGAAAAATGGATTGAAACACTAAATATTATGGGAAAAGGAGACATCTATCAAGAATATTTTCTTAACATCATTGATTTATGTATCAGAATTTCGCGAGGCAGCACAAGGCTAAAACCAGCGGAACATGTTAGGTTCACAAGGGAGAACAAGATATTTGGAGAAAGAGTAACCCACAGAGAGATCAGAAATTTATTGGAGAATTTCAAAACTGATATATTGGGGACTCTCACAACGCAACTCGATATCATGCAAGTGAAATAGAAACAGGAAGAAGAAGAGCAAAATCTAGCAATATTCTGCCCCAGGTGCAGAAAGAAACATAGCCACAAAGAGTTCCCACTAGATGCAGTACAAGTCTGCGCTATTTGTACAAAAGACCACTCTATAGAGAACTACCCCTCACTTCCTGGTTGGAAAGCAGTATACAAAGAAGTGAAAGAAGAATCAGAACTGGTGTACCTACTTAATCAGCGCCATCAATGGCAGCCGTGACAATCAAGTATGTCTCCCGACCCGTCTTCTTCTTTCCAGCCTTGACAATATTATGCTCTACAATATAATACAATGTGGCCAAATCAACCTCCCTTCTCAAATTGGTCATAACAACCATTCCCTTCATCATCACCATGGCCGAATCAAGAAAGCCAATCTAATCGGCCAAATTTTGCCTAAGCTCCACCATAATGGCAAAACAATGCACATCCAACACAATGATCCCCTCCCACTTTGTAGAGTCAAGCCTGGTAGACAAATTGGCAAAGACTAATGAATCAACCAACAGGAACCTTTCCACTCCCTCAACCTACACTGCGAACAATACAAAAAAATCCCCAGTCCAACTTAAGACTGCAACTCCCAGCCCAACCCAACCCGTACCCAAATAATAGACCGGTTCAATTCGTTCAAATAATCGAAACACCAGAACTAGAAACTGATCTAAGGGAGTGCAACAACCTTCAATTAAGGTCTGGGCGCATTATATAAACTGAGGGAGATAAAAGTGTTCAAGTTTAAAATCAGTTACCCGCAGAACAACCATTACAATAAGAAGATGTGGTCATACAACAGACTCATGACCAAGCAACCACATCTTCTCCGCCATTCCGAGAAATATTAATCATACCGCTAGAACATCATCCTCTGATATTTCTAGGAGAACTAAAAAATTTGAACATACAATATACCTCGAAGCTATCCAATCAAACCAATGTCTAAAAACTATCCAAGGAGGATCTAAAAAAGCCACACAACAGTAACAGGTCCAGGTAGCACCCTATCTGATCTGTTATTAGGAAGAGAAGCACCTATCAAATATGAAGACCAAGGAAATCCAATAGTGACAATGCAAATCAATGGAAAAAAAATTTCAAATGCCTTAGTTGATTTTGGGGCTGCAATTAACATTTTAACAACCACCACTTGTCAAAAACTATGCATTACATCGATAGATCTAACCTCCACCTTACTAGAACTAGCTGACTGATCAGTAGTTAGGCCAGAAGGTACACTACATGATGTCATTGTATCCGTTGATTCCTGAGAATATCTTAACGACTTTTTGATAATAAACCCAAAAAACCAACTTGATGGACACCCGTTAATTTTAGGCAGACCTTGGCTTGCGACAATTGATGCTTACATTGGCTACTAAAAAGGCAGTATGACTATAACTAGAGCGAGTAATATCAAGAATCTAGCCCTATACCCTCCTGCCCAGCCAAGTGAAATAATAATGAAAACTAACAAACATCCTGTATCATACCTCACAGAAAACATTATATCCCTATTAACCATAGAAGATGCCCTTGATTTTAAAGATCAAACAGAGGATGATGTTATTAACAACTTTATTAACCAACCTGAATCTAGATCCCATGTACAACGTCACATGATAGAGGTAGCATTTGACAATGAACTAGAAGAAGATCCTCTCAAAGACACTCATGATCAAGCGATACCCACTACCTCTGTTTCAAATAGCAAAACTATAGAGATTGAGCAAGGAAAATCGTTGAACATCAATAACAACCTGACTCCTAAACAAGAAGAAAAACTGGTCCAACTACTCAGAAAATATAAGGAAGCTTTTGCATGGGATTATCCAGACATGAAGGGAATCAATCCCCAGCTATGTACGCATCACATTTATATAGAAAAGGATGCGAGACCCATTCTCCAACCCCAATGTAGACTCAACCCTCACCTGAAAGACATTGTGAAAGTTGAATTACAAAAGCTTTTGGATGTAAACTTTATTTATCCTATCTTCGATAGCAAGTGGGTCTCTCTGCTAGTAGTGGTGCCAAAGAAGAATGGGAAGTGGAGGATTTGTGTATATTATAGAGAATTAAAGAAAGCAACCTAGAAAGACCATTTCCCCTTCCATTGGTTGATCAGGTATTAGATACATTGGCAGGAAAGAAATTCTTTCTTTTCTTGGATGGCATCAGTGGGTATAATTAGATTCAGATTGCCCCTAAAGACGAGGACAAAAGTACTTTTACCTGTCCTTGGGGATGTTTGCCTATAGAGTCCTACCTTTTGGCCTATGCAATTCCCTTGCCACATTTCAATGGGCCATCCCCATCATCTTTTTAAATTTAATAAATGAAGGGCTCAAAGTATACATGGATTATTTCACACCATCTAGAGATGATTTCGACCAAGCACTAGACACATTAGAGAAGGTGTTGTAACGATGTATCTCCACCAGGCTCTGCTTGAGCCATGAAAAATGCTATATGATGTTGACTAAAGGACTCATCCTAGGTCATTATATTTCAACGGCTGGAATATAGGTAGATCTAACCAAAATTCAAATAATTTTGCTAATACCTACTCCTACCACACAGATAAAGGTACACAGTTTTCTTGGATTTTCTGGTTATTATAGGAGATTCATAGAATATTTTTCTCAAATAGCTGCACCTCTATATGCATTAACAGTGAATATTGATTTTGTTTGGATAGATAAATGTGACAGTGCTTTTGAGGATCTGAAAAAGCTTGTGTCAACAACCCCATTGCTCAGAGGCTCAAATTGGGACTTGCCATTTGAAATTTCATCAAATGCTTCAGACACAGCTATTGGAGCAGTCCTTGGGCAAGAAGAAGACAAAAAACCATATGCAATCTATTATATTAGCAACAATTTGTCTCCTGCTGAACTAAACTATATTGTTACTGAAAAATAATTTTTAGCTATAATACATGCTATAAATTAGGAATTATATCACTGGATATCTTGTTGTTTTATATACAGATTACTCTGCCATAAAATATTTAGCAAATAAACCTATTACAAATTGTAGAGTAACAAGATGGTTGATTTTATTACAATAATTTGACATCACAATAAAAGATCGACCTGGGAAAGAGAATCCTGTAGCTGATTTTCTCTCACAAATGCTAAAGCTAGTGGATGGAGTAGCGGTGGAAGATCAATTTCCAGATGAACATTTATTTGTTGTTACTATCAAGACACCCTGGTATGCTGATGTTGCAAATTATTTAGCAGTAGGCAAATTACCAAAGCATCTAACCCTTAAAGAACGAAAACAAAATGTTCAACATAGTACCCAATTTTCTTGGATTGGGGCTACCTATTTCATACAGGGGCAGATATGCACACCAGAAGATGCATCCGTGAAGACAAAATATTTGACATCATGAAAGCCTATCATGACGGACATTTCACAGATCAAAGAATTGGTCACAAAGTTCTGCAAACAGGGTATTACTGGCCCACAACCTTCAAAGACGCGAAGAAATTTGTTCAAGCCTGTGACAGTTGCCCAAGAGCAGGACACCCTAGACAGTCTGATGAAATGCCTTTAAACCCACGGCTAGTAATCAAACCATTTGAGCGTTGGACGCTCGATTTTGTTGGTCCAATCAACCCATCATCAAACTAGAAAACGTATATTCTGGTGGCAACAAAATATGTGACCAAATGGGTTGAAGCAGAGACACTTCCAAGAGCTAAAGAGGACTCTGTGATTCATTTCTTGTTCCAAATATTTGTGTGATATGGCCTCCCAATAGACATAATCACGGACGGGGGACCACAGTTCACAGGTAATAAAATCACTGCAATGTTAAAACATTATCATATTCAGCAAAAGGTTACCACTCTGTATCACCCACAGGGAAATGGCTAAGTAGAAAGCATGAATAAAGTGGTATAAGAAATATTAATGAAAACCATTGCGTCAGACATACATGATTGGGCATACAAGATTGCTGGAAGCCTTGTGGGTATACCGAACAACATGGAGAAACACCACCGGTTATTCACCATATCAGCGAGTATTTGGAAAGGAACCCATCTTTCCAATAGAGTTCGAGATACAAATGTTAATAACAGCACAGGTGGTCGGTCTAGATTTAAATGAGGCCCAGACTAATAGACCACAACAAATTAGTGATCTAGATGAAATTAGATTCATGGATTTTCAACGCACTGCATTAATCCAACAATAGAGAGCCAAATGGCATGACACCGTGATCAAAAAGAAAATCTTCCACGAAGGAGATTGGGCACTCCTATACAATTCCAGGTTTCAGGATTTTCCAGGAAAACTTAAGACTCACTGGCTTGGACTGTATGAAATCCAGAAAGTGCATGACAATGGCACCATCACATTGACTACTATTGACAGATCTGGACATACCTTTAAATTAAATGGACACTGAGTGCGACTATACCATAAACCGCTTACTCAAGAATCCTTCTACCAGCAACTCCGGGAAGATTCTAGCATAAATATTCTGGTCGAGGAAGGGAATTCTTTCTCGCCTTTGGTTCACTAAGTAATTCTATTGCTTTTAAATTTTGTACATAACTTTTTTTTTCTGCTTGTATAAATTACTTTTTGTACAGATTTCTGCATTTCTGCATTTTTTTTGCATTTTTTTGTTCCTTTTCGAAGGAACAACAATTTTGCATTTTGATGTTCCCTTCCAAAGGAACACCATTTTTGTTGTTTTGTTGTTCCTTTCCGAAAGAAAAAAACTCTTTCATTTTGTTGTTCCTTTCCAAAGGAACAACATTTTCATCGTTTTGTTGTTCCTTTATGAAGGAAGAACATTTTCGTCGTTTTGTTGCTACTTTCCGAAGGAACAACACTTTTGCATTTTGCTATTCATTTTCAAAGGAACATCATTTCTGCCCTTTTTCCATTTGTTTTTGAAGGAACACCACTTTCTCATTTTTATACTCCTTTCCGAAGGAACAACACATCTGCTTTTTTGTTGTTCCTTTCCGAAGGAACATCACTTTCACTTTTTGTTGTTCCTTCTCGAAGGAACAACACTTTCATTTTTCGCTATTCCTTTCCAAAGAAATAGCATTTCCACATTTTTATTTTGCTCTTGCTTTATTTGTTGTTTCGATTAAGGAATAGTTGTTGTTCCTCTTAAGGAACAACATTTTCGAGTATGTTTTTCTTCTGCTTGTTGTTCCTCTTAAAGGAACTGCAGTTTTTGTGTGAAAATATTCTTTTGTTGTCCCTCTAAAGAAACAACAACTGTTCCATCTAAAGAACAACACTTTTTGAGTAAATTTTTTTCTTTTTGTGTGTATGTGTGCTTCACCATTTAGAGGATTTTTTTGTGAGTAATGGTCATTTAAGGCACAAAAATACATTTATGCAAGAATACAAAAACTGGAGGATACTGAAATCAGCAAACCAAAGAAAAATCATTATCTTTAAAGAAATTGCCTTGAATTGATAAGAAGAAAAGAGGAAAGGACACAACTATTTATATCACTTTGTTGTCTCTATTTTCACTAACACCAATTCGATTGATTATTTTTATCATGATGGTTCTTCCTAAATCCCTATAATTCTCTTTGATTATTCTTATTGAATAAGAATAAGGGGATATTTTCCTCTATTGAGATGTTCAGACTTCTTCGACCATCCCTAGTCTTAAGGAGTGTTGAGCCACCCTCTGTATATAAATAGGAAAGTGCTATATAAAAGAAAAGAAGAAAAAGAAAAGATACATATCTATATGATTACGAACATGATTTTTCAAATGAAGGATAGGGGGTCTCATCAAGAGCCAGCCTACCATGATCATAAGGAAGAAAGTGAAGTGGCATTCCCACTATGGCCACCACATGAGTGATATGATCCAAGAGGCACATCAGAAAAATAAAAAGTCCTTGGAACAGGAGGTCTCATCACGAGCCGCCTGCCCACCTTTCACTCCTTCCTGGTGAATGGCATTGTGATTCATCTGGTTACCAAGACATCACAATGGAGTCCAATCTGACATCGCACATTACTTTCCTAGGCATACACAAAGGATTATAGTTCCAATGGTGAAATAGGAACTTTGTCAAGGTTGTCGACACCTGTGGGCAACAGAGCTCTGTCGATGGTATTGAAGTTGTCTTTTTACACCAATAGTCATTCTAAAACCTTCTTCTTATATCTTTATAGTGATTTCAAATGAAATTATGTCATATAATCCTTTCGAACCTTTAATACATGAAAATCATTTACAAATCAATCATGATGGTTAAAGTGGATAATGACTGCATAAGAAATTTTACTCACGTCAACTGTCCTATCCTATATTTTTCACATCATATCACGACATTTCCATATTTATTAGCGATTTCCATCATAAGCCTCGATTTCAGTAATCCGCTCATTTTTCTAAACATGTCATCGATCTATAGGTTGTTACTTTATTCCACTATACAATTGCAGTTCAGCATGCTGCTCCTTTATTTGATGGCTGAGGATGGGCTATCACATTGCAAGGGGGCGCAGGTGATCTCCATAATTCACTGGCATACGTTTCAGCTCATTATTTTGAGGTATTATGACTTCATCAAAACTCGGGAATAGCAAGTCTAACGGTATTGTATTTCCCAAAATGCATGGCTTGCTGTTCCAATACCATTTCTATGTTGCCCTGTAAAAATTAACAGTGAGTTAAAATTTGAACAGCTTGTTGTTCCATCATATTCTCTATGTTTTTTCTGACATTGAGCTAAAATTTGAACAAGATTGCTATTCCATCGTCATCTTTGTGTTTTAACAGTGTACTAAGCTTGAAAAAAATGGGATGAAGATCAATTCGGAGCGAGCCACAAGTGTTAATGGTCTCTGATGCTGCACGTGAAATCTTAGTAAGGGTAGGATGGATAGCCTACCTTAACCATCAACAACAATCTAACGAGATGGTGGCAATTGAATTTCTGTAGAATTTGTAAGAAAACCATTCGATGGTGAGAGGGAGAGAAATAACAGTAGCAGATGAGATAATTGCTAAAGATTCGGGACTTACTGTCGTCGAACCAGTATGGATCTTGAAAAAGGTGAGACTGCAAGACGCTATAACCATCTTCCGGGACGAAGGGAAGAACCTTACTGTCAAAGGAAAAGGAGTCCTGCTGGCAACCCTGAGAAAGCCTTGGGTAGAATTGGCCAGAATTATCCAAAGCTACATCACTTGTGATGGCAGAAAAGATGTGGTAAGACCACACCATCTCAAACTGTTAGTTGTGTTAAAACAAAAATGTGCTGTGAATTTTCCTATGTTCTTAAACCTTTTATTGCATGATGTTACCCAAAGTATAAGAAAATCTTGCCATGTAGAATCAGTAGTAAGCCATCATGGTTTAATTCGATTGATAGTCAGTTACAGTCTTGCCCAACAACAGAGTAGTTGCGAAGAATTGATCTTCTTGATAGATGGGGGACTGGCCTTGCCTGCCTCGAAATGAAAACACATTGCTAGAACATCAATTAGACCATCGAAATGAAGACAATCTATTAGATTGGCAAGAAGCAAAGGAATGATAGGAAATTCCCATGGAAACAATAGCCAGCCAGTAGAAATACACGACTCAGAAGACGAGCAACCCCCACAACTTGAAGGAGAGGAAAATGAAGAAGAATTAGAGGAAAGCGAAGAAGAGGAACCAGAAGAGGAAACTAAGCAATCCTGTCAGGAAAAAGGGGAGGAAGCAGAGCAGCGTAGTGAAATTCCACTACAAAACCCTCTGCAAGAAGATGAATTAGGCCGAATTTTGGCCAGCATGGGTGACTATGTCTAACCTCATAGCCCACTCAACTCCAACATCGAAGAAGGGCCGCAGGAACAATCTGCTCATGATAAAAGTGCGTCAGAGGAGATGTGTGACGAGGAGGAAGAATAAGAAAAATCCCAGGATCACTCTGCTCACGATAAGAGTGTATCTGGGGAGAAGGGTGACGAGGAGGAAGAAGAAGAATAGTCTCAAGAATACTCTGCTCCTAGTCAGAGTAAACCAGAAGAAATGCATGATGAAGAAGAAATAAAAGAAGAAGCTGTCGAGGAGAGAACAAAGCAAACTAGGGTTTCTACCCCTGAAAAGCCTGATCAACAGAACACCAAAGAAGTGTTCCAGGAAGGAAATATCGAAATTTTCCAAGGCGTGGGTACAATCCCTGAAACACAAAGCCTGGGCTCAAGTAAAGAAACAGTCGATCCTTCTATGAAAACAAATGAAATTAAAAAGTTGCGAAAGGAACAACAAAGATTGCTTAATATAATTAAGCAACTTCACCAACAAATAAGGGTCCTAAAAATGGGGAACAATTCAAAAAGAACCCCTGGGGTAAAGCGTGCAACCACCCAAGCAAAACCCCATAAGAAAAAGGCCAAGAGGACTCAAGTCAAACCCGTTATTTAGGACCGCAAGGAACAACATGTGGCTATTACAAATGCAAAAGCACAAACCGACAACATACCAGCCTGCGATAAGGAAGTCCAGACATAGGCACTATCCTCTAGCAGAACAAACAACCAGACAGTTCATGAGAAGGAAACAAAGACTATAAAAACAAGATGTCACAATAAGGAGATCCAAGTATATCTCTAGCATAAAAATGTCATGATGGATAATGACCCAAGGATACTAACACTGCAAAAAGATATGGGACAAGCCCAACAAATGATAAGAAAGCTCAGAGAGGAAACTGTTCCTCAAGAGAAATATTAGAAGTTACAATTGTAGCTAAAGAACATCAATGCATCAAAAAGTCAGGCCTTCGATGGATGGCGAAGGGAAGAGGAGAAAGTTAAAAAGGTAACCCATAGACTAGACACAGTTATGAATCAAATGGAAACCTTATGTTCTCTGTATACTGATGTTCTAGCATGTAGGGCATGCGCTAGAAACTATGCTTTGTTCTCGATGGAAAGATATTTACAATTGAAAATCAAGGCTATCAGGGCACGTGTGCCTATAGAGATAAAAACCATTGACGATTTCATAAACTATTGTAAGCATTACGGGATGAAAGTTTAGAGATTGTTATGTGAGTTTTATTTACATAACCTTGTATTAGATGGAGAAACAGAAAAGAAACCTAGCCCTTTTGTGGGAAATATCTAGCTTTAGGCATTTATTTCTTTTGTTGTTAATTAGATAAAGTGGCTTAAAGCCTACAATACCTTCCAGAGACAGGCCAATGGGTTAGATTTGTGGGTAAGGGGTGAACCTAGAAACCCATTGCAGCTGTGGAATAAACATAGGAGCTTAATGAGAGCGCAGGGTGTAATCCAGACATTGGGACCTATTTAGACAACAGTCATCTATCAAGGGGTAGAATACTTCCCCATCAAAGACCTTGCCATAGCAGTAGCTAAATTACGATACCACACTTCTAATCAGAATATCCAAAACAGAGAACCATTCAATTATGAGAATTTTAAGCTAGTTGTTGACTGCTTGGTTATCCATGGTGACCTCATCCTCAGAGAAGGCCCATCTTGGTTAGGTTGTAGGTTCGGAAGTCCAATCATTTGGTATCTTGCACCAGGATATAGAGCCTTATATATATTGCCTGAAGGTCAGACATGGCATATTTTTGAAATCTTAGCTAGGAATCATGGTTGTAGACCACTGATTGAGAATCCTTCTCCAGCCTATTCCATAACTACCTTACATGTCAATTACAATGTTTTCATGAGGGCATGAAAAAGGGTAAGTAGGGGGGTGTGTTGAGCATTAGAAAAGGTATGTAATTGCCACTTATTTCTTTATGTTTTCCTTGAATTCATAACTTCTTTACATTCTAAGATGGGTATATGATAAAGGATTATGATAAGGTTAAGGGGAATTGTCATTAATGTAAAATGAATAATTGATGCCTTTTTCTATACAGAAAATGAAGAAAATGGAAGATCGCCATTTCGGAGGAAAAGACAAGGCAAAACCAACTGTTTTCCCTTTGACAAGAAACCGCATCCAGACGAGGTAATTGAGATCGGAATGCATGTGCTGGGAAAAGGAAGAAGAAATGCAATATCAGTGCAAGAGGACGAAAAGGTAACTGAAGATTAAAGATATGGCGAATCCCTTAGGATCCATTGGTCCTAAGGGATCACTACCTTAAGGATATCTATATTTTTGGTATTTTCACTTGGCTATTATAAAATGGGACAACACTGCAAGCCCAAAGGGCGAATTGTTGCTGATATATAGAATTTGCTGTTGTAATGTGAACTTTGATCATAACATCTCTTTAAAGAGCAATTACTATAGCTCTATTTTCATGATTAATACATCAAGTTTGTTGTTGTTCTGTATTTATTCCTAGAGTAACCGCAGTAGTGCGTCACTGGTGGCTAAGGGCCCAGCCCTAGTGGATCACTTTTTGTCTATGTCATTATTTTCCGATTACAGGTCGTGTGTGGTTTGATTTCCTGTATTTATTCTATTCAGTAATCTGTTTCTCCCTGACATTTCATTTACTTGCTCTGTTATATTGAATTCACATTTGAATAGTGAGACTATTATTTGCAACTGAAAATGTTAAGTTGTTCATTATAAAATCATATCGTGTTTTCTAATTCGGACATTGTTGTTCGTTTGCAGATTGATAGTATTGTTCATTTGTGGAGTAACACTGTTGTTCATTTACAGATTGGTATTGCTCTTCATTTAGCTATAGTCTACCTATAATTGTGATTGTTGTTCATTTGGATTATTGTTCCATTAGCATCGCAATCGTTGTTCCCTTATAACTGTGGTTAATACTTCTGATGCTAAACTTAGATTATTGATTCCATCATTCTAGATTTAATGTGTGTTTTCATTTGATTTAGTTTTTTGTTCAATATTTCATAGACTTACTTAGGTTTTCTGTTCCATTCTTGGATTGCTGTTGAATTCCTTTACTAGTTAAAGATTACTATTCAATTCCTTTTGGTTATGATTGTTGTTTGATTTATTCCTGTAGGTTAAGCTTTGCTCTTCGATCTTTTCAATAGATTAGTTGTTGTTCCTCCTTCTATCAATTGAATTGTCATTTCAAGTATTTGATTTGGTGTTAACAGAATGATCTACAACTATAGTGAACATTCACTATTGTTGTCTAGTTCCTAGACTAGAGATCTTCTCTTTTATTTACTTTCATTTGCGTCAGTTTACAAAGGAAAGAGTTATCATTACTACATCCTTAACTGATTATTGTTGTAACTTCTTATGTGAATGATTTAGTTACAAAGCATTTAATTATTCTTGCGATTACATTTAGAGTTTTTTTCCAACATTTGTTTACTTTTGTAAAAGCACTATACTACTAGCATTACTCTTGCCAAGTGACTGCCTTAGACTGAGTACACTCTTGACATAACAAATCATAGCTGGATTGATAATTAATGTACGGTAAATAGAGGTTAAAAGGACACTTTTTATTGCTCAATAGGGAGCACAAGTGCATGTTATCATTCCCTACTACATAATCATTCGGTGAGAGCATCACTATATACTTTCCATACTAAATTTCCTCATATATACCCAAAATTACTATAGAACCTTCTATATACTTCTATACTAGGATGGGATTTCACCCATGGGATACAATGCGAGTAATTAATGAGAGCTTCTATGTCTAAAGACGTCAAAACATGTCTCTAGCCTAGACCTCTAAATATTTGTGTTAAGCTCCAAATGCTCCTTAGGTTAATTGAGGTAAATTTTAAGTTTATATTGAATTAAGTTTGAATTTGATGGCTCAACGGTGTCACCAATCAAGAAAAAAGCATTAAAACACAACAATTTATATTTCCAATGCAAAATTCAAAATGAGATCTAATCTTTCGCTTTCACAAACAAAAGAAATGCCAAGATGGAAACCTAGGAGAAACACAACTCAAATTTCTTTCACTAAGATGCACTATTTTTTATCTTCTTCTTTTCACTTTGATTCAGCAATGCAAACTAATGTAATTAGCAAAGGAGAAAATATTGTCCAAAACAACTAAAATGAAAATTTCATTCACTTATCATTTCAAATGCAAGTTGTTTAAAAAATACTTAAATCAAGAAATCATTCACTTTTGTTTTTGAAACAAGGAAATCAAACAAGAATTCACTTTTAGTCCTTCCAAATAATGCAACTGTAATTTATGCCTGACAAGGGAGAAAAATAAATCTTCAAAGCATCAAAATGACTCAATACTAAGGAAAATTTCTTCACAATCTCGAACCGGAAGAAACTTGAGAACAATGTACTAACAGAAGTAAGACTCTTGAATGGAAACAATCAATCTCAAAGAGACAAACCAAGCAATGAATGAAGGGTGACATAAATACCCTAGAAACCCTAGAAAGCACTCAAACTTCAAAAAAACTTGAGCAATTCCAGGAGACAAATTGAAATGACACAAGGATGTCAATCAAGATAAATACGCCATAGTCACACTCGAAAATTATGGATAGAGGTCAAAAACATTGAAAACAGGAAGAAAACCTAATTTTCTTCTATCCTCTAGGATCAACCTAATTTTCTTCTATCCTCTGGGATCAACATGTCTGTTAAAGGAAAAAAGGTGATGCAAAGTAGCTCATCGTGATTGTAAATTTAAAATCGACGCTGACAATGCTTCTATCAGAGAAGAAAACCTAGTGGGCAAGAAAACTAAGGAAAAAAATCTTCAAGATCAAAGTAAGCTAAACATTCATAGGCAATGACAAGTGACTACAAATAGCTAAAATTATAGACATGGGCCAAGAAATTGATGGTTGGTCAAACTAATCAAAGAATCTGATCAAAAGAATGGATGGAAAGGGTTATATCGTTCCCAGCAGAGTCACCGTTTGTTTCTCTAGGAAAATCCTCTCTGTGGACAAAGACGATCCCTCTAGCCCAATGAGTCAGACTAGAAACCTATGTGATAATCTATAAGTACACTTTCCTAAATTACAATTCAAATGAGAGAAGAGTAAGATGGCCTACTTCCTTATGATGCTATAACGTACTCTTTTGTTAAAGACAAAAAATCGCTTATGCCTCAATCTTAGCTCTATTGCTTAAAAAATTTGGATACCTGCACAAGATATCAAAGACATGACAAAGCATACAAGTACAACAAGCATAATTGAAAGTAATCCACTTGACATATCAAGGAGCATTAAGATAAATGATTCATTAACACAAACATTTATAGAAAGTGAACCAGTAGTTGTATATATTAATGAAAAAAAGGAGGAATCATACAAAAAAGCCTTGATGCCAATAATATCTCCTTCAGTTAGTGTCCAAGTCCAAGGTAGAGCTCTCCAAGCACTCTTTCTCCAAGGAAAATGAGTAGCATGTAAGCACTATATCAACATAAGGGTGCAAATAACCAAAGACCAACCATTTGGGAATGAGAGAGGATGAATATATTGGAAGCGAAGGGGAGTTAAGATCTCTCCAAAGATAGAAGAAGGCCCTCATATCAAGGAGGTAGCTCATAGGGATAATATCAAAGGGAAATAATGGGAGAATTTGACCACATTCACATCAAGAAACCTCCATCTCGTTGTTCTAGAAGCCTCTAGATCATGAAGCTTCTTGTCCTCTTTGGGAAAACTTACCATTTAAGGATCAACGCAGGTATCCAAGTGAAAATCGCATTGGCGACGGAACACCAATATGGTGCAACTTATCACCAACACTAGTTACCAGTGTTAGAGTCACGCTCATACTGCATTTAGGGTTTAGATCTTACTTCCTCATGGAAGGCTCAATGCATGTTTCCATCAATGTTTAAGGGAGGATCTGAATTGTATATTAGTATGGGTACAGTACACGATTGCCAATTTTTGGGCACTTCAGGGTATGACACAGGGAAGTTCAAGAGCCATGAAAAATATTGTGTAACAATTGAAATTTTTCTCGAAACACCTTTGACAGGCTGGAAACTTGCAGGCATATGCATGAGCATCCTTGAATAATGTGGGGCAACAAAAATCACCTTGCATGAACTTTTGCATTGTAGTCTTTCTCGTGAAGCTTCCCCCAGATTGTCCATGCTGGAGATGACATAAAACCTTGTCCAAATTTTTTGCCTTCAGACATCTGAGTAATATCCCATTGTGGTGTTCAGTTTGTGTTCAGACACCTAAGCAATATCCCATTGTGGTGCTTTGTAAACAACACCCCATGCACCAACTGATGCGACAATGCCTTGAGTCACAGTTCCCTCTTCTATCATATAGAGAAGCGAGAGGGCAGGGTTCCATTCTCAAAGTATTGGTGCACATATGCATACCAATAGTATCTAACTAAAGTGTGAGAGGCTCAGTCAATGTTGTACATTTTGATCTCTTGCTCCCATCCTTTGAGCTCTTATTATTCCTCTTGTGCAGTGATTGCTTCTGCTGCTAACTTGAAAAGGCCATGACAATTGATGGTGTGAACTGGTTTAATGTCAAGATCATATTCCTATAATCTAGTCGTCTAGTTTTCCCTTATTTTACCTAGCTCTTGTTGAACAAGTAGAGATCTACCTGCTGGGTGTGGAGTAAATATAATACAATGGCTTTTCAACAGATAAGGTCTAAAGTACGTCAACATCTTGTGTACTGCATAATCTTGTTTGTCCATGGCAACGTAGTTGAGGTCTCATCCTTGAAGGCTCATTCTCATGAAGGAGATAGGTCATTTGTTCTTCAACTCATCCTTTTGAGTGAAAACAACAAGAAGGGAGGTGTTAGATGAAAAAGTGTAAATAAAGAAGTCTTTGTTGACATTTGGGCTATACAATGCAATTGCTTCTACCATTCCTTGCTTAATACAGGAAAATGTGTCACTTTCCCTTATATCACATTTATAGACTGCGTCTTTCTTGATCATATCCTATATTGGTTTAACAATCAGAGCATAGTTGGAGATGAAATTTCTTAGGAAGTTTATCTTCCCTAAGAAAGACTGCATAGCTTTCTTGTTCACTAGTTGGGGGATCTATGTGATTGTCCGAACCCTATCTGGATCTACCTTGATCCTACTTTTAGCAATAATATGTCCAAGAAGGTTACCCTCGGACACCAAAAATATACTCTTCCTAGGATTCAAGGATATCCTGTATTTTCTGCATCACTCAAAAACTTTCCTTAGGTGGCATAAGTGGTCTGACCATTGTTTGGAAAGCACTATCACATCATTGAGGTATACCACTATGATTTTTCCAATACGACCATGGAAGTTGATGTCCATTTCATGTTGGAATGTTGCACCTACATTGACCAACCCAAACAAAATTTGTCAAAATTCGAACGTGCCTATTTACTACAGAATGTAGTTATTATCGTGTTAGGCTCTCCTACCAGAACTTCATTGTAACCTAAGAAACAATGTAACAAAGAAAATATTTATGCCCTAGTTATTGTTTGTAATATTTTCTCCATGGATGACATTTGGTAATTATC